>OX422223.1:379805477-380387977 GCA_949130495.1 Sambucus nigra | reverse complement strand
ATACAATAAAGTTTAATATCTATGACATTTTTACAAACTATATATATATATATATATATATATATATATATATATATATATATATATATATATATATATCGTATATGCTCCTATTTTTAAAGTTCTGTGTCACCCCTATTCACCCCAAATTGGCGCTCCAGATGATCCCGATCCCATTTATCCAATCTTATCTTCAAAGGTCCGCGCCAGCGGCTCCCCATGATACTTCGGTGGATCCAAAGCCCATTTATTCAAAAGTCTCTTATTGCCAAAGGTCCGCGCCAGCGGCACCACATGCCACCCTTACCCACCCCAAATCGGAGCTCTGACGAAGGTCGTTGAAGCTCCAATAATGGTGGTAAGGATTGGATATTGCTAGCGCGAACCTTCAAATATAAGGTAATTTTGAAAAAAAAAGGTTTGGATCCACCGTATACGTATATATATATATATATATATATATATATATATATATATATATATATATATATATATATATATATATATATATATATATATATATAGTGTGTAGCAAGGTTCTAAAAAACGCGGGGCGTGATTGAGGCGTGGAGGCCAAGCCTTAAGCCTTAGAAGCCTAGGCGGGCCTAGTCGTGAAAAAGCGTGAAAAGGCGTTTAGGCCTTCTTAATATATTTTAATATTTTTTAACCATAACAAGGCTATTAACATACAAAAATTGCACATATCATAAAAATATGTCTGAATATATGCAAATTAAAATACTATTTGATTATTTTGGATGAGATAATGGTCCGCTTTGTAAACAAATTCTTTAAAAGGTGACATCGTTTCACTAAAGCAATGTTGTTTTTAGAAACAAATGTGCCTTTAGGGTTTTACCAAGAATAAGGCGTGAAAAGCGTAAGGCGAGGCGTTTCTCCCAAGCCTTAAGCCTAGGCGGGTTTTTTAGAATAGTGGTGTGTAGTATTAGCACAGTAAATGTTACTGTTTGTTTGTGAAAATGTCACATATGTAAAACTATTTCATATTCTAGTGCATACAGTAAAGTTTACTGTTTGTGTAAATTTTTTTCTTTGGAATTTTATAGCTTTCATGGATCTTGTTTGATAGATCTCGTCGAGCAGATTTCAAAAATAGTAATTTTGTGAAAAACGGATTTGTGAATCAAAAGTTATGATCATTTGAAGATTAAAAAAAAAAAGTTCAACCACTTATGTAACTTCCTCAAGGAAGTTACGGATTTTTGGTTTTAAAAGGGTAAAATTGGAAAAAAAGGTTTCAAAAAATTAGGAATAGGACTTATATGTAAGGGAAAAACATGATGGGACTAGAATGTATATAAGAAAGTCTAATAGGATTTAAACGTAAATGCCCCTTTTTTTTCATACCGGTGGCGAGGACCATTATTTATTATTTCAAAATAATCTTTTTACTAGTTAAAAAAATGGTTAGCGCCAGCGGTATGCATAGGCAGTCCAACCAACTATACATACCGCTGGTGCGGACCATTTTTTCTAATATGCTGGTACGCATTAGCGGTATATATCGGTGGTATTATAAAACATTTTAAATAAAATTTACAAAAAAAACAGTTTTAAACAATTTTTTAAGTGCCTAAAGATTTTATTTAAAAAAAAATGTTTTAAATAAAGTCGAAGCATGGGAGTGTTTTAATAAAATTGTTACAAAAATTGTTTTAAAAAAATAAAAAGTCGGTAGTTCCAAAACAGTAACTATTAGAACCTTAATTTTTTTTAAATAAAATCTATTAGGCACTTAAAAAATTGCTTAAAACTTTTTTTTTTACATTTTATTTAAAATGTTTATAATACCGCCTATATATACTTCTAGCGCGTACCAACATATTAAAAAAAATGCTCCGCCCGAGCGGTATGCATAGGTGGTTGGACCACCTATGCATACTGCTGGCGCGGACCAATTTTTTAAGTAGTTGAAAGATTATTTTTGAAATAATAAATAATGGTCCTTGTCACCGGTATGAAAAAAAAAATACAACTCCAGGTCACGTCGCGTTTTATTTGGGTCGTGATCGTTTACTTAAGAAATATAAAAAACAACTTTCAACATAAAAAATAATTTTTTTATTTGTTAATTTTTTTACCAGTTTTATGTAAAAAACTTTTTTTTTTGAAAAAAAAGTTTTTAAATCTATCTTTAAAAAAAACTTTTTTAAAACTATCATAACAATTTTTATAAAAAACAGTTATTTTTTACTTTTAAAAAAGAAAAAATATTTAAAAAAACAGTTTAAAACACTGTTTTTTATCGAAAAAAAATTAACAGATAAAAAACTATTTGTTTGATCTTTAAAACAAAATATAATTTTATCTTTAAAAAAATATTTTGAAGTGTTTTAAAAAAATTTAAAGCCTGGTTAGCTATACCTAGCTGTGCAAAAGTATATTGTATGTATGAGCTATATAACTGGTCGCTCATTCAAAAGCATCTCATTTATAACAACTTGTTAGTTCATTAAATTTCACAAGTATAACAGCACTATTATGGAGAAGATAATCTGACATAATGAATGATAACATCAATTAGGCTAAACATGAACAGCTATAATGGTCAGATGTGCACAATTTTGACCATTAGGAAGATTAATTAAGATATTGTTTTATAAAAACTGAAAAACTCTCATTCGAAATCCGAAAGAAAGAGGGGAGAGGAAGTTTGATTTTAAAATTTACTTCATTCGTTGTAATGGTAAAAATGTAATCATCCCCCACCCAAACTTCTTTCCTTCTCAACTTATAAACAACTTATGAAAATCATAAGGATGAAGGAAAGTAATTTTACGATTTTGTTAGTGGTCTAAAAAAGAAATTCCAAAATAGGTTCGCTCAAAATAGAGAATGTGTTCAATTAAGGTATTTTTTCAAATCGAAAAATAATTTTCTATTTTTCTATTTTTCCACAAAAATGGAACGTTTTTTTTATGTTTTCTATTTTTGTGTTTTAAAAGAGGGATCCATTTCTCTCATCCCATTTTAAAAGTGATGATCATATATTCTATATCTCTCATCTAACATACACATAGAGACTCATTTCTCTCATCTTTTTTGTTTGTACCACATTTACACTCAGACTGTGGAAAAGAATTGTCACACCCAAAAAATTGATAAAAAGGCAAGAAAATATAGAGAAAAAATCCAAAAAGTGAATAAAATCCCAAAAATAATGAAAAAAATACAGAAAGTGAATAAAAAGTTAAAAACCCAAAAATAATGAAAAAAATCCAGAAAGTGAATAAAAACTCAAAAAAAATGAAAACAATACAGAAAGTAAATAAAACCCCCAAAATAATGAAAAAAAAATACAAAAAGTGAAAAAAACATCAAAAATAATGAAAAAATCCAGAAAATGAATAAAAATCGAAAAATAATGAATAAAATCCAAAAAATGAATAGAACCACCAAAATAATGAAAAATCCAGAAAATGAATAAAAAACCAAAAATAATGAATAAAATCCAAAAAATGAATAAAACCACCAAAATAATGAAAAATCCAGAAAATGAATAAAAAACCAAAAATAATGAAAAAAAAATCCAAAAAGTGAATAAAAATCCAAAAAATAATGAAAAAAATTCAAAAGGTAAATAAAACCTAAAAAATAAAGAAGAAAAAAACAGAAAGTGAATAAAAACCCAAAAAAATGAAAAAATCCAAAAAGTGAATAGAAACCCAAAAAAAAATGAAAAAAAAATCAAAAAATGAATAAAAACCCAAAAATAATGAAAACACTACAAAAAGTGAATAGAGCACCAAAAATAATGAAAACAATCCAGAATGTAATACTCCGTATTTCTGACGATTTAAATAATTATGTGATTAATTATTATTATGGGAATAAATATGCAATTAATTATTGTTGTTGGATTAATTAAATTAAAATGTGAGAAATTAATTTGCTATTAATCCGGATTAAAATAATTATTAACTAGCGTGCCAAGGGTTAATACTTATTGTTGTGAACTATTGAATATTACTGGGTGATATGTAATATGAAATTATGATATTTGATAAATTGTCGGATGGGAGAAATACGACAGTTTGGTAATTTAAGTCTGACACGCGTGTGAGTCGTGTCGGGACTAATTGAATGGAATAAAAAGGGAATTTATTTTTGATAACTCGTATGGTCATTTCGAGTGCGCCGTTGAGTCCGGGAGAGTCGAGATAGTCAAAATAGTATACCCCGGTGTTTAGTTTGGGTCCTGGGATAATTTTACACCTAATCGGCGTCCCGAGAGGGCATTTTGGTAAATTGTATTTTGGGGTTTAATTAATGGACGAAGATTGGGATTTATTATATCAGCCTAGGAAGTCCATTAGGGTTAAGAGGTTACACAAATCAAGAACGGCCATGGAGGATGTGAGGGAGAACCAAATTCCAAGAGAGAAGACTCATTTGGCATCACCTTGCACAACAGTGACCACCCACGCGTAGATCGAGAGGATAGAAACGCGTGTATACCAACATCACCAACGAATCAGACCGTCATATTCGAGGCAAGTTTTTATTACTTGCTTTCCTTTAGCAATAATCATGCTCATGTTAGTATAGGTGGAATTAATCATGATTTATATGTTAATTGAGTGAAAATTGGAGAATTAAATTATGATTAAGGATTGGTTTAATTATGTAATACCCCGTATTTTCATGGTTTTTAAATTTAAGGATTTATTAAATTTAATTGAGATAAATTAATTTAATTTTAATCCGAAATGTTATTTTAAATATTTACTAGCGTGATAAGAGTTAGTAATTATTGGGAATATATTATTTGTTGCATATTACTGGATGAGTATAGTAATATATGAGATTTATTTTTATAATATTGTCACGTGTGAATAAAATGACAATTGTGGAAATTTAAGTCGGGACGCGCCTGTGTCGTGTCGGGACTAAATGTGGATTAATAAAAGTGAATATTTTATAGGTTGTTCGTATGGTCGTTTTGAGTGCGTCAACGAGTCCGGAAGGGTCGAGATAGTCAGAAAAGTATACCTGGGGGTTTGATTTGGGTCTCGGGGCGTTTTTAGGCCTAATTAGTACCCCGGAAGGGCATTTTAGTCATTTTGTATATTTGAGTAATTAAACCCACGAAAATTAAAGAGGTTATATCAGATTTTTAGGTTATCTCCTAGGGTTAGATAACTCAAAACACTAGAACGGCCATTGGAGAGGAGAGGAGAGAGCTCTCAAGGCATTCCAAGGCTCAAAACTCATCCGTTTACACCGCCGCCAACGCCAACACGTAGATCGCGAGACGGGGAACGCAACCACACAAAATTCAACACCAAACCAGATTTCTGAAAATCCCAGGCAAGTGTTTATCTTACTTATTTCGTTGATGCATCATCCATATTAGTTTAGGAGTCATTAGGATGAGATTTATGGAAGAAAAACCCAATTTGAGATGGAAAATTTTCATGTAGTGATGATTTATATGATATTCTGGAAACCCTTTGTCATGTAAAGGATTAAGAGTTTGATTAAGAAAAGAGTTCTAATCAGATACAAACACTAAAAAAATTATTTCAGATGATCGGACCATTGGAATCGCTTGAAATTTTAGTATGTTGTAGCGAACGGCGAGACAGGACTGCTGACAAAAATTCAGCTTGATCAGACAGTCGGATTTCTAAAACTATTATTTTTACTAGAAAGTTTTATGTTTTGAGGACTCTTAGAGAGTTTTATATTTTGAGGACTCTTCTAAGTAATAAAAAAAATTCAATTAAAACTCCATTTTAATTCCGATTTCGAAACCGTTTGAAATTCTCATCTTTGAAAATAAAATTCAAAATCCTTTAATGTAAGGCGAAATCTATATTTTTGGGATATTTTGCATAAGGGATAATGTAAGTATATATTAAAGGGGAGAGACACGTAAGAGAGAGTTACGTTGGAACATAAATGGATATCTACTGAATTGTACATTTGGAAGAATAGAGTCCATGAGGGTTACACAGTAAGTTGGAAAAACCCTTCGAATTAAAGTTAGAAACGAACCATTATACTTCGAATTAAATTTAGAAATGAACCATTATACTTGATAAATAATAATGGGAAAATAAGGATAAATGTTGTGAATGTGGGTTATTGGATAAACCTAAATTGATATAATAAAAGTGGTATATTTATATGATTGTGTATGCATATATTATATACTTGTGAAAATCATGCCCACGCTACTTGCTATCCCTGAGGTTACCGCGCTGGGACGATCTTATCTCGTGTGCCTTATAGGGGATATTGACTCGTACCCTAGAAGATAGGAATCCTAGGTACAGGCTATCGAATCAGTAGTCACGGTCCTAAGAGACGTGAGGGTATGTACTGACCTCTTGGACTTGGAAACTATGCTTCGCTTCAATATTATTTGTGTATGTATTTATACAGTTCGAGAGTGATTCCGAACTTGTTTTCCCTTTAGTACGATTGATACGGGAATTGGATAGCAGAGTATGCCCACACCATAGTTTTTATGTGGGGTGCTGTTATGATATATATATTATACGAGTAGTTAATATATATTTGAAATTCTGAAATCTGGAACTGCCTACTGTGATTTGATATGTAGGACATGGTTGATGACTCAAATTATAAATAATTGTTTTGAGAAAGTATAATATGACACTGGAAAACTTTATTGATTAATAAAGTTAAAAGGAGAACCTTGGTTACAAATTGAAATCTTACGTTTTAAATACTTGTGTTGTTCAGTTGTAAATCCTGCGAATAACCTAAGATAAGTTAAATCATTGGGGGAAGATAGTGTGATATATGATGAGATAAACCATTGGGAAGGTTAGTGCGATAGGAGTGCACATTAGAAGAGAGGCGAGAATTTCTCAAGAGAGTGTCGCACTAATATGTTGTTGCATTGGCCTGTATCAATTTAAATACTTGCTAAACGAATTTTTAAATCATATACACTATCGGGCTCTGACCCGTTTCTATTTCCTTTTCTCTCTTGTATATATATGTATGTATTACAGGTGCCCAGCCACAGGGGCGTCTTACTTAGGATCCTTTGGAGGGAACGTGCTGCAGCTTAGGTGGGAGTTGCAGGTCTGCTGTTTAGACGACTTCATCCATTTGATTCTACTCCTAGTTCAGTTTTATCCAGCAGGGGCATGTGTCGCCCTCTTTCTATTATTTAGTTAGTATTGTCAGAGATTGAAATTTTTACTTTCAGTACCTTTATTTCGGGATTTATTACTGCCAGGATGTTTTCCTTTAGTGTTGTAAATGTTGGGATTTATTATTGATGATTAAATTCGTGTATGTTCAATTCTATTGTTATTTTTAATGTGTGACTCTTTAGATGTTAATGGTTTAAGGTTTTATAACCGGATTTAATAAAATGAGAATAAGGTTTTAAATGGTTTTGACACTTAGCTTAATTATTTAGGGTGTTTAAATTGGAAAAGTATTTTTACGACAGTGATGCTAAGAATGAACCAACTGTTCACCTTGATTTTAATTTAATAAAGGAGTGATCGCCCGGTATTTAATTAGGCGGGGTGTCACAGGTGGTATCAGAGCCAGGTTCTAGTGTCCTTAGGATCTGTACGGCTTATTATGCTTTCAGCGTTGCTTTGTTTGTTATAGAGCCCTATGTTTAGGATTGTCGATTCCTTTGATGAGATTTCGTTCTCCTGCTATAATGTGTATACACTAGTGAATTCTAATTTCGTTCGGATGTGTGCGTGTGCCGAGCGATGACGGATGTCAGAAGAGGACCGTTAAGCGTACATCAGGAGGCAAGGCTCAGTTGAGATTATGAAATATATCCTAGGATGATGATCGTAGTCGAGGTCACCTCCATTATGGCCCGAGAAGCCACGACTAGAAAGGCGACTAAAGTGCAGCAATGATTTTCAAATGCTGTTATAGTCAAATGAGGTGCGAGGGTAAACTTACCCAACGTATTACAAAAACGTGTAGAGACTGTCAGTGGGAAATTTTAGAAACGCGAAAATTGTATGTGTTTACCAAAGGAGGTAAAGTATCCAAAGGCTTAAAAATAGGACGGAGTGTGGCAAACTGAAAGTGAAAATTTAGAGAAAATTTTCTTGGCTTTCGGGACGAAATTATAATGGTTGGAGTCAACCACCAATTTTAGAAGTGGAATGCTATGCCTATAGGAGAACCTTAGGTACAGTGTTGACCGTATGTTCCTTCCTCAACTGTTCAGGATGAGAAGCAAACGTGGTTCTGAACTCATCGCAGGAGGGCATGACATAAGTCAAATTGTGGATATGAATCCTAATCGTTAGCAAATTTTGTATCGAAAGAGGTAGATACTAGTGGAGGAAACGACTCCAAGTGGGAGACCAACTTGTAATAATAGTTGATAATACTCGAGGAGGAAATTATGATGGACGACCGATTCAGAGGTTGACAATGTCATATTTTGTCAATATAGATGATAACGCTTCTTTGTGGGGGGAAGTTAAAGGAATCGAAGAATTTAGTCGAGAATAAGACTGAATACAACGGTGGTGGTATAGCACCACAAAAGGATGTGGATACACATCAAGAAACCCATTTAAATGCTTCAGATAGTTAAATTCTTACCAAGTGATGGTAAATTCAGTAAGTACTATTATAGATAGTAACATGATCTTTATGGCCTAAAAAGCTAAGGGAACAACCGGGATGGCTAACAGGAATCGAGTCTACTAAAGTCCGAGAGAAGGACAATCCTAATCTGGTTAGTAGGACAGGTGATAAGTGGATTATGTGTTGAGGTATTTTGGTGCGGAGTGAAATTGCTCGCGATAATATGTTCCAAAGTGAGAAAAAGGGACAAGAATACGGTGCCTAGTAAAGGACGACGATTAAAAATAATTTTGTTTTGGTTTGGGCAGACGTGTTACGTCCGAAAACCATTTGTGCAGTCAAGACGATTGCCAGGATGGAAGTATAAGTTGTATCCTTAGAGGATGTGGCGTGTTTATGTGACACGAGCGAGTCACCATATTTTGTTCATTGCTAGATTAGCATGTGAGACAAGTTTAATGCATATCATTATAAATGTTACCATTATGTGAATATTTTTCCTTAGTATAGCGGCATTTTTCTTTGGTGCTATCCGCGGGGGATGAATGAGTATATTAACAGTGTTTTATACTTTATTGAGGTTACTCGTTGTAGTGATGCGATACACAAGTATGATATTATCTTTGTTAAAATATTATAGAAATGGGTAGTATGATAGTGGGCATTTATTGAAAGGCTATCGGAGTAGTTACATTAGTGCAACACATTTTGTTTTGGCGAGGCTTTACCTGTAAGAAGGTTGGACTCGCACTTATATTATCTATCCTAGAGACTTCGGAGGAGATCGTGGGCTCGAGATATTCGATACCAATGTATGTATAGACTTTGTCAGTATGATTCAGTATGTACCGGGATTTACCGTTGAGCGAAAAGACTTGACTCGGTATTATGTTTAGCACTCCGGACTTAGTGATAGGAAGAGTGCAGTGTTATATTTATCCTTAAGAGATGTGGGAGTTAAGAGTTATACCCCTAATGTTAGAAAAAGGAAATTTAGAGAATTTCGATCGTATGTATCCGAGGTTTATAGAATGTAATTACCATCAACCAATACGGGACGATAGTGAAATTGGTGAAACGTTCTTTGTTAAGCATAATTACGGGAGAAATTGTAACTTTTCTGTCAAGGGACGGAATAAAGGGGTATATACTATGGACGGAGGACCTAACGGATTTCGATAACCGACAATTTGTTTGGATTTCGCTTTGCGAGACATCCCACGCATGAAACTTAGCGTAAGGTTGGAAATAGGGAGACGTTTGGTCACTATTCCATGAGTTCGGTACTCTGGTCGAAATGGGATCAAGTAATTATGTATGTAAGTTGGAAGTTGAATTTTGTTTTAAGGTCATTGGAGCCGGATTTTTTTGGTAGGAAAGTATTGAAAGTTATCCCCACGAGTTGAGGGGTGGAACGATGATAAGGAGAATTTAAGAATTTTGATTTCTAGGGTGATTGAGAGTACCCAAATGTCATAACTGCGTACAGAACACAAGGTGAATAAAGAGTTGGAATTATTTTTAGCATGGATTATCTGGAAAGAACTTTATATTATACAAAAGAGATGACCTGTAATTATTTTGATGAATAGAGCGTTAGTGATTTATTTTGGTTGTTGTACCTATTTGGGAAAATTGTTGTACTTATCTGAGGAAGGTTGAGAATTATTATTCCTCTTTTGTTGTCATGGAATGTGAATGCACTATTCCTTCTATTCCGTTGAATTTAGTTAGTCCTACAGATGAGTAGCACGCCGTTCGCTCTCCCAGGGCGGTCGGAGTGTTGCAAAAATGTGGTCATCTTGGTTAACTATAGTTTAAATAGTCCGAGTCGAAGGGACGTGGTAATAGACGTGTGAAATATATGTTTGTGGGACTAGTATAACGAAGTGGAAGTGATAGAGTGGATTAAACGTCACCTGAGGGGCGATAATCCATACATAAGTGTGCAATTAGAATAGCATGCCCTAACTTGATTGGAAGGCTGTGGGAAGCCATTGAAGAATTAGTATTCCTTGAATATAGTAGAATTTAATTGTTATGAAGCACACCCGGAGCGGAGTTGTTATTAGTCAAGTGTGAGAGCGACTTGAGCATACAAAGAGTAATGATGTTAGTATAGTATAAGAGATCCAGAAGTGCGCTTCGTGGAGAGAAGAGCACGGGTCGGAACTTTCGGCATACTCCAAGGAAGGAAGGGGAGTATTACGTGTCACTTAATGTGAGACATTTCAAGGAAGAATCGATGTTTAGCGGGACGTAGTGATAGTATCTATATGCACCGCCCATTGGTAAGGTTGGGTTGAAAGAGAAGAATCAACCAAAGAATTTTGTGTTTAGCTAAAATTCCTGAAATTAGAAGAGGTTGGTAAAGTCGGTAAAGTTCTTGGATGGGTTGCCATCCTCAAAACAAGATCAAGGGTTTATCCCGAACATGTGAATTAAGTCGCCGAGAAGGAAGTGATTGATATTCCTTTGGGCTGGTTTACAATATTAACTAGTATGCCCCAGACTTCCTTTAAAAGGAAGGATCGCGCCAGTGCATGGTCCGACGCAGTATAAATTTCTAAATCAGGATGAGATTGGTGAATTCCACCTTCGATATGGGATTTCAGGAACCAGCGGAGATAAGATTTCGTTTCGAGTAGGATGTATCACCCTTAGCCAGGGAATAAGCGCATGGTGATTAAAGATTAGTGGAGCCACGTGAAGGAGATTTTGGAATCTTGGTACGATGATTTCAAGAATGCTCTGTAGAAGCACTCGTACCTGTTTGTCGCGTACGAGGTACTTATTAAGGTTTTGTTATGGAAGAACCTCGACTATTCTCCTTCCGTATGTTTAGAGGAGAGTAGATAATCAGAATTTTTGGATCAGTCGAGAAAATATTCGATAACTATGGTGGAATTCCACGACTGTTTTAGGCAGTCAAGAGTGGTCAAATGTTCGTATGATCTTCTCAGAATGGGAATTTTGTGTATGAATAAATCCGAGTAGTTGTCATGTAGTGAGGTGCGGCCTCCTAATGATAGTGAGATAATAGAATTTATAACGTATAGACGTAACCTATTCAAATGTTGTCAGTTGGGAGTGCAATGTGAAGTGTCTCCAATGAGAATGTAAAACAATGTTGTTGTGAGGAAAAAGCTATAGTGATTGAGCACCGTACTATGTAGATAGTTTGCGTACTCACAAGGATATTCAGAATTGTGCTACCTGGTAGGCCTTATTTTCTGAATTTCGGGACGAAATTCCGTTATTAGGGGGGAATTATGTAATACCCCGTATTTTCATGGCTTTTAAATTTAAGGATTTATTAAATTTAATTGAGATAAATTAATTTAATTTTAATCCGAAATGTTATTTTAAATATTTACTAGCGTGACAAGAGTTAGTAATTATTGAAAATATATTATTTGTTGCATATTACTGGATGAGTATAGTAATATATGAGATTTATTTTTATAATATTGTCACGTGTGAATAAAATGACAATTGTGAAAATTTAAGTCGGGACGCGCCTGTGTCGTGTCGGGACTAAATGTGGATTAATAAAAGTGAATATTTTATAGGATGTTCGTATGGTCGTTTTGAGTATTCCAACGCGTTCGTAAGGGTCGAGATAGTCAGAAAAGTATACCCGGGGGTTTGATTTGGGTCTCGGGGCGTTTTTAGGCCTAATTAGTACCCCGGGAGGGCATTTTAGTCATTTTGTATTTTTGGGTAATTAAACCCACGAAAATTAAAGGGGTTATATCAGATGTTTAGGTTATCTCCTAGGGTTAGATAACTCAAAACACTAGAACGGCCATTGGAGAGGAGAGGAGAGAGCTCTCAAGGCATTCCAAGGCTCAAAACTCATCCGTTTACACCGCCGCCACCGCCAACGCGTAGATCGCGAGACGGGGAACGCAACCACGCCAAATTCAACACCAAACCAGATTTCTAAAAATCCCAGGCAAGTGTTTATCTTGCTTATTTCGTTGATGCATCATCCATATTAGTTTAGGAGTTATTAGGATGAGATTTATGGAAGAAAAACCCAATTTGAGATGGAAATTTTTCATGTAGTGATGATTTATATGATATTCTGGAAACCCTTTGTCATGTAAAGGATTAAGAGTTTGATTAAGAAAAGAGTTCTAATCAGATACAAACACTAAAAAAATTATTTCGGATGATCGGACCATTGGAATCGCTTGAAATTTTAGTATGTTGTAGCGAACGGCGAGACATGACTACTGACAAAAATTCAGCTTGATCAGACGGTCGGATTTCTAAAACTATTATTTTTACCAGAAAGTTTTATGTTTTGAGGACTCTTAGAGAGTTTTATATTTTGAGGACTCTTCTAAGTAATAAAAAAATTAAATTAAAACTCCACTTTAATTCCGATTTTGAAACCGTTTGAAATTCTCATCTTTGAAAATAAAATTCAAAATCCTTTAATGTAAGGCGAAATCTATATTTTTGGGATATTTTGCATAAGGGATAATGTAAGTATATATTAAAGGGGAGAGACACGTAAGAGAGAGTTACGTTGGAACATAAATGGATATCTACTGAATTGTACATTTGGAAGAATAGAGTCCATGAGGGTTACATAGTAAGTTGGAAAAACCCTTCGAATTAAAGTTAGAAATGAACCATTATACTTCGAATTAAAGTTAGAAACGAACCATTATACTTGATAAATAATAATGGGAAAATAAGGTTAAATGTTGTGAATGTGGGTTATTGGATAAACCTAATCTGATATAATAAAAGTGGTATATTTATATGATTGTGTATGCATATATTATATACTTGTGAAAATCATGCCCGTGCTACTTGCTATCCCTGAGGTTACTGCGCTGGGAAGATCTTATCTCGTGTGCCTTATGGGGGATATTGACTCGTACCCTAGAAGATAGGAATCCTAGGTACAGGCTATCGAATCAGTAGTCACGGTCCTAAGAGACGTGAGGGTATGTACTGACCTCTTGGACTTGGAAACTATGCTTCGCCTCAATATTGTTTGTGTATGTATTTATACAGTTCGAGAGTGATTCCGAACTTGTATTCCCTTTAGTACGATTGACACAGGGATTGGATAGCAGAGTATGCCCGCACCATAGTTTTTATGCGGGGTGCTGTTATGATATATATATTATACGAGTAGTTAATATATATATGAAATTCTGAAATCTGGAACTGCCTACTGTGATTTGATATGTAGGACATGGTTGATGACTCAAATTATAAATAATTGTTTTGAGAAAGTATAATATGACACTGGAAAACTTTATTGATTAATAAAGTTAAAAGGAGAACCTTGGTTACAAATTGAAATCTTACGTTTTAAATACTTGTGTTGTTCAGTTGTAAATCCTGCGAATAACCTAAGATAAGTTAAATCATTGGGGAAAGATAGTGTGATATATGATGAGATAAACCATTGGGAAGGTTAGTGCGATAGGAGTGCACATTAGAAGAGAGGCTAGAATTTCTCAAGAGAGTGTCGCACTAATATGTTGTTGCATTGGCCTGTATCAATTTAAATACTTGCTAAACGAATTTTTAAATCATATACACTATCGGGCTCTGACCCGTTTCTATTTCCTTTTCTCTCTTGTATATATATGTATATATTACAGGTGCCCAGCCACAGGGGCGTCTTACTTAGGATCCTTTGGAAGGAACGTGTTGCAGCTTAGGTGGGAGTTGCAGGCCTGTTGTTTAGACGACTTCATCCATTTGATTCTACTCCTAGTTAAGTTTTATCGAGCAGGGGCATGTGTCGCCCTCTTTCTATTATTTAGTTGGTATTGTCAGAGATTGAAATTTTTACTTTCAGTACCTTTATTTCGGGATTTATTACTGTCAGGATGTTTTCCTTTAGTGTTGTAAATGTTGGGATTTATTATTGATGATTAAATTCGTGTATGTTCAATTCTATTTTTATTTTTAATGTGTGAATCTTTAGATGTTAATGGTTTAAGGTTTTATAACCGGATTTAATAAAATGAGAATAAGGTTTTAAATAGTTTTGACACTTAGCTTAATTATTTAGGGTGTTTAAATTGGAAAAGTATTTTTACAACAGTGATGCTAAGAATGAACCAACTGTTCACCTTGATTTTAATTTAATAAAGGAGTGATCGCCCGGTATTTAATTAGGCGGGGTGTCACAAACTAGTGGCTGGAATTCCTTCATGTATGTAGAGGATTAATCACGGAATTTGATTATATATTGATGAATGAATCTGGGTGGATTAGGTTCTGTAATTGAAAATTTTGGAAACTAGGGTTCATATGAATTAATTTGGGGATTTTACATATTTATGATGATTTATGACGAATTAATGATCCTAGGAGGTTAGGAATGATTTATAACCTGTTGGATGTTGATGGGTATTGATGATGAGTTGTTGGGAATTGAATCTTAGAGGTTTTTGGGTTTAAAAATGGTGAAAAACGCTGATGTTTGGTGAAGAAGACGAACAGTGTAATGTCGCGCGATCTCGCGCGAAGTGGTTCGAACGACACTGGAGATATCGCGCGAAGTGGATCGAACGACACTGGAAGTCGTTCGAAAGATATGTCATTCTGGTTCGAACGACATGTCATTCTGGTTCAAACCACAGGGTGAATTTATGCGAATTTTCTTAGAGCCCAGTTTGGAGTTTATTGGTTTATTGGAGTGAGAGAAACTACCAAATAGCAAATTCAAATAAGAAGGAATTTTGGGAAAAGTATGTGGGAATTAATAATTTAATTATTTCGGTATAGAGAGAATGTAGCTTGGAAATTACGAGAGAGATGGTAATCTAATTAGTTATACTATACGTAGTAATGAGGTTAAAATACGTATGGGGAGTATATATGTAGGATGGAGAAAATACCTATAAATTATAATAGGATGTGTGTATGCCTATTATGTGATATTATTATTAAGAGCACTAATGGGTGATAACCTGGGGGTACAAGAACCTTATAGTTAAGCGCAGTAATGAGTGATAACTCAGGGGTGCAGAAACTCTATTGTTATATGTACTAATGGGTGATAACCCGGGGGTACAAGGATGATTATTGTTAGGCGCACTGATGGGTGATGACCCGGGGGTGCTGGATTAATATTGATAGGTGCATTAATGGGTGCTAACCCGGGGATGCAATATTCTATTGTTAAATGCACTAATGGGTGATAACCCGGGGGTGCTGAATTATTATTGATAGGTGCATTAATGGGTGCTAACCCAGGGATGCATGATTTCCAGAATATGTGCACTAATGGGCCTTAGCCGGGGGTGCAACATTAGTATATATATATATATATATATATATATATATATATATATATATATATATATATATATATATACATATGGACTTTTGAATATTGCTACTGTGTGAAATTAGTAGACTTGGTAATAATAATAATTATTACATTGCACCAAGCGGTCTTAACCTAAGGGTGCAGGATTAGTGTATATATATAGGGATGATGAGACTATATATATGTATGAGTGTACTTGGGTAACTTTCTACTTTGTGAGACTAGTAGATAAAATGAAAATGAGAAGTAAAATGATCTTAGTGAATAAAAGATTTAACCATTCAAATGGTGAATAATAAAATTTAGTATGTGAGATCAACTATCTGAATAGCGTACTGTATGGGCGATACGAGAATACTACTTGTGAGCATAGTTAGTATTAGTATGGTTTCTGACTAGTTAGACTGGGAGGTATAACTAGGGGAGATTAGATGTACGTTAGGCATGCACAATAGACGAGAGGTGAGAAACTCATGTGAGAGTTCGATAACTAACATGCGTATAAGACTTGTTTTAAGAACCAATTTTAAATACTTTCTAAAATATTTTTACACATCGGGCTCTGACCCGTTTCTTGTATCGCTTTTATCTTTTGCTATATATATATATATATATATCAGGTGCTCAGCCACATGAGTATTAGATTTAGAGATTTGGATTGCTTGACGTGCTGCAGCTGTTGTGGAAGCTGTAGGTCCTTGCAGTAGAAGCATCTATCCTTTCCATTCAGTTTTATCTAGACTTCTTATTTAGGGCATATGTCGCCCACTTCTAGTTCTTTCTTCAGAGATATTGTATTCAATTTATTGTATGGTTTGGAGTTTTAAACTGGGAGGTTTTATCTAGTTTTATTTATTTCAGTACTTGATTCATGTTCAGTATTTATTTACATTCCTATGTGTGGTGAATGGTTTATATTTTAAGATGGAAAGAAATGGATTTACTTGGTTTTATTAAAATTGGAAATGTTTTGACACTTAGCTTAATTTTATAATAGGTAATTAATATGTTAAAAAGTTTTTCGACAGTGATGCTGAGAATGAACCAACTGAATATCCTATTTTAAATTGGTAGAGGACTGATCACCCTATATTTAATTGGACGGGGTGTCACAGGTGGTATCAGAGCATCATGTTCTAGTGTCCTTAGGATCGGTGCGGATTTGTACGTTTCAGCGTATCGTTCTTTGATGTAGAGCCTTATGATAGGATTGTTGTGATTCCCTTACGTATGCGACTTACGTTCTCCTGCTACGAATTATAATGGATGTGACTCATTATACGAAATTCAGTGTGATTTGAACGCCGAACATTTTAGAACTACCAGCGAGGGCCATAAGAAGAACTGCAGGAGGAGAAGCTCAACAGAAGATATAGAGCAATCGGGTAAGAGTGATTGGGAAAAAAATCACCACGAGAATTACTTAAGTAAGAGATAGTAAAATTGTCACACGGGAACTGTGAGTTCCCAGGACACAGTCATAGATAACGGTGGAGTTAATTTAGGGCCACCTAGCATAGTTGATAAAGGGGAAATCAGAGGGAAACCTTTGAAAACCCATCGGTGAAGATGCGAAAAAGAAAAGAGAAAGTGTAACAGACCAGCGGAGGTAGAAAATTCGAAGGCAATTGTGTAGAGTGGGGCGTGACGGCACTCATAATTAAATTTGGAGTTAAAAACTATAGATCTTAGGAGCATCATGTAGTGATTAGAGGCAATCACCGTATAGGAAGAAGTGTGTTTGAAGTTTAGAGAGAAATTTGGGTACGATTTGACCGTGAGGTCTTCCATTCAGTGTGGTAACAAAATGTGAGTGAAATTTTGATGTTTAGCACAATGTGTAAGGTAGAAATCGATCGTGAGAGAAAGGTTGAATTGCATAATGAGCTTCGTACCTGGCAGAGTGGTATAAATTATCCAAAGGGTTTTATACTTGATAAAGGACCCGTGAGTAGAATACCAGTATGGATGAGAAATCCATCTAGGATGACAAATGTTGATGTCATCAAAGTTATATGGTTTCTAGTGATTGCAGTCTTTCCAGAAGAAGTGAGTAAAGAAGGTTAGAGAATCTGTCTGAAGGGCATAACTGAATTTAACGGTGTTAGTGAAACCCCACATGAGAGTATACCCAATAGGGAACTCGATTAGATGATTTTAAGTGATTAACTTCAAAAGGATGATGAAGTCAATCAGGCTGTAGAGGCCAAGCATAGTTCTGAATAGCTAGCGTATCCAAAGGGATAATGGAAGAATAATAGTGAGTTGATACTGTCGGTCCGAGAGAAGGACATTCCAAAAATGGTCAGTGGGACCAGTGATGGGGAAATGGTTCGTGAAGTTTTCCTTATGTGAAGGAAGTATAAGTACAAGTATTGAAGGTGTCCAAAATTGAGAAGTGAGACCAAAGAGATTAGAAATGATAAACCGTGCCAGTTAGGCATAAAGACTGGAGGAGCGAGACTTTCAGCAAAAGAATTTGGGGTCAAGAAAATTAGGCCCAGGAAATTTATAACCCGAGAGTGATGGGTTCAATCTGGACCAGTAGAGTCCTCGTTAATAATATCATATAGTATGACAAGGTCTACGGGTCCCGGGATGTAAACGGGAGCTTAATAAAGCTATAATTGAGGCCTGGAGAGTTTGGGCCGATGTTTCAATAATGGGCGTGAAATCCACAAGATGGAATAAATTGTCCATGGTGAGAGGGGAAAACTATAGGATGAAATCCTAGGATGTATGATGATTGCAGATATTCATGGGTCGTGACGGAAGCCACGTGCTGAGACCGTGTGATTGGGCGAGACTGGTGAGGTTTTGCTTCTTCCTTGTGAGTAAAGGATAAATTCTAGTGACATGGGTGTGCCACAACTGTTATGTAAATTGGAAACCATAAACTTCGTGTGCGAGTCGAGTTTAGTGGGAACGTTAGTTTTAATAGTCTTGTTACAAACGTATTTCTCGTTATTAGCAGGGCATTTTGATGATTGCTCGTGAGTGAACCGGGCGGGCCCTAAGAATATGTTTTGTTGTTATAATTTACTACTGCATTGAGTCAGCTTTAGTAGGGTTTATTATGGTAATGTACAGTGATTAATTACCGTATGGTTAAACGATAGTAAATATGTAGTGTTATGACTGACGTGCCGGATACTCCGGGAGGAGTGATCTTAGTTTTGTGCGGCGCCACCTGAAATAGGGTTGGGCCCAGATATGAGTATATATGAAACTTTCATGGTAATATAGACCTCAGCGAGTATAGTATCTAATTATATGCGATTCCCGAGCATAGGGATTTATTTGTCTGTTAAGACTTATAATACATTGTGTTCTTATCGAGCGACAAAATATAGCTCGTTATATATTTATAGTGCCAAGTACTGGGGATAGTTAGGGCGCCATGCTTCATGTTACATTTTTAGGGACATGAGAGTGGACGAGTAAACTTTTATGTCATAACACATAGATTGTGGGGAAGTACATAGTAGGTACTGAAGGCCTTACGGACCTCAACAACCGACTAGGTTAGATAGTAGTGTATCGGGGGGGTTCCTTGTTTGGATTTCCCTTTGCGAGACATCCCACGCATGAAACTAGCGAACGTCAGGAGTTGGAGAGAAGTTTGGTCGATAGTACATAATTTTTGTATGTTGGTTATTGTACCTATAGGAGAGCATATTTGAGAGTTGATAATTCTTTTATAACTTGAGGCCAATAGAGTAGACTGGCCTTAGTATTTTTCGAAATAGATGAATGATGCCATTGAAGGATGGTTTAAGTCATGATTAGTGGGGCGGTTGAGTGCATCCCTACCACATCAACATGACGAATGTGCAAGAATTGAGGTAAGAAAATTTTATATTCTTATATAATGATGCGCGAGGCATAGGGTGTATGGGCACCCTGGGTGATTGAGTCAGGTAGTGGATTATGATTAGCATGTGAATTCAATAACATATAGTCGGGTAAGCTGAAGCTTATTCACGAAGTTTTTTCAGAGACTTACGTTTCAAAATGAAATTGAAATTTATTCAAGGGAGTATAAAAGGTATCAGAATACAAACAACAGTGGTGATGGGTTACGAAGTAGGTTAATATTGCAAGGATAGTCTTGTAGTGGGTCACCTGACGGATTGAAAAATGGTGGACAATTCAAAACCGGTAAGTGATCCTTCCACTAGAGAATGGAAGAGTATCCCCAAGGATCTTCTCATGTAGCTGAGATGGTGATATTATAGGTACTAAGATGCGATTGAGTATGACCTAATACCCACAGAGGGATGGGCATGATAAGCGGTCTAATCGAATGCTAGAGAGAAAATTTTATGTGAACCCTTAGATCTTAGGGGAGGACGAGAATAGTATCTTCCACTAGTGGAGTTTGTGTCCAAATAACTCCTATAATTTCACGTTCGGGCAGAGTTCCAGTAGAAGTATGGCATAGTAAACTTTGTTGTTATCCTACTTGATAGTTAAAGGTGAAGGACCAGTTATGATTACGAATGTCGGAGAAGAATTGATATTATCCTATATATTGTGTGTGAAATATATATTTCACAGCGAATTTACTTGTAAGCACGACACGAGACGAAGTCGTATGTATATGAAAAAAGGATAAATCTACTAAGGTACAAATAGTAGAAGGTTAGATAGTGAATATCTAAAATAAAGTTGAAGTAGTAAAACTTAAGCAGAAAGGCTTGGGCAAGAGCCTATATGACAGGGTAACCTAGAGTTTAAAGAAAACACATGTGTAGTGTTCATTATAAAGGGTATTCGATAGCAACTATATGGGTGGTACGCAGTAGCTTATTTGTGAGCGCCGGAATGCGACGCGCAATATTTTTACAGCGTTGTCTGTACCTAGTATACTTTTTTCGAATTTCGGGACGAAATTCCGTTGTAAGGGGGAAGTATGTAATACCCCGTATTTCTGACGATTTAAATAATTATGTGATTAATTATTATTATGGGAATAAATATGCAATTAATTATTGTTGTTAGATTAATAAAATTAAAATGTGAGAAATTAATTTGTTATTAATTCGAATTAAAATAATTATTAACTAGTGTGCCAAGGGTTAATACTTATTGTTGTGAACTATTGAATATTAATGGGTGATATGTAATATGGAATTATGATATTTGATAAATTGTCGGAAGTGAGAAATACAGCAGTTTGGTAATTTAAGTCTGACACGCGTGTGAGTCGTGTCGGGACTAATTGAATGGAATAAAAAGAGAATTTATTTTTGGTAACTCGTATGGTCATTTTGAGTGCGCCGTTGAGTTCGAAAGGGTCTAGATAGTCAAAATAGTATACCCGGGTGTTTAGTTTGGGTCCCGGGGCAATTTTAGGCCTAACCGGCGTCTCGAGAGGGCGTTTTGGTAAATTGTAAATTGCGGTTTAATTAATGGACGAAAATTGCGATTTATTATATCAGCCTAGGAAGTCCATTAGGGTTAATAGGTTACACAAATCAAGAACGGCCATGGAGGATGTGAGGGAGAACCAAATTCCAAGAGAGAAGACTCATTTGGCATCACCTTGCACAATCGTGACCACCAATGCGTAGATCGAGAGGAGAGGAAAGCGTGTATACAAACATCACCAATGCATTAGACCGTCATATTTGAGGCAAGTGTTTATTACTTGCTTTATTTTAGCAATAATCATGCTCATGTTAGTATAGGTGGAATTAATCATGATTTATATGTCAATTGGGTGAAGATTGGAGAATTAAATTATGATTAAGGATTGGTTTAATTAGTGGATGGAATTCCTTCATATATGTAGAGGATTAATCATGGAATTTGATTATATATTGATGAAAGAATCTGGGTGGATTAGGTTCTGTAATTGAAAATTTTGGAAACTAGGGTTCATATGAATTAATTTGGGGATTTTACATATTTATGATGATTTATGACGAATTAATGATTCTAGGAGGTTAGGAATGATTTATAACCTGTTGGGTGTTGATGGGTATTGATGATGAGTTTTTGGGAATCTAATCTTAGAGGCTTTTAGGTTTAAAATGGTGAAAAGCGCTGATGTTTGGTGAAGAAGACGAACAGTGTAATGTCGCGCGATCTCGCGCGAAGTGGTTCGAACGACACTGGAAGTCATTCGAACGACATGTCATTCTGGTTCAAACCACAGGGTGAATTTCTGGGAATTTGCTTAGAGCCCAGTTTGGAGTTTATTGGTTTATTGGACTGAGAGAAACTACCAAATAGCAAATTCAAATAAGAAGGAATTTTGGGGAAAGTATGTGGGAATTAATACTTTAATCATTTCGGTATAGAGAGAATGTACCTTAGAAATTACGTGAGAGATAGTAATCTAATTATTTATACTATACGTAGTAATGAGGTTAAATACATATGGGGAGTATATATGTAGGATGGAGAAAATACCTATAAATTATAATAGGATGTGTGTATGCCTATTATGTGATATTATTATTAAGAGCACTAATGGGTGATAACCCGGGGGTGCAAGAACCTTATAGTTAAGCGCACTAATGAGTGATAACTCGGGGGTGCAGAAACTCTATTGTTATATGTACTAATGGGTGATAATCCGGGGGTACAAGGATGATTATTGTTAGGCGCACTAATGGGTGATAACCCGGGGGTGCTGGATTAATATTGATAGGTGCATTAATGGGTGCTAACCCGGGGATGCAATATTTTATTGTTAGGTGCACTAATGGGTGATAACCCGGGGGTGCTGAATTATTATTGATAGGTGCATTAATGGGTGCTAACCCGTGGATGCATGATTTCCAGAGTATGTGCACTAATGGGCCTTAGCCGGGGGTGCAGGATTAGTATATATATATATATATATATATATATATATATATATATGTAGGGATGATGTGACTATATATATATATATATATATATATATATATATATATATATATATATATACATATGGACTTTTGAATATTGCTACTGTGTGAAATTAGTAGACTTGGTAATAATAATAATTATTACATTGCACCAAGCGGTCTTAACGTAAGGGTGCAGGATTAGTGTATATATATAGGAATGATGAGACTATATATATGTATGAGTGTACTTGGGTAACTTTCTACTTTGTGAGACTAGTAGATAAAATGAAAATGAGAAGTAAAATGATCTTAGTGAATAAAAGATTTAACCATTCAAACGGTGAATAATAAAATTTAGTATGTGAGATCAACTATCTGAATAGCGTATTGTATGGGCGATACGAAAATACTACTTCTGAGCATAGTTAGTATTGGTATGGTTTCTGACTAGTTAGATTGGGAGGTATAACTAACGGAGATTAGATGTACGTTAGGCGTGCATAATAGACGAGAGGTGAGAAACTCATGTGAGAGTTCGATAACTAACATGCGTATAAGACTTGTTTTAAGAACTAGTTTTAAATACTTGCTAAAATATTTTTACACATGGGGCTCTGACCCGTTTCTTGTATCTCTTCTCTCTTTTGCTCTCTCTCTCTCTCTCTCTCTCTCTCTCTCTCTCTCTCTCTATATATATATATATATATATATATATATATATATATGTATTATATCAGGTGCTCAGCCACAGGAGTATCAGATTTAGAGATTTGGATTGCTTGACGTGCTGCAGCTGCTGTAGAAGTTGTAGGACCTTGCAGTAGACGCATCTATCCTTTTCATTCAGTTTCATCTAGACTTCTTGTTTAGGGCATATGTCGCCCACTTCTAGTTCTTTCATCAGAGATATTGTATTCAGTTTATTGTATGGTTTGGAGTTTTAAACTGGGAGGTTTTATCCAGTCTTATTTATTTCAGTACTTGATTCATGTTCAGTATTTATTTACATTCCCATGTGTGGTGAATGGTTTATATTTTAAGATGGAAAGAAATGGATTTACTTGGTTTTATTAAAATTGGAAATGCTTTGACACCTAGCTTAATTTTATAATAGGTTATTAATATGTTAAAAAGTTTTTCGACAGTGATGCTGAGAATGAATCAACTGAATATCCTGTTTTAAATTCGTAGAGGACTGTTCACCCTATATTTAATTGGGCGGGGTGTCAAAAAAATGGGGCTGTTTTCTTGAAAACATTTTCTGTGGAGATAGAAAAATAGAGAATGTGTTCAAATAAGTTATTTTTTCAAATCAAAAACTAATTTTTCATTTTTCTATTTTTCCACAAAAATGGAAAACGTTTTTTTTTTTATGTTTTCTATTTTTCTGTTTAAAAGAGGGATCCATATCTCTCATCCCATTTTAAAAGTGGAGATCATATATTTCATATCTCTCATCCAACATACACTCACACCACATTTCTCTCATCTTTCCTGTTTGTATCACATTTATACTCAAATTGTGAAAAAAAATTGCCACACCCAAAAAATTGATAAAAAGTCTAGAAAATATAGAAAAAAAAAAATCTAGAAAGTGAGTAAAACCCAAAAAATACAAAAAGTGAATAAAAACCCAAAAATAATGGGAAAAAAAAAAGTGAATAAAACCCAAAAAATAAAGAAAAAAAGCAGAAAGTGATTAAAAAGCCAAAAATAATGAGGAAAAAAAACATAAAGTGAATAAAAAAATCCAAAAAAATGAATAAAACCCCAAAAATAATGAGAAAAATCCAAAAAGTGAATAAAAATCCAAAAATAATGAAAATAATACAAAAAGTGAATAGAGCACCAAAACTAATGAAAACAATCCAGAAAATGGATAAAAAAACCCAAAATAATGAAAAAAAAAATCCAAAAAGTGAATAAAAATCCAAAAATAATTAAAAAAAATAGAAAAAGTGAATAAAACCCCAAAAATAATTTTAAAAATCCAGAAAATGATAAAAACCCAAAAACAGTGAAAAAAATCCAGAAAGTGAATAAAAACCCAAAAATAATGAAAAAAAATAAAGAAAGTGAATAAAATCCCAAAAATAATGAAAAAAATCGAGAAAGCGGATAAAAAAATAAAATAAATGTTAACCCTGGAATTAATTTAAGAAAACACCTAGAAATTTATTAAAAATTAAGAAAATTATTAATTAAGAAAACAAATAACAGAAAATTAAAAATACGCTCAGAAAATTAAAAAATAATAATAAATAAATAAATAAAATGATGAAAAAATACATAAAATAAATATTAGTCCCAGAATTAATTTTAAAAAAACCAGAAAATTAAAATAAAAAGCTCGGGGAATAAAAAACAGAAAGAGAAATCAATAAAAAAACAATAATAATGAAAGAAGTGCCGAAAATGAATAAATAATAGAAAATAAATATTATCCCCTAAATTAATTTAAAAAAATACTGAGAAATTTATTAAAAAGTTAAAAATTTATTAATTAATAAAAGAAAATAAAAAAGCGCTCAAAAAATTAAAAAATGGAAATGAATAAATACCCTAGAAAACTAGTTAAATGCAAATATTAGAAAAAAAATTAAAAAAATAAGAGAATTAGAAAAAAAAACAGACCTGGCGACAGGGGACGAAACAATTAGGGGTTGGGGTGGGGACGTGGTGGATTTGGTTTTTATTCATTTTTTATTTTTTCTTAATAGTTTTAGTACATTTTTTCTATTTGTTTTTTTAAAATTCATTTTGGGGTTAATATTTATTTTCTGGTTTTTTTATTCATTTTCTGTATTTTTTTAATTCATTTTTTTGTTTTTTTTGGGTTATTTTTATTGATTTTCGGGGATTTTTATTCTTTTTCTGTTTTTTATATATATTTTCTAGTTTTTGAACAAAATTTTCAGTTTTTGAATGTTAACATGTAGAAAATAATTTCATATTTTTAACGAATGAACGCGTTTTCTAGTTTTCCAAAATTTTCCACAGAAAATGAAAAGTGGAAATAGAGATGAAAACTAAAAACAGAAAACAGAAAAATGTTTTCACAACTAAATAGCCCCCTAGATTTTCAACACTTTCCTTCGGCCATCCCTCCCCCCTCTCACTTCTGGTGAGAGTGGTGGAGACCCAAATAAGTCCCTCAAATTCAAAAGGTGTATAAGCTGCAACAAAAAAAATAAAATCCAAGCACGTCTCGTGGGTCTTCCCCGATTTGGTCAGTTGTAGTGGTGACTCGAGTGTTTCACGCTACTCGGTTGTGAAAGATCTGCTCATGGAATCGATCGAAAAAGTTGCGACAAGAGATACCATTCTGGTGGTAGATAGACCTTGTGATTTTGAAGATATGTTGTTTGACTATGTTTTTTGTTTTAGTTGTTATTTGAAGTCTCCGTTTGGAGTCTTTTTTTCTCGTCTCCTTTGTGAGCGATCTATCTATTTTTAATAAGTCTGTCATGTTTTGGGAGCTTTAGTTCAACTGTTCTGGTGGGTGTTCCTTCGGGTTCGACCCAAAAAAACTTTGGTCTTTTTTGGGTTTCTCCCACTTTTACTAAGGTGTATCTATTTTTAGGTCCATTGGTGTTTGAGTCTCGCTATTTGGCGTTGTTGCTTTTGACATGTTTGTCTTGTATTATTCCACCGTGTGTTTGCCTTGTGCATAGATTTTGTTATGGGTGGCTCACCCTCTGGTTTCTCTGACATCTGTCTGTTGATTTCTTTACTGGGATGTGTTGTGATCGAAACCCCAAACATGTCAGGCGTGTTAAAAGTTTCTCTCTTGACTGTTGTTCTAGTTTTCTTTCTGTTTATTTTATGTTTTCTCTCTTCTCTACCCCTAGCTTAATCTGAGCATGTTTGGGTTAAGTGATTCTTGATTTATCGTAATCGCTGTTTACTTAATGAAATCCTTTGGGATGTTTAAAAAAAAGAAAAGTGTTTTTTTATTCTATTGGAAACTCACAAAAATCAATGTCCATTTTCTTATCCTCTCATATCAAATAGACGCCCATCTAGCATTAAAAGGCTCTGATTATGTCTTTGTTTTAAGATGCTAGTATTGAACGTGCCCAACATTTAAATGCTACATGAAAAAAATACATGCCTTGTAATTATAACAATTCTAAGTGTATTTTGTTATCAACTACTGGTAGATAAATTTTAACCAAATTGTATGAGCTCTCCCCAACTTTTGTAAAGGTGCCTATTAGTTTCTAAAATTGGTATGTGGATCAAAATTAGTCTTAGCTTAATTATACCAATTATTATGTACCACACATAAAATATGAGATGAGGTGAGATAGAGATAAATAAGAGACAAGGTTTTTATGTGGTTCATCATAATATTATGACCACATCCACGGGTGTAATGACACTAAGTATTAGGGTTTGAGTACAAGCTCTCAGGAACTCTCTAGGGTAAGGTTTAAACTACTTGTTAGTTTTTCCCCAACTGAGGGGTGTAACGAGCTATTTATAGTAATCGGAAGGAGATAAGGCAAGATGCCTTTATACATTTGGTATTTATACATTTACAATATGGATAATAGTTTTGTATTTCTTCACGGTCATGTGAATGGGTGGTTGTGGGAATTTACACGTGTTTCTGTTCACCTTACTGATGGTTCACATTCCTAAAGGTGTTTGGCTAGCCTGTCAACTTAAGGGGATAAGACCATTAAGCATATCAAACTAATGGATCGGAACCACTGGGCACTATGACAGGTGTCATGTAGTTATTGGTCGACGTGGCAATGTTATTTCAGGTTACAATAAAATCCCCCAATACTTCATTCTTGATTAGAGTGAATAACAACTCAACGGATGGAGTATTATCCATCAGGGTTTTCTTGACTCTCTGGAGACGGGTAGTGCACTTTCAATTACTGAGAGATGGAAATTTTTTGAATTACGCTCTTGGATTCAATGGAACTTTTATAAATCATAACAAAAATACCAAATTGTCTGGTGTACACTGATCAATTTATATCTTGGAAACTGATACGCCAACGAAAACTGAAGCGGTGGATGCATATAATCATTTCACTTCATCCAACTCCGGAGACATCACTGAGTTTTATAAACATTCATATCAGCCTAAATTTTCAAACTCTTTTCCTCCCTCTTAAGTTTTTCTTTCCCCATTCATGTGAGATGTTCCTCCTTTCCATTTTTTTCTCAGTGTAAGAATCCTTCTCCTCTAGTAATTCTTTTATTTTTATTACAAAAATGGTGTATACTATTGACAAGAGTTCCCTGGAGTGTTTTATAGCTACCCATAAAATCTTTGATTGGGTAAAAATAGAGTTTCTAATAGGTTCGTGTGACCTCTGTGCATTAGAGGAGGTCCATTAGATCCCAACCATTTTATTGTTCAGTGTGGGGTGACATTTCCTCCCAATCGCTTATTTTAGAAGTTCGTCAACATTTCAATGTGGTACCAACCCATGTATCCCCAAACACTTGGAGAGTGGTTAATGGAGTAATTCGCATTAATGAGAGGTAATGGACCAGCATATAAATAAAGGAGTTAATGTACTGCTACAGTTGGCGAGCCACTAATGAGAACATTTATTACTCAAAGACAAGATTCTCCAACAGAGTCGTTGCAATGAATTTGCCTAATTCTAATAAGGATTATTGGGATCATGGGTTGATATTAAAATATTAGCAGTTTGCCCATCTTTCGAAGGGTGAGGAATACACTAGGGCTCGTTACCCTCAAGAAGGTCAGGCCATAGGTCGGCATTCACACATATTTTTATAATTTTCATCTTTTGGTTCATCTTCTAATTCTGTTATTAATTGCATGTTTTATATTTTTGTTTTGCAAAGAAGAAGAAGAAAACATCCCTCATGCCTTAGAGATTAATTTTGCTAACCTGAAAATCATTTAGTCCATCCAACTGAGGATTGGTGAATCTCATCCTTGCTTTACTTCCATTTTTCTCAGCTACCACAACTCCATTACGACCTTTGTTTCTCGCCCAATAGAGAATATTACTTTAGCACCCATCAATATTGAGGAACTAACTTTCTTATCCTCTACTACTGAGCATGAGTCCCCACTACAGGCATAAGGGAATTCATTTACTGGGGGAATCTCTTAATCCTTTGAATCTTTGGACCTTTCGCTCTTACTGACCAACATATCATCATCGAAAATGGTTAAGAGGAATATCACCAACATTCTAGTTAGTTCCAAGTCGCTCCTTCTGTTGAAAGGAAGTTTGATGCTTGGGGTTCCAAGCATCTCATTGTGGGTGAAACCTTTTTGATGAAAAATCAGGAGCCCCAGCTCAAAAGAATGGAAAGGGGTACAACCGTCACTCTAGAGTTAGCTGGAAAAGTGAGGATGATAAGAGCTAAGATGGAACCCCACCTATTGTTGTGAACCCAAGGATTGCTCACGATCAGATTGGAGCAATGGTCCTTTCAGCAGATGAGGCTGTTGCATCTTCTTTTCCTCTAACAAAGTTGGTCGAATGAATTTGAATCTAGTAAGTATCACTTGTTATTTTTTTTTTATCATATATCACTATTGCCTACTGTTGAAGCTTTTAAATTTGATTTTTGCACTTCTTGGTGGACTACTACTAGCAATTGAGGAGAGACAACAAGTTGATGGGATCCTTCATAGACGTGAAGACAGCCTTCAAAGTCATACGTGAGGCCTTGGGGACTGCTAAATGAGATCGTGAGGATAATAAGAAGAAGGTGGCAAATACTATCAAGGATCTTAAGGATGGAAAAACCAACCTGAGAAAGCTATTGGAGATGCTATGAAGAGAGCTTACCAAGCTAAAAAGGTTGCGATAAAGGCTGAGAAAGTGGCAGAGGATTCTAAGGGCCAAGTGAAAAAGCTGAATGCCAAAGAAAAAAGTAAAAGGAGGATGCCTATACCCGAGTGTGGGATTAGGCACTCTCTACTGCTTCCATTTAAGTTGAATATTTAAAGAAATTCTCTTTTAAGAAGGGTTAGGACGCAACTCTAACCTATATTGGCATGGCTGTTGGCTATGGCCTATTTTTGCAGCACAATCCAGGCACTCCTCCATAGATTGAGGAGGAAATTAATGATAAATAAGGGATGGCTGAGTCCATGGTGCCATAGGGGCAGATGGTGGTGATGGCGATCCGACCAGTAGAAGAAGTAACCAAATATAAGAAGGTGTAATATATAGGACTTTTGTATTTTCATTTTAAGTACATTTGGTGTAGTTGTTTGATCCCTTCATCTGTAATATATTTACATTTTTAATCAAACTTCTTCTTTTTCAATAATCACTCTGAAAAGTTTAGTGCATCCCTTATTTCTTTACTTATGCACTATCATATTTTTTTCAATTTGACTCCAGAATGGCTAGTTTCATTGCTATTGAAAGTGAATTTTTCTAAAGGAGCAACCAACTATTTGTCACAGGTCATGAAGAACCAAACGAGGAAGAAGTAGAGTAATTTCTCGGCTTGGATGTTTCTGACCCGACTAAGGATTCTTATCACCATATGCACAGGTTGTTCCATCAGGCAATAACGACCAATGCTTCATATTATGAGATGATTCTCCAGCTTCACCATGATCATAAGGTTATTGTTTTCTATTTATCTGTCATCTGATGAGGGTAGTTTTATCCAGATCATCATGGTGTATCATAATCTGGTTGTAGTCGATAAATCTATCGAAAAATGATTTGAGGGCACAGGCGACCATTTTGTCCATGATCATGTCGATATTGGGAATAGGATAATCATCCTTTGGGGATGTTTTATTCAAATCCCAATAGTCGATGCACATGCGAACTTTTCCTCCTAATTTCAGTATAGGGACAATATTTGCAAGTTATGTAGGGAATTCAACTATACGAATGAAACCCACGTTATGTTGTTTGATTACTTCTTCTTTGACCTTGAGGGACCATTATGTTTGGAGCTTCCTTAGTTTCTACTTGACAAGTTTTCTTTATAAGAATTTGGGAATCTCGTGTAAAGCTATCTCTTGGTAAATGTCGAGCATGTCATCATAGGACCAGGCGAAGAAATCCATTAACTCTTTCAAGAGCTCTTCGAATTGTGCTCGCTCATGCTTATTCAGGGTAGACGCAATCCTAATATTGCAAATATGGCTACTAGAATCGAGATTAATAATAATAGTCTCACCATTATTAGTTTGAACGCGATTATGTTGATTATTATTTTTCTTATTGAGATCAGTTAAGAAATGCTCATTTACTAAATCATCATCATCATCAAAATTTTGATTAGAATCAATGCAATTAATGTAAGACACAATAAGATACTCAAAATCTTCATTTATTTCATTTACGGGGAATATATCATTGAGAACTTCATAAAAAAGGCCTCTTTTACATTAATACCAGAAATAGGAGAAATAGCAACTGAAGTTCAGGGATTTCTTGAATGGGGGTGAATAAAAAAGTTTGGCTGGGCTTGAGCAGTCTGGACCAGAATAGAATTTCAGTAATAGAGAGGTGCTTCAGTAGTTACAATCATGGCGATTGGGCCTTATAGTGCACCTTCTTGATGAATCATGTAGAGGCTCAGCCTTAGTATCTCTAAGTTGAATGACTCCTCAGTATCTTTACCCTAAAATTTTTCAGTGATTTCCTTAGCCTCATCATACAAAAGTTCCATCTAGTGCTTTAATTCCTCGCCCCGAGTGTTGCTATCTTGGAAGAAAATCTCCATTCCTGGCTTTACCTTTTTTATCAGTAGGGTCATACCATGGTTTGGAGAATTCGTAAAAGGGGAAGTCCTCGCCCTCTTTAATAAACCTTCGATTCAAAGAGTCTCCCAAGATGGTCTTTTCATCTTCCAGGCTTCTTTTTTGACATGGTCGTCGGAGTTCTTTCAGTGGTGGTGAAGGTTGTTATCCCATACCGCATGGGCGAAAGGTTTCCTTTTGGACTATTGGCTAAAGGATCCCTTGCTGGTGTTGTCCTAGCCCTATTCTAAGCATGAAGTGCATATTTTTGAACATTTGGGTTACATTGATGCTTCTATAAGGGTTGTGTTCTGGAAAAACCCATTCTTTGAAATTATGACCCACTGGGATAGGGACCGAATTTATTTTAAAGCAAGATAGGAACATGTCCTTGGTTCCATGTTAATTTCCAATACCGGGTTATTGATGCTGACACTATCTTAAGTGTCATCATCCCTAAGGATGGTTATAACCTAACCTTTAGCCAATAATTTTAGTTTTTTATGGAGAGAGGAAGATACTCCTTGGATGTTGTAGAGCCATGGGTGGCCAAGTAGTAGATTGAAGTAAGGAGGTATATTGATGATTTGGAACTCTATTAAAGGGTGGATAACGCCAACCCCTAGTGTAAGTTTATAGAAACCATTACTTCGCAGTGGGTGTTGTCATAAGCATGCATGGTGGGGGATGTGGGAGTGAGGTCACTGACTTTCAATCCCAGGCAGTTAAAAGTTCGGAGTAGGCAAACATTGGGAGAGAATCAATTTTCTACAATTAATAATCGAACTATTTTCACTAAAACTTCGATGGAGATATTGAGAGAATAATTGTGATCAGGGCCAAATTTTGGTATTTCTTTTTTAGAGAAAAAGAGGAGTCTAGTTGAGGTTAGGGATCCAATCATATTTACTTCTTCTTCGAGAGTAGTAAAGGAAAAAACCGTGGGACCTGTGAGGAGCTTTATTAGATCATTTCAGTATAGTTGAGACGACATGAAGAGTCTCCATAAGGTTATATTAGTCTGGGTTTTCTTGAGCTGGTTGAGAACTTTACTTGCCTCAATGATCATCTCTGGCTTTGGGAGCCCTTCGATAACTCCCTTTCCTTGATATGTTCGGATTGCATGGGGAATCGAATCCTTGTAATATCACTCAGATCGGGTTGTGTGGTTAACGAAGATAGGTAAAAATAAGAACCCCATGACTTCGTCCACTTTGAGATTAATAGACACTTTGTTTATTTCCCATAACAATTCTTCGAAAAAGATGATTCCACATAAGTCGGTAACTGAACTATCCTCTCCATGATTCGATTAATCATCTGTGCTATCAAAGTCATTCCCCCATTTGGTGGCGACGATGTCCTCTTGCCAAGAGTAATCGATGAATTCGATAACCTCCACATTTTCATCACAGAAGTCTTTCCACTCAGTAGGGAACTACAGAAGTAAAGGGACTAGGCATCCTTATAGTTTCATGGTTGTGAAAAACTCAAGGATACTGTATATTTTTCCTTTCTGGCAAAACATATTCGATATGGTCTGCATGACATCAACTAGGTTGATTTCTTCTATGGGTACTAACCATTCATCGGATTCTCGAGACCACTTTTGGGATTCCATAAATAGGCTACCGAACCTCTCATAATCGATGGTCATTTATGCAAACAATTTTATCCCAGACCTTCGAAATATATTTAGTATTGCGGGTAGTTCCATGCCTCCACCGTCTGATGGGGTGTAGATGGCAATACAGGCTCGTGTGAAAAGAGACAGGACTTGATCAGCAAAACTTGTGGATGTAGGAGGAAGGATGGGCAGACTTTAAGGGGTTTGGGTGAGATTATGGAGGTGACGGGTATTTTGACGAGCAAAATTTGGGTATAAGGGTAAAATTCGGCATCGTTTTCTAAAAAGATGGCATTTTCTCTAGTTCCGTGTGCTGGGAGAGGGTTATGAGTGGTGTTAGGTTTGGGATTAGATGGTGGAGCCATGATGGCCCAGTTTATAAGGCCTTAGATTACATTTTTGCGATGAAATCATTGGTTAGTGATTGTAATACCCCGTAATTTTATGGCTTTTAATTATGCGATTAATTAAATGAAATTGCTTTTAATTTGGGATAATTAATTGGAAATTAATTCGGATTTAAATAACTAGTGAGACGAGAGTTAGTATTTAAATATGATGATAATGTTGAATATTACCGAGTGATTATGGTAATATGTGATTATTGAATTTATTAAAATTGTCGTGAGTTGAAAATACGGTAGTTTCGGTAATTAAGTTGGGACGCGCATGTCAGGACTCAATTTAATGAATTTAAAAGTATTTTATTTTTATTTCATCCTATAATCATTTTGAGCGCGCCAACGTGTTCGGAAGGGTCGAAATAGTCAGAAAAGAACTCACCCGATTTCACCGCTACCGCCACCAAAACGTAGATCGCACGACGATGAACACAACCATATCCTTTTCATTAATAAATCAGATCCTTGAATCCCAGCAAAGTATCTATCTTGCTAATTTCCAAGTTAAAATACCTTCCATGTTAGTCTAGGAATGAAAATCATATGTTTAAATTGAAGAATTATATGTCTTGGAAGAGAATTTATATGTGTTGTAGGGAGAATCCATGTAGTCAAAAATATGGATCATATGTAGAGGATTAACCACGAGTTTAGTATGATATTTGGGAAGAATATCTTGATTTAAATAGAGGTTTGTGATTATTTATGCAAAATATACCTTCCATCAACTTGTTTAGCACACTGCTTACACATTTGGATTACTTTGATGGGAGTTTGGGATGAAATTACAGAGGTTTGGAGGGGTTAGAATGGTTGAACCTGTAGGTTCAAAATTGCATAAAACTGGGCAAGAACTTCTTGATCGATCGATCGACCCCATTCCTCGATCGATCGATCCTTCCTGGAAAAATGCATATTTTTCTCCTTATGTTTAAATCCGGTTAAAATACGTGGGAACCCTTAAATATTTTTTAAATAGTATAATGGGTTATGAAGAGGACCAATAGGGTCTAAGTAGACTTCGTTGAGCGAATTTAATATAAGATGAAATTGTGGGTTAACGGGGAGTTATTCATACATTGGAAATTGTGCGTACATTTACTAAAAGATGGAGACTCGTGAAAGATTTAGGCTAGAAGGTAAGTGAGGGTATACCGACTGAAATTATACTTAGTGAGTTATAATACTTCGAGAGAAAGTATGTATGAAATAAATTATAAATGGGGATAAAAGAGACAAATCCATTATGCGAGATAATTGAGTAATTTGTGCTAAGAACGGATAATTATAATTATGGGTCGTGGGCGTACCTAATTTAGAAAATTTGAATATTTATATATATGACTGTGTGACTGTGCATATATTATGTATTTGTGTAAAAATCATACCCGGGATACTTGCTATCAGGGAGGTTTCTGCGTCGGGACAGTCTTATCTCGATTGGACCTTTATGGGGGATATTGACTCGTACCCTAGAAGATTGTATCCTCAATACAGGCTATCTGAGAATGATAATCAGATGTTCTAAGAGACGTGAGGGTATGTGCTGACCTCTTAGGACCCGGAACTATGCTTCGCCTCCATTTATTTGTGTATTGTGTTAATACAGTTCGAGAGTGATTCCGAACTAGTATTTTCCTTAGTTTTAGTGATACGGAGACTTGATAGCAGAGTATGCCAGCACCATAGATTTTATGTGGGGTTTCGATAGTATATATATGTTATATGAGTGACTGATATATATATATATATATATATATATATATATATATATATGTGGAAACTTTCTACTGTGTGTATAAGTAGTTAAGTAATGAATAAATACTTCAACTTTATTAAAAGTGTTCGTGAATTTGGTAATGGTAGTAAGTGATTCTAAGTAACGTAAGAATATGGAAGATAATGATTTTCTAAAACTAAATATTATGGCCTTGATACTTCTCGGGATAAAACTTTATGGAATATAAGTTAGATAGACTTATTAGATCAGTAGAACGGTAGGAGTGCACACTAGATGACAGGTGAGGATTCTCAAGAGAGTGTCGCATATTAACATGGTTTGTGATATTAGCCGGTAAGCATTTTAAATAATTGCTAAACTATTTTTAAAACTGTTTTACACTTGGGCTCTGACCCGTTTTCTGTCATTTCTCTCTCTTGTATATATATGTATATATTACAGGTGCCCAGCCACAGGGGCGTCATGCTTAGGATCTTTGGATAGGGCGTGTTGCAGCTTATGTGGGAGTTGTAGGCCCTTGCTTTAGACGACCTCTTCATCGATTCAATTCCTATTTTAGTTCTTCATAGTTAGGTCATGTGTCGCTCGATTTCCTATTCCGTTTGGATTTGTCAGAGATTTATGTTTATTTATATTTCCAGTATTCAGTACTCCTTGGGAGTTAACTATTGTCAGGATGATTTCATTTATGGTTCTTAACTTGGTCTGGATTATCGAGATGGTTCAATTCTTATGTGTTGATTGCCATCCTTAGTATGTATGTGATTCTTAACTGTTGGGTATTAAAAAGGTTTTCATATTGGTATTTAATAAAGGAAAATGAAACTTTAAATTGTTTTGACACTTAGCTTAATTATTTAGGGTGTTCAAATAGGATAATTTTATGTTGCGACAGTGATGCTGAGAATGAACCAACCATTCACCTTGATTTTAATTTAATAAAGGACTGATGACCCGATATTATATTAGGCGGGGTGTTACAGGTGGTATCAGAGTTCCAGGTTCTAGTGTCCTTTAGGATCTGTGCGGCTTATTATGCTTCCAGCATAGCTTTCTTTGATATAGAGCCCTATGTTTAGTATTGTTGATTTATTTGGTGTGATTTCGTTCTCCTGCTATCACGTATATTAGTGAATTCTATTTGCGTTCGGATGTGTGCGTGTGTCGAGCAATGAAGGATGTCAGATGAGGGTCATTAGGCGGATAGCAGGAGGCAGGGCTTAGTTGAGGTTGTAAAAGTATATTCGAGGATGATAATCGTAGTCAAGGTCACCCCTACTATGGCATGAGATGCCAGGGCTGTAAAGACGGTAAGGACGCAACCTACAAATTCCAAGTGCTGATATAGTCAAAAGTGAGGACAAATTTGACCCACCTAACGTGGTGCGCTTGGGAGAGGTTCAAGGGAAAATTGAGGAGAGTCATCAACGAAATTAAAAAAAAACGCGGGAATTGTATGCGTTACCCATCGGAGGTAATTTATTTAAAGGCTTGGACATATAGTGGAGTGTGGTTAACTAGAAATGAAAATTTGGGGTAAAATTTTCTTGACTCAGCAGAGCAAAGTTACAATAGTGGGAGTCAACCACCACCGTTAGTAGTGAAATGTTGCGTTAATGGAAGGACCTTAGGTACAGTTCAACCACACGTTATTTCATCATTTATTCAGAATAAGATGTGAACGTTGTTCTGAACCCATTACGAAAAGCCCGGACAGGGGTCCATTTGTAATGAATTTAGACTTTTAGCAAATCTTGTATCAACGGAAGTGGATACCAATGGTAGAGAAGATTTTAACTGGGAAATCAACTTGTGAGGAAAGATTGACAAAACTTATAGAGAATTCTGTTGGGAAGTCGATCCATATGGTGACAATGGCACGCATTATTCATAGAGATGTTAACGCTATTATGAAGGGAGATAAAGTAATTGAAAGATTTATTAGAGAGTGAGACTTGATCAAACGCAGTTAGCAACGCACCGCAAGGGGGAGACCCATCAGGGGTCTCATTTAAATGATTCGGATAGCTGAATTCTTACCAAGCGATGGTGAATTCATTAAGGGTTATTGAAGCTAGTAGCATGTTCCTTAGGGATAACAAAGCTAAGGTAATGACGGGGGTAGCCATCAGGATCAAGACTATTTAAGTCCGAGAGAAGGACAACCCTAATAGGGTCAGTATGATAAGAGATAAGTGGGTTATGAGTTGAGGTATTTTTTGGAGAGTAAAACCACAAAGTTAACATTTTTCGAAGAGAGAAAAGGGATAAGGGTATGGTGCTTCTAAGGGAAATGGTTAATGTAATTTTTGATTTGGTTCAGACAGACATGTTATGTCTGGAAGACCAATAAGTAGCCAAGGCTATTGGCAACATAGAAGTATGAGTTTTATTCTCGAAGGATGAAGAGTGTTTTAAGTGACACGAGCGAGTCATTTCACTTTTGTTTATTGCTAGATTAGCATGTGAGAAGAATTTAGTGCATATATCTATAGCGTTATTATTATGTGTATGTTTTCCCTGGTATAGCGGGGTTGTCTTTAGTATTCTCCGCGGAGGACAAAGGGGTGCATTGTTTGTATTATATAATTTATTGAGATTACCCGTTTTAGTGATGTGGTATGCGAGTATATTATTATACTAATTATGGTTTTATAAAAATGGTTAAAACATTAGTAAGGAGATTGTAAGGCTATCGGGGTTGCTGCCTTAGTGCAACATGTTTTGTTCTGACAATACCTCACCTGTAAGAAGGTCAAGCTCGCACTCATTTTATATATATTATAGCGACTTCGAAGGGTATAATGGTACAAAAATGTTTAATCCAAGGGTGTTTAGGGACTTTGTTATTATGATTCAGTGTGTATTGGGTTTACCGTTGGGCGAAAATATTTCACTCATTATTATATGTAACCCTCAGGATTTAGTGTTAGGATGAGCGCATTGTTATATTTATCCTTTGGGAATGTGCAAGTTAATACATATATTCATGTGTTTGGGAATGGAATTTTTGAGAGTCCCGATTGTATACGTACGAGGTTTACGGAATGTGTTTACACCAATACTAAGAAATAGTGCAATTAGTTAAACAAAAAAAGTCCTTTGTTTCAGTACCATTGCGGGAGGAGATGTAGTTCTTCGGTTAAAAGACATAATAAAGGGGTACAGGTTATGGACGGTGGACCCAACGAATTTCGATAACCAACATTGCTAGGCAGTAGTGTATCGGGGGGGTTCCTTATTTGGATTTCACATTGCGATACATCCCACGCATGAAACGTAGCATAATGTTGGAATTAGAGAGATGTTTGGTCATTAGTCCACGAGTCTAGTACCTCGGTTGTCATAGGAGCCGATAATATTCATGGTAAGTTAAAGTTAAGTGACGATTTAGGGCCAGTGGATCCAGTTGTGTGGTAAGGAAACATTGGAAGTTTTGTTTTATTACCCAACCGAAGGGTGGAATGATGATAAGTAGAGTTTGTGATTCGATAAATACGAGTATTTGTTATGTAGTGAGGTGCGGCCTCCAAATAATATAAAGACAATGGGGGGCCAACGATGTGTAGGATCATTTTATGAGAATAGCATGGATTGGAGCACAATGTGAAGTGCCGTTATAAAAGTATGACTCTATAAATGAGTGTATTGAGCGTGATAAATAAGCTTATTATGATGCGGGGAGGACTTTAGGAATTGGCGTTACCCGAAAGTCCGTTTTGAGTATTGTTAAAGTATCCAGATCTATTTTTCCGAGCATACCTTATTTTTCGAATTTTAGGACGAAATTCCGTTATTGGGGGAAAGTATGTAATTCCCCATATTTTTATGGCTTTCAAAATTGGGGATTTATTAAATTTAATTGAGATATTAATTTAATATTAATCCGAAAATTTATTTTAAATATTTACTAGCTTGATGTGAGTTAGTAATTATTGAAAATTTGTTGAATATTACTGGATGAGTAAAGTAATATATGAGATTGATTTTATTAGTATTTTTACAAGTGAATAACATGGCAATTATGAAAATTAAAGTCGGGACGCACCTGTGTCGTGTTAGGACTAAATTAATATTATAAAAGTGAATATATTATAAGTCGCCTATATGGTCATTTTGAGTGCGCCAAAGTATTCGAAAGGGTCGAGATAGTCAGAAAAGTATACCCGGGGGTTTAGTTTGGGTCTCGGGGCGTTTTTAGGCCTAATTGACATCCTAGGAGGGTATTATAGACATTTTGTATTTTTGGGTAATTAAACCCACGAATTTTCTTAGAATATAACATCCATTTGGAGTTGTCTCTTAGGTTTAACAAACAAAAAACCTAAGCCCAGCCATTAGAGAAGAAGGTGAAGAGATTAAAGAAGAAGGTAAACAGTTTCCCAGCAATACAAGGCCTAGAACTCACCCGATTTCACCGCCACCAAAACGTAGATCGCACGACGAGGAACACAAACATATATTTTTCATCAACAAATCAGATCCTTGAATCCTAGGAAAGTATCTATCTTGCTAATTTTCAAGTTAATATAACTTCCATGTTAGTCTAGGAATGAAAATCATATGTATAAATTAAAGAATTATATGTTTTGGAAGAGAATTTATATGTGTTGTAGGGAGAATCCATATAGTCTAAAATATGGATCATATGTAGAGGATTAACCACGAGTTTAGTGTGATATTTGGGAAGAAAATATGGATTTCAATAGAGGTTTGTGATTATTCATGCAAAATTTGGTTTTATAAAGAAATCTGAGATTAAACCCCTTATTTGATTCATTAGTTGGGGATTTATTGATGTCGTTACGTTAGAACTTGTTTATGCACATTGCTTATGAATTTGGATTACTTTGATGGGAGTTTGGGATGAAATTATAGAGGTTTGGAGGGGTTAGAATGGTTGAACCCGTAGGTTGAAAATTACAGAAAACTGGGCAAGAACTGCTTGATCGATCGATCGAACAAGATCATCGATCGATCGACGATCGATCAATTGACCCCATTCCTCGATCGATCGATCCCTCTTGAAAAAGTGCATATTTTTCTACTTGTGTTTACATTCGGTTAAAATACATGGGAACTCTTGAATATCTTTTAAATAGTATAATGGGTTATGAAGAGGACCAGTAGGTTCTAAGTAGACTTCGTTGAGTGAAATTAATATAAGATGAAATTGTGGGTTAATGGGGAGTTATTCATACATTTGAAATTATGCGTACGTTTACTAAAAGATGGAGACTCGTGAAAGATTTAGACTAGAAGGTAAGTGGGGGTATACCGACTGAAATTATACTTAGTAAGTCAGAATACTTTGAGAGATGAGAAGTATGTATGAAATAAATTATAAATGGGAATAAAAGAGACAAATCTATTATGCGAGATAATTGATTAATTTGTGCTAAGAACGAATAATTATAATTATGGGTCGTGGGCGCACCTAATTTAGAAAATGTGAATATTTATATACATGATTGTGTGACTGTGCATATATTATGTATCTGTGTAAAAATCATGCCCGGGATACTTGCTATCACGGAGGTTTCCACATCGGGACAGTCTTATCTCGATTAGACCTTTATGGGGGATATTGACTCGTACCCTAGAAGATTGTATCCTTGATACAGGCTATCTGAGAATGATAGTCAGATGTTCTAAGAGACGTGAGGGTATGTGCTGACCTCTTAGGACCTGGAACTATGCTTCGCCTCCATTTGTGTGTGTATTGTGTTAATACAATTTGAGAGTGATTCCGAACTAGTATTTCCCTTAGTTTGAGTGATACGGGGACTTGATACCAGAGTATGCCAGCACCATATATTTTATGTGGGGTTCCGATAGTATATATATATTATATGAGTGACTAATATATATATATATATATATACTGATATGTATGGAAACTTCCTACTGTGTGTATAAGTAGTTAAGTAATGAATAAATTCTTCAACTTTATAACAAGTGTTCGTGAATTTGGTAACGATACTAAGTGATTCTAAGTAACGTAAGAATATGGAAGAGAATGATTTTCTAAAACTAAATATAATAGCCTTGGTACTTCTCGGGATAAAACTTTATGGAATATAAGTTAGATAGACTTATGAGATCAGTAGAACGGTAGGAGTGCACACTAGATGACAGGTGAGGATTCTCAAGAGAGTGTCGCATATTAACATGGTTATGATATTAGCCGGTAAGCATTTTAAATACTTGCTAAACTATTTTTAAAACTGTTTTACACTCGGGATCTAACCCGTTTTCTATCATTTCTCTCTCTCTTATATATATATGTATATATTACAGGTTCCCAGCCACAGGGGCATCATGCTTAGGATCTTTGGATAGGACGTGTTGTAGCTTATGTGGGAGTTGCAGGCCCTTGCTTTAGACGACCTCTTCATCGATCGAGTTCCTATTTTAGTTCTTCATAGTTAGGGCATGTGTCGCCCGATTTCCTATTCCGTTTGTATTTGTCAGAGATTTATGTTTATTTATATTTCCAGTATTCAGTACACCTTGGGAGTTAACTGTTGTAAGGATAATTTCATTTATGGTTCTTAACTTGGTTTGGATTATCGAGATGGTTCAATTCTTGTGTGTTGATTGCCATTCTTAGTATGTATGTGATTCTTAACTATTGGGTATTAAAAAGGTTTTCATATTGGTATTTAATAAAGGAAAAATGAGACTTTAAATTGTTTTGACACTTAGCTTAATTATTTAGGGTGTTGAAATTGGAAAATTTTAATTTGTGATAGTGATGTTGAGAATGAACCAATCGTTCACCTTGATTTTAATTTAATAACTAACTGATCACCCGGTATTTAATTAGGCAGGGCGTTACAGGTATGTGTCAAGTGTACAAAGTGAAATTGTCAATGAATGTGTGAGTGTGAGAGTGTATTGCGAGGAGTGAAATCATCATGTTCGTATCATGGAAAAATAGGAACGATTATTCTAAGGAGATAAACTAACTAAAAATATGAGAAAATAATTAAAATTTGAACGATATATCAAATAGTAGCGTCACTATATAAAGGTGAGCACACATGTTATGGGACTGCTAAAAAATGATAAATGTGAAGAAATTAGTTATGTGAGGAAGGTAAACTAAACATACGAGTTAAATACTAATATATGAATATGAATAAATAATTAGATGGATAATGAGTGCATCCAATCCCAAAAGTGATTTTGGAATGCCTACGTAGGCGAAAACAACATCAAAGTCCACGTCGTTCATAGGAAAAGTGAGTTGGGGTCTAACCCATAGTCCGAAGTTAGAGGGTATCACTTCTTTTTAGGAAAACAAATGTGCGACGTGTGGTGAAAGTGAAATAAAGAGTGAGACAATCGTATATTGTGAACTAAGGTTCAAATGCCCTTTTTTTTTCTTTTTTTTTTATGAAAATAAGTTTGAGGATATATATAATAAAAGTATAAGATTAATGACAAAATAAATAAAAACTAACTAACAATATGCTAAAAGTTCCAAACTATGTAAAAAAGGGAATTAGTAAGCAAAATGGAATGAAAAGGGTTTAGACCTTTAAAGTTCCAGGGATTTTGTTTTTTGGGACTTTTGTAGGCAGATTTTGGAGGGTAGGAAGTGATGGTGGGGTGATAACTAAAGGTGAAGTAAAGGTGATATAAGTGAATGTTAGAAGGATATGGTGAAAATTATATGTGTTGAATTTGAGGAAAGTTATTGCACTAATTTTGAGGCTCTAGGTCCCTCTCAATGAGATCAGGATTTCCTTAAATACAAGAATCCTAGAGGAAAAAAATGACCAAGCTTCCTCCAGCGGTATGACCATCATCATTCTCCCTGTAGTGCCTGCTGATAGGGTGGAAACACTTGGTGGCGAAGGAAACCCTCACATGTCTGCAGGTAGGTGAGATGCCCTTCCAATATGCAGGCATAACTAATTTTTGAGCCATAAAATACGAATCGTAGATCCAATTCGCACACGGTCGAGATGAAAGTGGATTAAAAATTCTATGAATGTGTGTTGAAATACTCTAGGGTTTGAGAGTTTACCAAAGTCTAATAGAGCTCGAAGAGTGTGCAATTATATCTTAATTAGGGTTTAAAGGAGGACTGAGGGTCCAGGACTTGAAAATACTTTATTTGGAACCTATGGAGGAGTGTGGGGGTGCTATAATGGGATGTCTACATCCACAGGTGCCAAATACGCCTCTAACACATTCACTATATGCAAATTACTCCATTTCTATGACCACAAAGTAAATAAGGCATCCCCTACTCTGCCCACAAAATCGTTAAATGCATTGTTGATCTATGGCTCAAAGCATCTGCCACCACATTCTATTTCCTTGGATAATACCTAATTGAGAATTGAGAATCCTTCACAAACTCTACACATCGCCTCTGTCGCATGTTCAACTCTCACTGAGTGAACATGTACTGAAGACTCTTGTGATTGTAAAATAACGTAAATCTCTCACCTAACAAATAGTGTCTCAAAATATGAAGAACAAAGGCTATCACCACAAACTCCAAATCATGGGTAGGGTAGTTGCCCTCGAGAGACGTAATCTTATGGTAAGCATACGTTATGGGCCTCTCCTCTTGCATCAAGACCTTTCCAAGCCCCTGAAGCTATGCATTGGTGTATACTAAGTATAGATGGGGCATGAAGGTAATATCAAACTTAGAGATAATCGCTCCATTAATAAAAGTGTTTGGGATTAAGGCAGCGAAGCAGCTCAGTGAGGCAGATCAACGTGGCAGTTCATACTTTAGCTTGTTGAGTTACTTAGTCACATTGTATTGTTGTTTATATTGGCTGTGAGCTATAACGATTGTAATGATGTAAGGAGTATAATGTTTTGTTAGTGTGAGGTTGAACGGTACTCATGAGAGACCAGGCTTGGCAGGGCCTGGGAGAACTTTCATGCTCTATTGAACGACCTCAGCGTGGAAAGTTTAGAGGGACTTGGTTTGGAGGATTGAGAAATGAGGCATCGTTGGGGCTTGTCCTGACCATCTTAGATACACCTGGTAAAACACCGAAAGATCCTGACCGTGGAACCTCGGGCAGAGCAACCTTGAGTTCCATCGGGCATTGAGTTGTGAACCAAAAAACCCTCAACTTAATGTCACATCTACCGCATGTGATGTCACTAGCCACCAAGGCAATGTTAAATCTGCACTTGAGTAAACCAACATGGTATTTGGGGCTGTCAGACAGTTGGTGAGACACCTCTGTGATGATAGTCCCCTGACACACAGTGGTTAGGCAAAAGGCATGTCTTGGCATTTAATGTTTATGAGGTGGAGCTAACTAGTGTATCAGGTATTTAATATTTGTGAAAAATGTGATACTGTGTGATATTGATTTAATTCGCAAATATCCAATTAAACCTTATTTAATTAGGGTCTACTTTTAAATCAAATAAATTCAACCCTTAAACATTGATCTAAATCAACCCATCAAATATAAAGCATGCGACACAGTAAATATGCTGAGGCACAGATTTCATGAAAAAAAACCTTTCGGGTAAAACCTTTATTTCATTATGATTTATAAATCGCAACTTACAATTACATAGAGAAATATGCAATGGATAAACACGTAGCCAACCCACAAAGACACATAGTCTTGAACTCAGTAAGAGAATATACGCAGCACCCTCAAAGGACTCGCAACCAAATCTTCAGTAAAGAATCTTCACACATCAAGATCCTCAATGACACGCAGCCATACGGTGTAGAGACACACTCCACGAAAGATGAACAAAAGAAAAGTGTTCTTGGAAACCAAATCAATTCACTAAAGATTATGGGAGTTTTGTGAATTGAAAAACAAAAAAAGGGATTAAAACCCTAAAGGAAGAAGTCTAAAACAATTCTGCTTTCACAGTTTTTCTGTTCATCAAAACGTTGTGACTTCTTAATGAAAACGTTACCAAATAACGAGTATTTATAGGAAAAACATGCCGCCTCGAAAATAAATCTCGTTCGAACGAGATCAGCATGTCTCTCGAACGAAGGACAACTGTCGTTCGAACGAGATCGCGCGACATGCTATCTCACGCGAATGACATGCTATGTCGCTCAAATGACTGTTGTGAAAAAAAAATATTATTTTAATGTCCGCTTCAACACTTAGAAAAAATACTCATTCTTAAATTTTGACGAAAAAGTTCGCTCCAACACTTAGAAAATATTTTGTAAAAATATCCCACAAGCTCTAAGTGAAAAGTTAAGGTATTAAAAACATAACCTTACCAAAGTACACTTCGCGGAGTCTTGAATGATGAAGAACTTGAGTAATTCGGATCCGTCTTTGATGCAGATGTCTCTTGAATGCTCTTCGACGGTGTAGCTGTATATGTCTAATAAATTGATAACGGACCTATGAAAATATGTCCTTACAAATCTCCCCCTATGTCTATGCCGGTACATACATAAAAAATCCAAATTATCAAAAACCAAAATGCCTATACAAATCTACCCTCCCATGAATAAATATGCAAGACCATAAAACTGTTCTTCAAACATCTTCGTCAAATCTCAAAGCTTTTCTCATCAGGGTGTGGAACATCATGATCTTCAATCTTAGTACCTACACTAATGAGATAAAGCAAAAACTTTCGTGACGCATCGAGTTTGAAATGATATAAGAATAAAGCATTAATAATCAAATCTCCCCCATAATGCAAAAACTCCCCCATAACATGATAATTCTTTCTCCCCCTTTTTATGATGTCCCCAAATAGACAGATAAGAAGAAAAAGTCAAAACATGGAGTGTCACAATAAAAATGCATAGCAAAAAAAGAATTAAGATACGCGCATGCAAAGGACAGTCTCAAAAACATTCACAAACTATTTTTTATTTTTCAATTTTTTTCATACAAAAATGAGATAGTAAAAATCACACCATGGATTTTTCTCAAGCAACCAAGTCATGGAAACGGAATGTATGGATGTGAACACATTAGATAGGAAAATAAACTCAATCAATCATATATGCACGATGCATACGTGTACTCCTAACGAATGAACATCAAAGATATCCTTAGGTGGAAAAATTGTTGAATTTAGATGACATCGTCTTAATCAAATCAACAAATTAAAGTAAAAGTGATTTCCATCCCAATAACGTCCAAAACTATGTAGTGCATTTTCAAAAATTTCAAGGACGTGCAAACCCGTTTTAAAATCTCCAACCAAACTTCCTAATATATATTTTCTTTTAGAGGTAATATAAATTCTCAAACATTGGAGAATTGGTGCAAAAACCTAATTGACCCATTTTTGGCATGAATTTCTTTTTATTGGCTTTAAATTTTTTTCGGGCTCTTTTAGACCTCTTTGGACCCCGGATAATAAAATTCCTCCTTTTTCCAGGTCCAATTTAAACGGAGGCTTAATCGCAAAGGATAAAAAATCTTTTGTAGCCCTTCATCGTTTTTAAATAAAGCACACAAACTCACAAAATGGTTCTTATATGCACAACTTTCTTATCAAGTTTTATCGCGCATGGTTCTTTTTAAGGACAGGATTGAAGTGAAAACACCCAACCAGCATGTGATAAGACAAGCACAATAATCAAACAAACCCATTCATGTGTGCAATAAAGGAAAACATGAGTCAAACATATAGGAAGTAACATTTAATTACATCTTAATGACTCCAAACATTATAAAGCACATGGATGAATTGACCTATTGTCTCAAAACACTATCAAATAGTCACAGGAAAAAAAATGGAATGATGTTATAACTCGGTCATCCTAAGTGTTCATCCATAAAAGGTGCAAATAAAATACAATTTTTTTTTGTGCTTTTTCAAAAATTTTATAAAATAAAATCTTTTTGTATTTTTCAAAAATTTTCAAATGCAAACAATCTTTACAAAAAGTAAATGTCACAATGCTAGCAAAATTATATAAAAAAGCATAACTAGCATATGACAAACATGCAAACACAATCATCTATATGATATGGCAAGAGAAGAATCATGTGCAAGCAAATGAGAATCAACTATTCTAAAATCTAGTGTATCCAAAAGTTATTTCCTAATCCAAACGGATGTAACAGGTCGACACGGGGTTTTGGGAACCAACAAAATACTAGACTTCGAATTCCTAGGACCTCTTCTAAGATCAAAACAAAATATCCTGAGGTGACCTTTCCTACCACAATATGAACATGTGTAAACGGGAGGAATGTTACCTAAAGTGTGATCTTTTCTAACATACATGGAATTAGTTGACCCTCTAAAACAAATAATGGTTTTGGCTTTAGCATTAGAAGCATGGGAACACGATGAGCCATTACCATCACTATCAAACCTACTTGAATCGTTTAAATCATTTTTCGACTTCAAAATATTTGATTCAAGCAAAGAATTAGACTCTTCCAAAGACAGGGATTTCTTTTTCAAATTTTCAATTAAACTTAACAGTTTATCACACTCACTCTCAATTAAAAAAAACTTATCCCTAAGAGTCTTTTCACGTGCCTTAAATTCATGGATTGATTTTTTATCCTCGACGGCACAAACGGGAACCCTATAATTTTTTAAATCCTCTAATTCCTTCTCTAAAACTAGGACTCTCTCATCACTCTTCTTTTTGGAAATTTTCAAAGAATCAAAATCAATACACAAATTACCAAAATGCTCACGACAAATATCACTTTGAGTTTGAAATGCTTGCAAATATTCAATCTTACTTTTAAAGAGAGAATTTTCTTTTTCCAAAACTTTAATTGTTTTGCAAAGTTTCAAATTCAAACTTTTTAATTTTTCACCACGGTCGTGAACTTTTTCAAAAATAGGCTCCTCATTAAATGGGCGTTCCATTGAAAAATTGCGATTTTTCACAAAACTGATTTTTAAAAAAAAATCAATATCACACGATTTTGAGCAAAATAGGAATACGCGATAAATTAGCGCAAACTGCTCTGATACCAATTTGACGACATGAGAAGTCAAATTGTATCAAAAAAATAAATCCTTGAAAAAATTTGGATCACGCGATAAATTAGCACAACCCGCTCTGATACCAATTTGACGACATGAGAAGTCAAATTGTATAAAAAAAATAAATCCTTGAAAAATTAGGATCACACGATAAATTAGCGTAACCCGCTCTGATACCAATTTGAAAAACGTGGTACTGTGTGATATTGATTTAATTCATAAATATCCAATTAAACCTTATTTAATTAAGGTCTACTTTTAAATCAAATAAATTCAGCCTTTAAACATTCATCTAAATCAACCCGTCAAATATAAAGCATGCGACACAGTAAATATGCTGAGACACAGATTTCAGGAAAAAACCCCTTTCGGGTAAAACCTTATTTCACTATGAAATTATAAATCGCAACTTACAATTACATAGAGAAATCTGCAATGGATCAACGCGCAGCCAACCCACAAAGACACGCAGTCTTGAACTTAGCAAGATAATACACGCAGCACCCTCCAAGGACTCGTAACCCAATCTTCAGCAAAGAATCTTCACGCAACAAGATCCTCAATGACACGCAGCCATACGGTGTAGAGATGCACTCCACGAAAGATGAACAAAAGCAAAGTGTTCTTGAAAACCAAATCAATTCACTAAATATTATGGGAGTTTTGTGAATTGAAAAATCAAAAAGGGATTAAAACCCTAAAGGAAGAAGCCTAAAACAATTCTTCTTTCGCAGTTTTTCTGTTCGTCAAAACGTTGTGACTTCTTAATGAAAACATTACAATAATGAGTATTTATAGGAAAAACACGCCGCCTCGAAAACAGATCTCGTTCGAACGAGATCAACATATCGCTCGAACGAAGGACAACTGTCGTTCGAACGAGATCACGCAACATGCTATCTCGCGCGAACGACATGCTATGTCGCTCAAACGACTGTTGCGAAAAAATTATTTTAATGTCCGCTTCAACACTTAGAAAAAATACTCATTCTCAAATTTTGACAAAAAAGTCGGCTCCAACACTTAGAAAATATTTTGTAAAAATATCCCACAAGCTCTAAGTGAAAAGTTAAGGTATTAAAAACACAACCTTACCAAAGTACACTTCGCGGAGTCTTGAATGATGAAGAACTTGAGTAATTCGGATTCATCTTTGTTGTAGATGTATCTTGAATTCTCTTCGATGGTGTAGCGGTATATGACATAATAAATTGATAACGGGCCTATGAAAATATGTCCTTACAGTTTGTGACATAAAGTATGAGGGATGTCTTTCGGAGCTATCGATGATTGAGTTACCTCGGGATTGGTGCGGGGGCTATTTAAGGACCCTAACCACCTATCGAGAGAGGATGTTCTTTTTTAGAGTTGAGAAGTTATTACTAGAGAGAATATACATCAGAGAGAGATTTATTACAGACCAGAGAGTTTACTCACCCACTATTGTCATTTATTTACTTGACAGAGATCATTGAGGGTAGTTGGGATGTTTGGCTGCCTGGTAAGGTTTATCTAGGGTTCTCATTTTCTCCCTCCCTCTAAGAGAAGTTGCTTCTAAGTTCATTATTACCTTCTGAGTTATACATGAGAGATTTTTGAGTTCAAACTGAGTTTATCTTCACTAAGTTGTGTTTGCGTGTACTGTAGTTAATCGATGCCGTGATTAGTTAACTTATCATTACTGTACTCAAAAAGGGTTACGCCTCCATCTAATCTAAACTAACGTTTACATTTGGCGACTCTGCTGGGGAGGCATTCTTCTAAGCAAGGAGTATGGTGCAGGATAGCGTTAATGGAAGACTTAACTTTGATGACATTTAACATAATGAAGAACATGCCGCGAGAGAGCTGGAGGCTCCAAGGGACGGAGCCCCTTGACTAGAGGTACCTCCAGTTCAAATGACGACTAATGTCCCAGGGGTGACACAAGCTTATACGAGCACTGGGTTGGGACCGGCCCAAATAGCACTCCTTATGAATAAATTTTATGAGTTTTTTCAAACTCCCATAGCTTTAACGGTTTTGGGAGGATTTTAATCTAACTCCTTCGTAACACCAGGGGCAGCCCCACCACGTGCAGTTCTAACAAGAACGGTCCAAGCAAGTATACCCTCTGTTGTAAATCCAACAGTGGGAACTCCAGGAGTATCAACGGCTCCAACTGTGATGATTTCTCCAGCTGCAACGGGTGCTCCGGCTATAATCCCTCCGGTCATTCCTTCAACGGTGTTAACTATGGAGGAAATGAGGAAAGAGATGTTGAAGGATATGCTGAAGTTCATGCAAGCTTCCTTGCAATGTACAGGAGAGGTATCTTTGGTTTATGATGACTTTCAGACGCCTTACCCTCAGTGTATAATGTTGAGCCCTACCCAAAAGATTGTATTCCTCCTATCTTTGAGAAACACACCGAAAAGAGTGGAAACCCGAAGGAGAATATTAAACGCTTCGTTGAACAGTTGGGGGCGCATTGCAATAATAAGAAACTTAGGTTGAGGGAATTTGATAAATACTTAACCGATAAAGCATATACCTAGTATTCTCACCTAGATCCTAAGAGTGTTTCCATGTGGGAGGAGATGCACGTTTTGTTCATCCTGAAGTTCTTTCTGGCGGAAGATGAGTTCACCTTAACCCAACTAGGGAGAGAGAAGCAACGACACAGGGAAAATGTAGTGGCTTATGTTCTAAGGTTCATGAAAATGTCCCTCGATGTGACAAAGGAGGCTAAAGAGTCCAAGCTACTGCAGATCTATTCGGAAGCACTACTTCCTGACTATATTTGCCATCTTATTAATGAGACTTAGGAGGGAACTTTTGCGGCATTCTTAAAAGCAACAAGGAATATCTCGTTGGTTGTACGAAAAAATCTAGTGGTGGAGACCATGATGTTATGGCAATCGATACAACTCGTGGGAGGGAGGTCTCAGCCCCCACGGGTAGGATATACCGAAGGAGAAGATGGGGGTAAGGTAACGAAGAGGGACAACAAAAGGAAGTTTGAGAGAGATAAGGAAGACCCACCAACGTTGCCTTATACAGTAGAAGAGGCTGTCAGATATTACAATGCAATGGTTTAAGGATGAACGGTGTACGAACCAAAGGGCATCCCCATTGGGGAACCAGACGCTGCAACTAGGGCGGATCCCTAATATTGCCAGATTTATCAAAAGATCCAACAGAGAGTTGTTTCACGCTAAGAAGAATCATCGACAAGTATGTGAAGGCAACAACATTGCAAATTCCTCTGCATAACGTTAACAACAACCCACTCCCATCACATGGGGCCAATCTGGTGGTAGCCTACGATGAGGAGGCAGAAAGGGAAGTAAGGGAGCTAACGACAGAGCATGAGGAGTTTAAAGAATATTTAGAAGATTGTACTAGGGGAATGGCTAACGTAGTGTTAGCTTATGATGAAACAAGTGCTAAATATATGGAGGACGTGTATAACATTGAAGGTGAAGAAGTAGACCAAGTTATGGAATACTATGGAGTTTTAAAATCCCTAAAGTTTGCCTTGTTCTTCGACTAGGTAGGGATACCGAAGGAGAGTAGGTTGGAGATAACCCAGGTGATACTTGATATTATGAGGAAGAACGTAGTCCCTTCGTTGAGATGAAAGGGACCCATGGCGAGGTTGGTAAAAAAGTTCCTGTCAGAGATAACTTTCTGTGATGCAGATAGGGCCATGAGATTCCCTTATAACAATCCATTGTCTGTGACTGCCAGTATCAATGGAGTTAGTTTTGCAAGGGCTCTTATGGATGGGGGAGCCTCCATCAATATCATGACAATCAACTATTCCATGCAACTAATATTTCGGAGGAGAGGTTGGTCCTCATGCTTTTAGTGATTTCGGGCTATGACAACCAGTCTTCCAAGTCCATTGGGTATGTGAACATTGGGATTGTGATGGGAAATCTGAGTTACCACATCAAATTCCACATGATAGAGAGTGAGACTTCCTACCATCTGCTAATAAGAAGGGTGTGGATGAACAACCAAGGGCTAGTTCATTCAACATATTACCAATATGCCAAGGCGAATATAAAGGGAACAGAGGATACCATTAGAGCTACGAAGAGTCCCTTCGCTGTCGAAGAAGCTCACCTAGTAGATGTAGCCTTTTACACAAAACTGGAGGAGGACGTAAGAGTCCTAACGAGAAGAATGGACGGAGCATGGGTTCCCTCGATCAGAGAAAGGATGGGTCCCTTAAATGAGCAGAATAACGAAGTTGTAAGCAGCAAAGGAGTGATGACAAAAGAAGTCCACCAGGTGGTCCCTCGGCCCCAAAACATCTCGAAGAAGCTCAAAGATAAGATGAGGCCTAGGGTGGATTTGATGGAGCATGAGGTCCAACGACAAAGCGTGCTGAGCTGATTTTCAGGAAGAAGAGTTATTGAGACTTCTAGAGAGAAAAAGAGGAAGGAAGTTGTAATTACTAGCAGACAGTGCAAAAAATTTGTTACCGAAGAGGGAAAAGTGGTGTAGTAGTTATAATAGTGTGAGCAGGCGGACGAAGAAGCTGATAATGAGGTTGACCCGATATATGAGTGCTTTTTGGTGGATCAATAGGGGAAATATATGGTAATAGACAACTCTAACATACAGGAGTTCGTGGAAGATGTCACCGAAGAACCAGACTACATGGCAGATCAATCGAAGTCACAGGCACAAGAGTTGGAGCAATTGAACTTGGAAAAAAAGGGGAGGATCCAAAGCCTATTTTTATCTAGAATGACCTCTGTAAGGAGAAATGAGAGGCCTTGGTTGAGTTGATTAGGGAGTTCATAAACATTTTTACGTGGAAGAACACAGAGATGGAAGGGATGGATGAGGAAGTCAGCTGCCATAAGTTAAACGTGATGTCTTCAGCCATTCTGATGAAGCAAGCAACAAGAACGTAGAATCCTGAGATGGACTTGAAGATTAAAGAAGAGGTCCAATGCTTATTAACGGAAGGGTTCATCAAATAGATAAAACATCCACTCTGGCTATCTAGCATTGTCCCGGTGGGAAAGAAAGACAAAAATTATATAAGGATTTGTGTGTATTTTAGAGACCTGAATAGGTCTTGCCCCAAGGATGAGTTCCCTCTAACCTCCATCGACAGCTTGATAGATGCAATAACTGGTCATGATATGTGTAGCTTCATGGATGGGTATGTAGGGTACAACTAAATCAAGATGGACCTCACGAATGCAGAGAAAACGACGTTATGAACCCCGTTGGGCAAGTTCATGTACAAAGTTATGCCATTTGGACTCAAGAACGCTGGGGCTACTTACCAAAGAACAATGATGGCCATTTTCCATGACTTCTTTCACAAATTTATAGCATTCTATGTGGATGATTTGTTCATCAAATTAAAGAAGGAGGAGTCCTATCTAGGCAATTTGAGGAAGGTATTTTGCCCGATGCAGGAAGTATAAGCTGAAAATGAACCCACTGAAAGTGCATCTTTGGAGTAACAAGTGGAAAGTTTCTATATTTTGTGGTTGATAGACAAGGAGTACAAATGGATCAGGACAAATAGCGAGCGATCTTAGAGATGCCAAATCCAAGAATGGCGAAGGAGATAAAAAGTTTCCTTGGTAAATTTTCCTACCTTAGGAGATTCGTACCAGGATTGGCTGAGATAACATACCCATTGATGCAGCTTTTATGAAAGAGTATAAAATTCAAGTCAGAGGAAGTTTACCTGCAGTCTCTCACTGGGCTGAAGAAGCTGTTCGTTTCACCAAAGACCATGGTTCCCCCACGGGAAAGAATACCGTTGCAGATATCCCTCACATCCACCACGAGGTCCGTTGGAGCTCTGCTGGCATAAGATATTAACGGGAAGGAATTGACAGTCTACTACCTCAGCAGAATTATACATGGGCCAGAGGTCAGGTACAGTAGCTTGGAAAGGTATTGCTTAGCCTTAGTCTTTGTTGTACAAAAACTTAGACATTATATACTGTCTTTTACAATCTATATTATAACAAGATGTGATCCCATCAAGTTTTTGTTGTCAATAACCATATTTATTGGTAGGGAAGCTAGGTGGTTTCTCATCCTCTCAGAATATGACTTGAAGTGTATAGTTCCTCGCATGATCAAGAGACAGGCATACGCTGACCTGTTGGCAATCTTCCCCTCTAAGATGTTTGAGCCACCTAAAGAAAGTATTACAGGAGATGACTTGCAGGACAATTACTTAGATGCAAGCGAGGAAGAATGGATGATGCAGTTTGTTGGATCTTCAGCGGAAAAGAAATCAGGAGCAGGGGTTATTCTTTCAAAAGGAATGGGGAGATTTGTCTTTCCTACAAGTTATATTTCCCTTATTCCAATAATGAAGAAGAGTATGAAGCGTTAGTACTAGGGTTGCTGGATGCCCTTCAAAGGGGAATTCATTCGCTTTGCATCAAGGGTGATTCAAACTTGGTGATTCAACAAGTGAATGGAGAATATGCGTTGAAACACCTGAGTCTGGCACCATACAAAAATTTCATTCAGAGGCTTCTCATATTATTGATTAATTAGAAGAGTTTGGATGCACAACCATGGTTTGGTTCCTTCACCATACCATAAATGTGCTAAGGCTAATGCTTAGGGGAGTGAGATTTTCATCAGGGCAATGCAGAATCCGTTTGCTAAAGCGAAAGGTGTCATTTGGTGGATGTCGCCTTTTACACTGAGCTAAATAGGTATGCATGCATTTTAAGAGGGTATGTCGAAGCAGTAAGTGTGCCAATGATCAAGGATATATTGGGCCGATTGAAGGATCGAGATAAAGTGATGGAGGAGGTTGTATATCTTACCAATGAAGCTTGCACGGTTACTCCCAAACCCTAAACTATCTTTAAACAAATAAGAGATGGAATGAGGCCAAAAATTGATTCGATGGAGCATGAGGCAAAACACCAAAGCGTGTTGAGTAGGTTTTTTGGACCTAGGTTAAAGAAAATAGATAATGCAAAAAGAGGAAGGCACCTAAACCACTAAAGAGACATTACAAGAAAGTGCTACTCGATTATGAAAGGGTAGGTTATCGGTTTTAAAGGTGTGAGTTGGAAACTGATGAAGTTAAGGAAGATGACCCAGAATATGAATGTTTTTTGGTGGATAATAAAGGGCAATGTATTTTCATTTATAATTTAAACATTAAAGAATTTATTAAGGATATCAAAGATGAACCTGAGTGCATGCACCAAAATCCCCAATTCCAAGAGTTATAGATGATTGATCTTGCTTAGGGGTGGAGAGGAAGTAAGGCCAATATTCATATCAAAAGATCTAGAGGCTGTGAAGAAGTTGAAGTTAATCAAGCTTATAAAGGAGTACAAAGATGTCTTTTCATGAAAGTATACTGAGATGCCTAGGTTAGATCAAGATGTGAGCTATCAAAAGCTTAATTTTATGCCCTTATCCTTTTCGATCAAGTAGGCGACCAGAAGATACAAACCTAAGCTCGATCTTAGAATAAAGGATAAGGTGGAACAATTATTGGCAAACGAATTTATAAAGAATTCAATATCTAATTTGGCTTTCTAGCATTGCGCTAGCGGGAAAGAAGAATAAAACACAAATTTGCATTTGTGTTGATTTTAGAGATCTCAACAGAGCTTCCCCTAAAGATGAGTTCCCTTTACCTTCAATTGATAGCCTGATCGATTTAATGGATAGTCATGAGATGTATAACTCTATGGATGGCTATGTGGGCTATAAACAGATAAAGATGGATCTAATTGATGTGGAGAAGACAACTTTTGGAACTCCTTTGGGTAACTTATATACAATATCATGCCTTTTGGTATGAAAAATGTGAGGCCAACTTAGCAAAGAACAACGATGGCTATTTCTTACGACCTATTTCATGACATTTTGGAGTTCTATGTGGATGGTTTGGTGATCAAGTCAAAGAAATAGGCTTCACACTTGGATAATCTTAGAAGATTCTTCAATAAGTGTAGGAAATATAAGTTAAAGATAAACTCATGTAATTGTGTTTTCGATGTATCGAGTGGGAAATTATTGGGTTTCATAGTGGATCGGCAAGGGGTTCAGATGGAACAAGATAAGTAAAAATACATAGACAACATACCTTATCCAAATACGCAGAGGGAGCTGAAGAGTTTTCTCATAAGATTTCTTACCTGTGAAGAATTATCCCAGGTCTATTGGAGATCACATATCCGTTGATGTAGCTATTGAGGAAGACCACAAAGTTCAAATGGGAGGAACCACATTAAGATGCTTTTGAAAAGCGTAAGAGATTTCTCATTTCTCCCCAAATAATGATTCCACTAAAGACTGGAGTACCTTTTCTACTTTATCTTATCTCCACTATGAGCTCCATCGATGCATTATTAGGATCTAGCCGGGGCATTTTTAGGCCTAACCGGCAACCCGAGAGGGTATTTTAGCCATTTTGACTTTTTGAGAAATAGTAACCCACAAATTTTAGACTGAAATTATCATCCAACACTTGAGTCCCTTAGGGTTTTCAAACCAAAAATCATAATGGCAGTTAGATAGGAAGAGAGGAGAAGTTCCAAGGGTTTCCCTGGCCATAACCACCACACACCACCACCATCACCGAATTTATGATCGGAAAGGGAGGGAGAACCAACCAATACCATTATCAACGAATCATAATCTTTATTTTTTCCAAGCAAGTGATTTATCTTGCAAAGATTCAAAGCATATATTTTACATGATAGTTTAGATTTGATGATTTATCATAAATAAGTGAATTAATTGTGAAATTAGAGAATTAAACATTGAATATAGGTAGGCTTCATGTAGATAAACTTCTGCGCATATACTAGTTATGAAACCATGATCCATGCGTAGGTAATTGTGAATTTATGTTGAGTTATGTGATGATCTTGAAGGAAATAGAAAAATAGGGTTTTTTTTATGAAAATTGGGTGTTTTGATCCAAGAAACTGATGATTCATGATGATTTAATGATTCTAATATGTTAAAAATTATGTTAATATGTTAATAGAATGATTAGTAAACATTCTTGGGAGTTTGGAACGTTCTAATGGAGGATTTGGGGTTATAAAATTGGAATAACCCGTAACTATCAAAGCAATTATGGGCAAATAACTGCTTGATCAATCAATCGATCCAAGAGTATGACTGACTTATTTATGAGTTGATAAGTCATCTGACCATAGGAGCGTAGGTATGTGCGTGACCTGTGGGTATGTGAACTATGTCCGCCTCCAATATGTGTGATTTGTATTGAGACTGTTCCTGAGTGATTTGGAACACGTGATCCTTGCGTACGTAATGTACATGGATTTGATAACAGAGTATACGTGCACCGCAGCTTAGCCTAGGGGTGCCTTATATCTATATATGTACTGAGAGTGATTTATATATGTACTTGTGACTGGTCCACTATTGCTTAGTATATGTGAATAACTAAGATATTTGAATGGGCTAAAAATAGGAGAATTTTATTAACACTTGAGTTAAGTAATTTAAAGAATGTGAATATAGGTTATGAATATGACTTATTTGGGTGTTACGAGTAGATACCCTATGTTAGAATACGAAATCAGGAGTGGTACAGACTAGTTAGTTAGCGTCATAACTAGGATGGGGTATACGTTAGGCGTTCACATTAGTTGAGAGTTAAGAAACTCATGTGAGAGTACTCAGCTAACATGTTTATAATATGTGTTGTTTAATTATAATTTAAACACTTGCTATATTTTTCAACTGTTTTCACCTCGGGCTCTGACCCGTTTTCCTCCAAATCTATTTTTGTTTTGTAAAAACATTTTAGGTGCCCAGCCATAGGGACGCCAAGCATAGGAGTTCCATTCTGATGGCGTGTTGTAGCTGCTATGGAAGCTACAGGACCTCAGTATTAGACGCCTCCACATTTATCCTTGATTCCTTCAGAGTCATTCATATCAGTTAGGGCATGGTGCACATTCTTATCTAGAGATTGTAGTTACACACTTTCATTATTTCTGATGTTGGTTTATTTATTCAGACTCTTGTATTGGGATTTTATTTACTCTGGTATTATTATCATTGGAGTGTTTACTCCAGACTTAGTTTATTTTATTACGTTGGTTAGTCATATGAGATTATTTATGCGATGGATGGTTGATGATTTAATTACTTGGTTGTTGATTTAATTAATAAAATTTGTCATCTCTCCCTTTTTAAACATTAGGTGGCTAGTAATAAATTAAATATTTTTGACAGTGATGCTAAAACTGAACCAACTTGATATTCTGTATTAATTTCATAAAGGAGTAGCTACCCGGTATTTAATTAGTCGGGGTGTCACAGGTAGTATCAGAGCATCAGGTTCTAGTGTCCTTTTAGGATCTGTGTGGCTTATTATGCTTCCAGTGTAGCTTTCTTTGATATAGAGCCCTATGTTTAGGATTGTTGATTTCTTTGGTCAGATTTCATTCTCCTGGTATAATCCATATAATAGTGAATTTTATTTGCATTCTGGTGCGTTCGCGTGTCGAACAATGCAGTATGTCCGGCGAAGGAAGTTAGGCGGACAACATGAGGCAAAGCTCAGTTGAGGTTATAGGGTATATTCAAGAATGATGACCGTAGTTGAGGTCACCCCTATTATGACACGGAAGATCAGGATGGTAAGGACGGCTAAGGCACGACTTATGACTTCCAGGTACCACTATAGTAGCAAGTGGGGCCAAATTAGACTCACGCAGCAAGGTTGGAATGGGAGAGAGTCAGAAGAAACATTGAAGAGAACTAATAGTGGAAATTATAGGTAGGCGAAAATGGCGTGTGTTAGCCAATGAAGGTAAAATATCCAAAGGCTTAGGCATATGTCGGAGTGTGGCTAATCGGGAGTGAAAATTTAGGGTAAAAATTTTCTTAGCTCGTAAGATCAGAGTTACAATGGTGAGAGGAAACCACCACACTTAGAAGTGGAATGTTTTGTCAAGAGAAGGCGCATAGGTATGGTTTGACCATAAGTTCCTTCATCAGATGTTCAGGATAAGATGCTAATGTTCTTTCACAAGAGTGTCGTACATGGGTCACTTTGTGAAAAGAAATTTAATCAATTAGTGAACCTTACACCCGATGAAGTAGGTGCAATGGAGAAGAGGACATTAAAGGGGAAATTAACCTATAAGAAGAATTGCTAGCACTTCTGGGGAATTCTGCTTGGATTGTCGATGCAGATGGTAATAATGTCGCGTTTTGTTAATATCGAGGTAAACACTTCCTTGGGTGGGGAGATACCAGAATCGAAGAATTTAGACAGAATGAGACTGGGAGAAACGGTGTTAGTGAAGCACTACAAGGGGGAGACCCATCAGGGGACCCATTTAAATAGTTCGGATGGTAAAAAATTTATCGAGCGATGGTGATTTTAGTAAGAGTTGTCGAAGCCAGTGGCATGTTCCTTAGGGACATCAAAGCTATGGGAACAACGGAGGTAGTCATCAGAGTCAAGACTACCAATGTCCGAGAGAAGGACAACCTTAACATGGTTAGTGTGATCGTAGATAAGTGGAGTATGTGTAGAGATATTTTGTGGGGAGTGAAACCCGTACGTTAAAATATTTCCCGAAGCAAGTATAGGAATAAGAGTATGGTGCCTAGCAAGGGCAATAGTTATTGAAACTTTCGGTTTGGTACTGACAGGTGTGTTAAGTCCAGGAACCATTTGAGCAGCTACGACGATTGGCAAGGTAAAAGTATGAGTTATATCCTCAGATGATGATGCATGTTGTATGTGTTAGGAACGAGTTACTACATTTTTTTATTATTGCTATATTCGCATGAGAGTCGAGTTTAGTGCGTATATCGACAATGTTATTATTTATGTGAATATTTTCCCTGGTATAATGGGGTTACCTTTAGTGTTATCCGCGGAGGATGAATGGGTGTATTGATAGTGGTATATACTTTATTGAAATTACTCATTTTAGTGCTGTGTTATACGAGTATGATATTATCCTAATTATGGTTTTATAATAATGATTAAACCGATAGTGTGCGATTATTGCAAGTTTATCAGGGTTACTACCTTGGTGTATAATGTTTTGTTCTGGCGAGACCCCATCTGCGAGAGGGTAGTGATTGCGTTTATATATTTATATATATATATATATATATATATATATATATATATATATATATATATATATATATATATATATATATATATATATGTATTTATATATATATATATATGTATTTATATATATTATCGAGACTTCGAAAGGTATAATGGTCTCAGATATTTAATCCCGATATGTGCATGGATTTTATTGATATGATTCAGAGTGTATTTGGTTTACTGTTCAGCGGAAAGATTTAGCTGGTTATTATAATTAACACTTAGGATGTGGTAATAGGAAGAGTGTATTGTTATATCACCCTTTAGAGACGTGGAACTTAATACTCATAGTTGTATGTCTGGGGACGGAATTTTGAGAGCCCCAATTATATGTGCACGATGTTTATGGGATGTGATTACCATAAATGTTAAGAGACAGTGTATTTCGGAAGAAGTTCCTTGTTTAAGTGTAATTGCGGAAGGAGATGTAACTTTATTGTCAAGGGACCAGAATATAGGGGTACATGTTATGGACTGAGAGCCTAACGGATTCTGATGACTAATAATGCTAGGTAGTAGTGTATCGGGGGGTTCCTTGTTTGTATTTCTCTTTGCGAGACATCCCACGCATGAAACTTAGCGTAAGGTTGGTAGTTAGGAGATGTTTGGCAATTCGTCCATGATTTGGGTACCTCGATCGTTAGCGAAGTATGTAGTTATAACTGGAAGTTAAAGGGTAAATTACGATATAAGGTCGGAAGAGCCAGTTGTGTGGTGAGGAAGTACTGATAATTTTGTTTTATTCTGGCGGGTTGAAGGATGGAATGATGTTTAGGAGGATTTAAAATTTCAAATTTGGGGGTGATTGAGAACGCCCAAGTGGTATAGCCAGGTTGCGAATGCAGGGGCAATAAAGAGTTATAGTATGTATGAAGTGTATATGATGTTTAAACCCGTATGCCTAGGTTATAAGGGGTGTAGACACCCTGGTTTGCTGATGTGATAATCACCGGAAGAAGAGACATATAGATGGGCGAGATTTATACTTGTTAGACTGATATTACAAAATAGTAGTGGTAGAATGGATTAAGTGTCGTAAGAGAAGGTGATAATTAGTATTCTCATGTACAATCAGAGTAGCACGCCCGAACTTGGTGGAAAGGCAGTGGGAAGCCATTTAAAAAGGGGTATCCCTTAAGAAGACAAATATTTAACTATTATGGACAATTTGGAGCAGAGTTCCACCCAATCTAATGTTGAGGGTGGCTTAGGCGTAAATAGAGTGAGGATGTCAATGAGGTATAAAGAGTCCAGAAGTGCACATCATGGTGAGAACCTTTGGTATGCGCCGAGGGAAGAAGAGGGTTAGTAAGTATGACTTAACGGGAAGAATTATACGTGAAAGTCGGAGTTGAAAGTGGTATAGTAAGTAGTAGATCAGTTGGGGTCAGATGATCATCCAGATAATTTTGTATCATGCCGATGATTCCAGTGATGGAAGCGTCAAGTTGGTAAATTTCTTTAAGGGGTTGCCAACTTATAGATAAGTAACGAGTTCCTTCAAATGTGTGGGACAGGTGTCCAAAAGGAAAGTAATTCTTATATCCTTGGGTGATTTACACTATTAGATAGTGAACGCGCTTATATGTGGTCTTACCCAGTATTATTCTGAACTAGGATGAGATCCCTAAAATCCACCTTCATCATGGGGTATCAGGAAGTAGTGGGGATAACGTTTCGTTTTGAGAAGGGTGTCTCACCTATAGCCCGAGGAGTAGGTGCAAGGTGATTGACGTCTGGTGGAACAGTATGAAAGTAATTTTAGACTCATGGCGATCATTTCAATTCCACAACGAGTATGGCTAGTAAGTGAAGTATAAGTATAATATGATAATGGCTAGTAAGTGAAGTATAATATGATATAGTATGGCTAGTAAGTGAAGTATATTACCTAATAGTAGATTTGAGTGAAAGCACCCGTACCTATTTATAGTGGACAAGGTGTTTACTGAGGTTTTGTGCGGATAAACCTTACCAATGTTCCTCTAGATGTTTAGAGGTGAGCGGATTATCAGATTTTTGGATCAGTCAGAAGTTAGTCCGATGACTATATTGGGATAACCACAAACCGTCTTAAGTGGCTTGTTCCTTTTGTAAAAAGTCACACCGCTGGGAACAGTAATTTGAAGAACGGACAAGAGGAGTCAGATGTTCTATGATTTATCATAGGATATGAGTTTTATGTTTAGATAAACGCGGGAGTTGATACGAATTAAGGTGCGAAATCCAATAATATTGAGATAATGCGGCCATTGATGTATAGGCTATTCTTATTCAAATGTAGTTTAGTAAGAGCACAACGTGAGGTGCATTTATTGAGGGATAACTCTATAACTGATAAAGTGTCAAGAGTGTTCAATAAGATTTTTGTGAAGCGGGGGTTGTAGTGATTGAGCCTTTCTTTGTATTTTATTTTGAGCACTAGAGGATAACTAATTTTTCCACGTAATCCTTACTTTCTGAATTTCGGGATGAAATTCCGTTATTAGGGGGAAGTATGTAATACCCCGTAATTTTATGGCTTTTAATTATGAGATTAATTAAATGAAATTGCTTTTAATTTGGGATTAATTAAATTAATTGGAAATTAATTCAGATTTAAATAACTAGCGAGACGAGAGTTAGTATTGAAATATGATGATAATGTTGAATATTACCTATTGATTATGGTAATATGTGATTATTGAATTTACTAAAATTGTCGTGAGTTGAAAATACGGCAGTTTCGGTAATTAAGTTGGGACGCGGGTGTCAGGACCAAATTTAATGGATTTAAAAGTATTTTATTTTTATGTCATCCGTATGACCATTTTGAGTGTGCGAATGTGTCCGGAAGGGTTGAAATAGTTAGAAAACACTAGTCGGGGGTTTAGTTTGGATCCCGGGGCATTTTTAGGCCTAACCGGCAACCCGTGAGGGTATTTTAGTCATTTTGACTTTTTGAGGAATAGTAACCCACGAATTTTAGACTGAAATTATCAGCTAACACTTGATTCCCTTAGGGTTTTCACAACCAAAAATCATAACGGCAGTTAGAGAGGAAGGGAGGAGAAGTTCCAAGGGTTTCCATGGCCACAACCACCACACACCACCACCATCACCTGATTTGTGATCGGAAAGGGAGGGAGAACCAACCAATACCGTCATCAACGGATCAAAATATTTATTTTTTCTAGGCAAGTGATTTATCTTGCAAAGATTCAAAGCATATAGTTTACATGATAGTTTCGATTTGATGATTTATCGTAAATAAGTGAATTAATTCTGAAACGGGAGAATTAAACATTGAATATGGGTAGACTTCATGTAGATAAACTTCTGGGCATATACTAGTTAGGGGTGTGCAAAAAAACCTACCGACTCGAAAACCGAATCGAACCGAACCAAAACTGACATTTTTTAGCCCGGTTCGATCTGCGACTTAAAGATTTGAAAAACTGACCATATAAGTTCGGTTTGCGATTTAGACCTAAAAAAACTGATTTAAACCGAACCGAACCGATATTAATATTTATATTAAAAACCCTTAGGCTGCGTTTGTTTGTCAGGAAAGGAAAGGAAAATAACTTTCCTGCACGTTTTGTTAAGTTTGGTTAGCGAAAAAGTTGTGGGAAAGTGATCCTAAAACTTTCCTGCAGAAAAAACTTTCCCACAAAATGCATCCTTCCAAAGACCTAGGATTTTGCAGGAAAGTTCAAGGAAAATTGTTATATTACCATATAAATTATTACTATTATTTTTACTTTTATTATTATTATTATTATTATTATTATTATTATTATTATTATTATTATTATTATTATTATTATTATTATTATTATTATTATTATTATTATTATTATTATTATTATTATTATTATTATTATTATTATTATTATTATTATTATATGAAGCACGGACATGCATAAATATTCATAATAATACGCTATATACTGATATTTTTACTAATTAAATGTTCACAATATTTTATTATATTTACTAGTGTTTGTGTTAAAGGATGTTTATTAATTTAAATCATATTTTCTAGTGATTGAAATAAGAAATATATAATACTCATATTTATTATAAAATTATAATTATATATGTGTATATGAATATAATTTTTTTATTTATAATTTTCTTACAATTTCCCTTCTATTAACCAAACACACATAAGAAAATAGTTTTCCTTTTCCTTTACTTCACTTTTCCCGGGAATCATTTTCCTGCTTAACTTTCCTGACAAACAAACGAAGCCTTAAATAATTTCTATTTTCATATCCAAAAACCATTAACCGATCTGAAAAACAGAAAATTGGCCAAAAAAAAACCGCCCAAAACTAAAAATAGGTCAAAACTGAACCAAAACCGAACTGAACTGAAACTGATGTGAATCAAAACCGACGGTTTTTTCCATCATCGGTTTGGTTTCGGTCTGAATTTTTCCAAAACCGAACCGATCGGTTCGATTTGAATTGCGGTCCAAAACCAAAATGAACCGGCTCGTGCACACCCCTAATACTAGTTATGATGCCATGATCCATGCGTAGGGAATTGTGAATTTATGTTGAGTTATATGAAGATCTTGAAGGAAATAGAAGAAATAGGGCTTTTTATGAAAATTGGGTGTTTTGATCCAAGAAACTGATGATTCATGATGATTTGATGATTCTAATACATTAAAGATTATGCTAATATGTTAACAGGATGATTAGTAAACTTTCTTCAGAGTTTGGGATGTTGTGATGGAGGATTTGGGGTGTAAAATTGGAAGAACCCGTAACTATCAAAGCAATTCTGGGCAGATAACTGCTTGATCGATCGATCGATCCAAGAGTATCGATCGATTGATCCATTTCTTTGATCGATCGATCCCTCTAGGAAGTGAAGTATTTTTCCTTTAAATAATTGAATAACTTCCAACCTTTAGAACTCTTTAGTGATGATTGATTGAGCACATTGGTACTTAGGGAAGACCAGTAGCATGGTATTTGAAGCCCGAAAAATTATTAGATTTAATTGGGGTTAAGTGGTAGACTTATGAATATCCGATTAATGAGGTATGATTGTGAGTTATGAGAACCTGAATATCTTTTTCTCTAATTATAATTTCAGGTTAAAGACTAAAAGTGGGAAACTTTAAATACTGAGAAAACCTTAGATACTAGTGGGAAATCTAGTAACCCTTTTTGGGATAGGATATGTACTCGGAGCTATATGTTGCGAATTATCGCGTTAAAGATCTATTGTGTAGAATAAATGTGACGATATCATTATATGTGTGAGAGTACATAGCTAACATGTTTATAATATGTGTTGTTTAATTGTAATTTAAACACTTGTTATATATTTCAATTGTTTTCACCTCGTGCTCTGAACCGTTTTCCTCCAAATCTATTTTTATTTTGTAAAAACATTTTAGGTGCCCATCCACAGGGACGCCAAGCATAGGAGTTCCATTCCGATGGCGTGCTGTAGCTGTTGTGGAAGCTGCAGGACCTCGATATTAAATGCCTCCACATTTATCCTTGATTCCTTCAGAGTCATTCATATCATTTAGGGCATGGTGTCCATTCTTATCTAGATATTGTAGTTACAAACTTTCATTATTTCTGATGTTGGTTTATTTATTCAGACTCTTCTATTGGGATTTTATTTACTCTGGTATTATTATAATTGGAGTGTTTACTCCAGACTCAATTTATTTCATTATGTTGGTTAGTCATATGAGATTATTTATGCGATGGATGGTTGATGATTTAATTACTTAGTTGTTGATTTAATTAATCAAATTTGGCATCTCTCTCTTTTTAAAGATTAGGTGGCTAGTAATAAATTAAATGTTTTCGACAGTGATGCTAAGACTGAACCAAGTTGATATTCTGTATTAATTTCATAAAGGAGTAACTACTCGGTATTTAATTAGTCGGGGTGTCACAGTGGTGTAGTCTATAATTTGGTGAAAGTCGCAGCGAGCATCATGCTTGAAGGTTTTAGGAAGGGGATTTGGCAATGGTCGGGGTTCTAATGGTTTAATGAGGTTTGAATGTAGCAGTGCTCAATATACCTTAGACAGGGGAGCCTAGGGTTTAGTTTATTTTTTTTTACCTGGATTAGGGCGATTTTATGGTGTCCAATAAGTTGCAGGTTGGGATAAGTTGCTGATGGTTGAGACTGAGGCATTGGCGGGCTTGTCATACTCTTACTGTGTAAACTATCAGATTAATTTTTTTTGTTAAAAATCCACTTTTGTAAACCCTTATTCAATTTCCACACCATCCTCTAGGAGTGCTCTAAAGTGAGGGTAGTTTATCCTCCCATCGATGCTCGAATATAGGGAAGGAAGTTCTTCTTCACTATACTCTCTTTTCTTCTTCTGAGGGCCTATTGGTCATAGTGGTGGATTTCTCTCTCCACCTCCTGATGAAACTACTGACTGATTCCTTGGGGGTTTGCTTGAGCAAATCTTGGTCTCTATATATGACCTCCAATTCTTCATTGTATTTGTATTGGGACATGAATTCCATGGCTTTATCCTACCAACTATGGATTTCAGATTCTTCGATAGATAATAACAATCAGAGAACACCCTCTTTCAATGTTTGTTGAAACATCTGGGCCATTATTTATTCTTAAGCTCCAATAAGGACCATGGCTTGGTGGTAGCTATGTAAATGCACAATTGGGGGTCGAATGCCCTTGAACTTATCGATGTTCTGCATTTTGAACTATAATGGTAATTTGGCCTTAGCATAGGCAGACATATGGGTGTAATCCATGTAATTTACGAAAATATGACTTGGTCAAACTTTTTAGTAGCTTGAAATATTCCTTGACCCTGTTCACTTTTTCTTATTTAGGGCTCATAGGTACTAGTGTATTAGACCCTGGCTAGACAAGGTTCGAAATTAGTAACTGATTAGGGGAGGCCTGTTTGTAGGAGGGGAACACGAGGCATGTTGATACTCCTCTAGAACCCAAACTGGTTCAGTAATAGGTGGACCCATGACATGAGAAAAGAGGATTTTAGGTTCATGAGCTTCGTGAGTTGAGTTAGACTAGGACAGCTATAAAGTCTGGTTAGACACTTGATGTCTGGTATGCATTTTCCATGAACAACTTGCGGACGTGGATCTAAAATTCAGTTAAATCAGCAGAGGAAACAGTGGAGTTTCAGGGTGGTTTGACAGAAGACTAAAGCCAATGAGGAGCCAGGACAAAATCGGGTATGTGATCGACCTGAGAGGAAAAAATGATTTTGGTTTATTTTTGGAAGAAAATGAAGTATTTTTGGCATCTTGAAAAAGGGGAAAATATGTTTTTGGTTTTTTTATTTTTGAAAATAGGGGAAAAAAGGAGAATCCTCGGGATGAATATGTAACACCCTGCCCGCCCGAGGAGAGCGAGTGGAGCAATACTATCGATAAAACTAAACTAATCCACAATATAACAAGGTATAGAGCATCTAAAACCCACAATAAGAAATAAAAGAATCTACTAATCTCAAATATCTTCAAATTACATACAACCAAAAATCTCTCGAAATAAAACATCTAACTATCTCGAAAGAAAATAAATCGCCAATGCTCTATACAACCAAAATAAATACAATTCTTCTCATGTACTCTCGAATATTCTTCCCAAAATAATCCATCTCTGATAAATCCCAAGCGCCCAAAATTCGCGCTAGCCTGCCACTAGAAGAAAATATGGGGAAGTACACAATACGATAGGAAGATGCTCAACAAATATTAGCGGTGAATGAAACGTCACAATACAAATACGAATATTCAAATCAAATGCGAATCTCAATAGAAATTATATCAATATAATTTATCAACAACACATTAATCGGTTCACCAAGCCTCACCAACGTACCGCGCCTATGTATTTTCTAGCATATCCGGAAAAAGGATTGTTGATGTAAAAAAATAGATCGCTCTAATTATTCAATCACAGATAAATAAAATGAGACAAAGATTTTTAAAGTGGTTCAGCCTTATAAGAATGGCCTACGTCCACTGTTATGTTATTGCTGAGTGTTTGAGAATTCTTGATTACAAATTCTACCAAGAAATTCTGGTCCCTTTGAATGAGGGTGATACAAGGTATTTATAGCCCTTAGGCTGTACATGAATGGGTTGATACATTAAATGATATACATGTGAAAGGGTAATACATTTAATGTAGCGTGTGAGTCAAGACGATAAACATTCAATGAATAGTTAAACTGTTGATATTCTGGCAATTAATACTACGGCCGAGATGCAGCTCGGACCACCTTAGTTGCTCGTTGCTCAGGAGTTCCTCGGAGCGCTAGAGTACCTCGGAGTGCTGAAGTTCCTCGGTATATCCTCGTTGCTCGGAGAGAACATGAGTTGGTCGGGGAAATGAACTTTCTCGTTGTTATTGTACCACGTAGATTGACAAGTGTCTTCGTATGATTCGTCCACATCAGCATATTAATTTTGGTATCAACAGAAGCCCCCAATGTTTCATATTTCGAACTTTGAGGAGTATGAAGCATTCTTTCTTGGTATATGGTAATATTGAATGATCTTTCCTGGGTTTTAGGAGCATCATATTTGAATTTATTTCCAAATTCACAGAATCCGCCTTTTTTTTGAACTTTTAAGAGCGCTTCGATCTTTGTGCCTTTTTTGTCCTTTTAGCCGCCGGAAGTTCAATAGTTTCTTTTGTGTAATCATTTCCTTCGCCGCTTCCCAAGGCAAAGTATTTAAACTTCTTAGGTAACCATACCGTCTTCTTGTTTTTCCAATTTTCTGCATTCAAGCTTTCTATTCTCTCTTTCTCTCGTGTGCGTTCATCTTTTCCCTCGCTAGTTGTCAGCTCTTCCTTTTTCCTGTAAGATTCTCTTCTTTTCTTCTGTATTTCTTTTACTCACTATGGTTTATCTTGTGGAGTCTGTTGAGAAATTCCGTTCTGAATTTTCCATCCCATCTTGGGTGATTTTGGAGGAGCTTTCTGAACCTCAAAATTACTTTCGTTTGGCTGAGGGACATTGGTTCCCCAGTCTATTTGTTGCTGAATGTGGATTTTCCTTTCCCTCCAAACCCATTGTGTCTTGAGTTTTGTCAGTATTTCGATCTTGTCCCTGCAAAAATAGCCCCCAATTCATGGAGAATAATTAATGGGGTGTATAAATTAAATCTAACTCATGGGACTCGTATAGGGATCCCTGAAATTAAGTATTGTTATAGATGGGCCATTCTAGATAATATTTATTACTTAAAAACTAGGTTTTTGAATAGGGATCTTGTAGTTAACCTCCCTGATGCAAATAGAGATTATTTTGAAGATGGGGTGGTTATTAAAAATTGGCAATATGCCCCTTTAGTTGGAGATGGAGTATACAACGGTCCCAAATGCCCCCCATATGGTAATGGGATAGGTTTATTTTTCATTTTATTTCTTTTCTGAATTTACGAATTCATTATGTTTGACAAAATGTATGACTGATATTTTATCATGTGTTTGTTTGCAGTTGATAGTAAAAGAAAAACTCCAAAAGAATCAGAGGTTAATATTAAGCATCTGAAACTTATCTGGGGTTTGCATAAGAACGTTGCAGACGAGCACATCAGGTCTGCATCATATTTGCTACAGTATAAGAGTTATACAACTTCTTATACTGCTCGTCTTGTTGAGCCAGCTTCAACTCCAGAGGATTCTTCTTCAGATTCTCACATTACTTTAAGTCAGAGAATGGGCAAGAAAAGAGCTCATCCTGCTCTGTTTGATGACACTACTTCTGCTGCTGAGGCCAAGAAAAGAAAAATTGATGTCCCAGAGGGGACTAAGAAGGTGGATGTTGCACCTTCCAAAGCTACCGAGAAGCCCCCAGTGGCTCCGAGCAAGAAGGTTTCTCCTGTGGAGATAATTGCTATCTCTCCGACCAAGAGTTCTTCCTTGGTTGAAGCTGCTGAAGTCCCTTTGAGGAGATTGAGGAAATCATCCTCAGTCAATTTGGCTGAAACTGTCTCCTCTCTACCAGCTGGTGGTGTTGGTGTTCCAACCATCATTCCTCCGAGCTCTACAATGAGCTCGGTAAAAACTTGGATCATACCCGAGGTCCACGGAATTGATGAAAAGATTTCTAGGGATATGCTGACATCCCTAGCTACTCGTCATCTTGCTTCGGTAAATTTCTCACACTCTGAATTTCCTTTCTGTCTTTGAATACTTGTATTTTTGCATTGACCTGTCACTTTTTCCTTTGTTTAGCTGGTGAATTGTTTTAACAACATCGTGAAGAAAGACGAAGCTATTAAAGCTTCCAGCTCCTCGTCAGGTGTAGAAGATGCTCTGCTGGGTTTGACCCAATCCTTGAAGGAATCTCGTCAACAGTATAGTGAGGACAAAGTTTTTTGGGAGAAAAAGTTGTCAATAGTTGAGGCCGAGAAGGTGAGGATGGCTGAGATCTCTAGGAGTTTGGAGAATAAGGTGAAAAGTTTAGAGGTCGAGCATCAGAAATATGACGACAAGCTCAAGAACTTTGGAGAGCTTGAAGATAAGCTAAAAAAGGCAGAGGAAGAGTTGTCCGCCCTGCGAGATATCAAAGGCCAAAAAGAAGAATTGGATACGAAGCTCTCCTCGGAGAAACTGAGAAGAAAGCTCGCAGTTAAAAAATCCTTCAGCGCTGGCTGGGATAAAGGATGGGACAAGGGGATTGCTGCAATGACATCCCAAGTTCAATATGGGAAGTTGAAATACTTCCGAGATGGCTGGGTAGCTGCCCTGCAGGAATTGAAGATCAAGGACGACTCTGGGCTATTCCAACTACACCTCCCTGGCCCTCCTCCCCCGATTATGGAAGAAGAAGAAGATGAGCCTGTCTCTGATGAATCTTCCATGGCCATAGGTGATCAAGTCCCTGCATCTCTATCTTCTGCCAACGAGGACATTTCTTCCATGCCTCCTCCTCATCTTTGTTCATCTCTATTGTTGATGATTTGTTTTTGTTGATTGTTGTCTTTTTCTCATCCTTAGTTTGTTGCTAGAATGGAACTGATATTTGCACATGATACAAAGCTGATGCAGCAATTTCGTGAGTATTATAAAGCTGGTCATACAAATTTGAGTGGATCAGAAATTGCTGACATCCTTGGCCATGATGCCTCAGAACAAGCAATTGAGGCTTATCGGTACTTGAAAGATTTACTCGACCGAGTTGTGGCCAACAGTGTGGCCTATTATGAATTGATCGAGGAACTTCATTGTACCTTAGAAGATCTACAACATCAACACAATGAATCAACTGCTCTGCTGCACAAGGAGTATGAGAATAGGTATCAACAGCTTTCCTCTGAGACGGGTCACAAAAAGATCATTGTTGGGTACGATGTTAGGGAAAGAACCCTAAAAGGTGAAGTTGAGGCCTGCAGACAGATCGCCGAGATATTGGAACAAGAGAATAACAATTTTCAGAAAAAGTTGGCGCAATACGAGTCTGCAGCCTCATCCTCTACTGCCTTTGTACCGGTCACTGATGAAGGAGTCTCATTCTTGGAGGTTGAAAACGCCAAATTAAGGCAGGAATTGGATACTTTAAGAAAGTCTGGTGTTTCTGCTACTGCTCGGGGACGAGGAAGAGGTTCTCGTGGGCGAGGAAGAGCTGTTCAAAATGTTGTCGAGGAGCAAAGTTCTCCAGTCGCTGCTCGGAGTCGATCAAGAGTTTTCAGCCGTAATATTGAAGAGGCTCGTACTCAATCTACTTTGGAAACTCAAGCGTTCCAATTGAATGAAAAAGATCGTTCTCTGTCTGAAATGTCCAAGAAAAACCTATCTTTGGAAGATCAACTTACTGCAACGAAGTCTGCTTTACATACCAAGGACCTTTTTGCCAAAAACCTTCTTGAACAATTGGATAGATTAACCTTCCAATTCCATAAACAACCTCATGAGTTTTGGATGGGAGGTTATAATGAGGCCCTCTGTCATTTGGATGCTCGTATTGAACACGCCAATAATGAAGGTTATAAGCAGGGGTGGTTGAACGCCCTGGGTGTATTAAAATTGGAGCAAGGGCATTATTTATGGGATTATCATGCTCCTGGGTTATTAGAGTTGCCTGTACCACCTTATAAATTGGACATGGAATGGATCCCAGCTCGTTCCATTCCTCAGAGCTTAATTTCAAAATACCTTGGTGACTACAGTCTTCATTCCCAAATCGAAGTATCTCGTCCAGAGCATCTAATGGACACACCTTCAATAATGAATGTCAGAATGCTGAAGGACTTGAACTTTAATAATTCTCCCCTTTGCCTGGAAGATCCTCCTGCTGGCGAAGAGCCTGTCTCAAAAGCAAAGGGCAAGAAACCAATAGAATAGGAATCTCAATGTAATAGTTAGTACATCCATGTAACCTGTAATTTATTTTGAATTTTAATGAAAGACTTTCATTTATGTTTGGAAATTTTTCTATTGTCTTGTGTTTATCGAACACCTTTATATTTGTGCATATATATCTGTTAAAAAGATAACAATAGTGTTGTTCATCGAGCAACTTAATAAAAAGTTACAAGTATCAAGGTTGTTCAATCACTTAATAATAAAGTAATGAGTATAAAATGTTCAAAATGTTTCCAACCAACCAAGGTTGTTAAATTGTGTTTGTCGACCAACTACAGTTGATGGGTTTTTATCCCCGACCAGCCATACTTGGTTCAATTTGAAATATTTTCATAAAATGTGTCCGACCAACCAAGGTCAATAATTTATCCTCGTCGACCAAATACAGTTAGTGGGTTTTGATCACCGACCAACTATACTTGGTTCAATTTGGAATTTTTTGTATTTTCTGGAAAGGTTTTACCTTCCGACCAACATAAATTGGCATATTTTGAGACTGTTGTTCTTTCCCTTTTACTAACCGGAATAGGTCATGGGTTTGAACTATCGGGTTCTTTCGAACTATCTTGTCCACTAGTTATTTTACCAACCGAAGTTGATCACGCCAGTGTACGCCTCCTAACCAAAGGAGTATAGTTTGTTCTTGCCCTTTTACCAACCGGAGTTGGTCGTGGGTCTGAAATATCTTGTTCTTTCGAACTATCTTGTCCACTAGTTATTTTACCAACCGAAGTTGATCACGCCAGTGTACGCCTCCTAACCAAAGGAGTATAGTTTGTTCTCGCCCTTTTACCAACCGGAGTTGGTCGTGGGTCTGAACTATCTTGTTCTTTCGAACTATCTTATCCACTAGTTATTTTACCAACCGATGTTGATCACGCCAGTGTACGCCTCCTAACCAAAGGAGTATAGTTTGTTCTCGCCCTTTTACCAACCGGAGTTGGTCGTGGGTCTGAACTATCTTGTTCTTTCGAACTATCTTGTCCACTAGTTATTTTACCAACCGAAGTTGATCACGCCAGTGTACGCCTCCTAATCAAAGGAGTATAATCACTTGTTCTCGCCCTTTTACCAACCGGAGTTGATCGTGGGTCTGAACTATCATCTTCTTCTTGCTATCAAGCAGCGTAGTGTACAACACTAGTATTCCCCGAAAAACGTTCAAACAAAGGAGAGAAAAAAGGGGAAAAACATCATCGTTTTATTCATATTGATGGACCCATTGTACGTTTTACATCATTGATAATACTTGCGAAGGTGTTCAGCATTCCAAGCATTCTTGAATTCTTCTCCTTCTAGAGTTGCTATTCGATAAGTTCCTGGTCGAACAACTTCTGTAACTCGGTAAGGTCCATGCCAATTTGCTTCCAATTTATTGTGCTTCTGAATGACCTTCTTTAGCACATAATCTCCTTCTTTTAAATCGCATTTCTTCACCCTTTTGTTGTAGAACAGAGCTGTTCGTTGTTGATAAGCAGCATTCCTAATGGCTGCCTCTTCTCTGACTTCTTCGAGCATATCCAAATCCAATCTTCTCATCAAGTCACTAATCGGAGAATTAAAATTCAGCACTCTGTGTGTTGGTAGGCCCAACTCAGCAGGTATTATAGCCTCACTTTCAAATGCCAGCATATATGGTGATTCTCCAGTTGCTGCTCGGGGAGCTGTTCGGTAAGCCCACAATACTTATTGTAGCTCATTAATCCAGTTAGCTTTAGCTTCACTTAGCCTTTTCTTCAAACCATTTAGCAGCGTTCTGTTCGTCACCTTAGTCTGCCCATTGCTTTGAGGATGACCTGGTGCTGAATGGGTCTTCAGGATGTTTGATTGTTGACAATAGGCAGCAAACTCCTCGTTGTCAAATTGTGTTCCATGATCTGTGATGAAGGCATGAGGGAGACCATATCGACAGATGATATTCTTCCAAACAAACTGGTATACCTTCTCGTACGTCATATCGATAAGCGGCTCAGCTTCTACCCACTTAGTAAAATAGTCCACTACAACGACGAGGTACTTGAATCTTCCTCGGGTGGTCGGCAATGGTCCAACCAAATCAATTCCCCACATGGAAAATGGCCAAGGGGAAGTTATTGGTGTCAGCAATGATTGTGGAGTTCGTCGGATGGAGGAAAAACGTTGGCACTTGTCACATTTCTTAGCATAGGCTATACAATCAGCCCTCATCGTCGGCCAGTAGTATCCTTGAGTCATTACCCTTTGCAAAAGTGTTCGACCTGCTACATGAGCTCCACAAGACCCTTCATGGATCTCTTCAATCAATTCTTTCACTTCGGTGGGATGTACACATCTCTGCAAACCTGCCATAATTCCTCGTCTATATAAAATACCATTAGTTAATACATACCGAGCAACTTTATACTTCAATTTCTTGGCAGCGAGCTTATCCTCTGGCAATTCTCCCTCTTCAATATATACCCTGATGGGATCCATCCAAGATGGTCCTAAATCAAGGGCAATAACATTCATCGTCAAATCTTCATCTATGCTCCGACTTTCCAGTACTTAAATTGGTATTGTTCTTCGCAGCTCGGTACGAGTAGCTGATGCTAGTCGGGCCAGTGCGTCTGCTTGTACATTTTCTATTCTGGGTATTCTGATCAACTGAATCGCATTAAATTCTGCCAATAACTCCATTACCTTGGCATGATATTTGACCATTAATTCTCCTTTAACTGCATACGTTCCCATCATCTGATTCACAATCAATTGAGAATCACTGAATACCATCACTTGTTGCGCTTCCATAATCTTTGATAAATTAAGACCTGCTATCATGGCCTCATACTCAGCCTCATTATTGGAGGCTTTGAATTGGAATCTCAAAGCATATTCCATGTCAATTTCGTCTGGGGTGTTCAAAACAATTCCTGCCCCATAACCTGCTGTGCAAGATGAGCCATCTACATATAATCTCCATATGGGTAGCCCGTCTTCAAATTTCTTATCTGATAGAGTTCCTCGGTGAAATTTTGTTGCTTATTTTCATCCTCCCCTGACACTTTTTGCTCCTCGTTTACCATCTCTTCTCGTTCTTTTACCAACCGGAGCTGGTCTGAGTTTGAAGTTGATGATCCTTCTACATCCACAAGCCCTTTTACCAACCGGAGTTGGTCTGAACTTATGTCTGTTGATCCTGTAACATCCACGGGTTGGTCATCGAGCAGTTTTTGTTCCTCGGGGGTATCAGGATATGTAAACTCTGCTATAAAATATGCTACAGCTTGCCCTTTCAATGATGATCTGGGCTCATACACAATATCATATTCACCGAGCTCTATTGCCCAGTACATCAATCTCCCTGACTTTTCTGGCTTATGAAGGGCTTGCCTCAGTGGCATGTCAGTATAAACGACGATGGTATGGGCCTGGAAATATGGCCTCATTCTTCTACTTGCTTTAATTAATGCCAATGCCAATTTTTCCAGCTTTGGATATCTGATTTCCGCGCCTCGAAAAGCCTTACTTGTGTAATAGATTGGTTTCTGGACTCCATTCTCCAATCTGATCAATGCTGAACTGACTGCATTCTCTGATACTGCCAGATACAAATACAACTTCTCTCCTGTTATTGGCCTGGACAACAATGGAGGTGCTCCCAAATACTTTTTCAAGTCTTGAAAGGCCTTCTCACATTCATCAGTCCACTCAAAAGTTTTTCGAAGTGTTTTGAAGAATGGGAGGCATTTGTCAGTTGCTCGGGACACAAATCTGTTGAGCGCTGCAACTCGTCCTGTAAGACTCTGCACTTCTTTCTTTGTTGTTGGAGGTCGCAACCCTAAAAGAGCTTTGATCTTATCTGGATTTGCTTCAATGCCTCGCTGGTTGATGATGTATCCGAGAAACATTCCTTCTCGTACTCCAAATGTGCACTTCGTCGGGTTGAGCTTCATCTGGTATTTATCCAGTTGATCAAATGTTTGAGCTAAGTCAACTAGATGATCTGCAGCTTTCTTGCTTTTTGTCAGCATATCATCGACATATACTTCCATGTTACAACTGATTTGTTCGGTGAAAACCTTGTTCATCAGCCGCTGGTATGTTGCTCCTGCATTTTTCAAACCAAAAGGCATAACATTATAACAATAAGTTCCCCTAGGGGTGATAAAAGAAGTACTTTCCCTGTCTTCCGGTTTCATTTTGATCTGGTTGTAACCAGAGTAAGCATCCATGAAGCTAAGCAGTTCGTGCCCAGAGGTAGCATCTACTAGTTGGTCAATTCTGGGCAATGGAAAATGATCCTTTGGGCAGGCTTTGTTAAGATCAGTGAAATCAACACACATTCTCCATTTGTTGTTTTTCTTCTTTACCATCACCACATTCGCCAACCAGTCTGGGTACTTCACATCTTCAATGAATTGAGCTTTCTGGAGCTTGTCGACCTCCTCTTGAATAACTTGATTCTTCTCGGGGCTAAATACCCTTCTTCTCTGCTTTACAGGCTTGATCTCCTTATTCACATTGAGTTCGTGACATAAGAAGTTTGGATCTATTTCTGGCATGTTCTCATGACTCCAAGCAAAAGTTTTCTTCCTGTTTCTCAAGAAAATTATCAACTCCTGTTTTATTGAAGCATCCAACGTTGAACCTATCTGGGTTACTCGTTCAGGGTGCTCGTCGTCTAGAATAACATTTTCTGTAGATTCCACCACCTGTCCTTTTACAAGTTGGGATTCATCTCTGGGATCGAGAGTTTCAATCTCTGTATCTTCTTCCACTTGGTAGGTAGTAGTCTTTTTCCTTGATTCCTCCAGCTCCTCTTGCTCGGCAGATGAATAATAGCATTCCCGAGCTACTTTTTGATCACCTTTCACAACTCCTACCCCAAAGTTTGTTGGGAATTTTAAGCACTGATGTACTGTAGATGGAACTGCCTCGAACTTCTTCAAACCAACTCTTCCCATGATGATGTTGTAGGCTGACTGCACATTCTTATCCATCACGAAGAAGCGTATTCTTTCTGTTCGACAAGAAGGCCATGTTCCAATGAATATATCCAACTTGATCGTCCCAAGTGTAAAAACTTTCTCACCAGCAAAACCTAGGAGGGGTCTGTGATACGGTTCCAACTGAGATAATTTCAGGTTCATGCTGTCAAAGCATGAATAGTACATGATGTCTGCTGAACTTCCATTGTCTACCAACACCCTTGAAATCACTACTTCCTTCATCCTCATTTTGATCACCAGAGGATCATCGTGAGGATAAAGAACACCTGCCAAGTCGTTTTTTGAAAAACCAATGACCAGCTTCTCTTTGTTTACCTTCCTCGGACGATCGTCCTCGGCCAGATTTATTCGCTGAGTATATGAACAAGCTTGAGCCTCTCCAAGGTAAGCCTTTCTTTCTGCAGTAAGGTCTCCTCCTCCTGCATCTCCTCCTGTAATGACATTACAATCGAATGACCCAAAACGTATAGAAAATACCTCTCGTTCTGGCTGTCTTGGTTTCTTGGGAAGGTCGGGTTCATCATCTGGATCATCTTCATGATTCCTCTTCTTCTTCTCTTCTGCTCGACGAGGAGATCTTGACCTCTCTCTAGTCCGGTCGTTATCCTTTCTTTCACCTCCCCGATCAACATATTTTTCTATCTTTCCTCTTTGGATGAGTGTTTCAATCTCGTTCTGAAGAGATATGCAGTTTTTGGTCATATGACCATGATCTTTATGAAATTCGCAATATTTATCCCTACTCCTCGAATCAGGGCCTGACTTCAATTTCTTTGGCCATTTTACCTCCTCGTTGTTCTTGATTTCCTCCAAGACATGATTAATACCCATTTTCAAAGGAGTATAATTATCATACTTCTTCATGACTTCCCATTTATTCTTGGAATGTTTATCTCCACCATTTCTTTTATGCTCTTTCTTCTTAGATTTATCGACTTCCACCTTGGTTTCTTTATCCATATTCTTCTTTGCAGCCATAGCCTCCTCAGCATTCATGATTTTGGCCGCCTTTGCCATCAATTCTGACATAGTTCTAGGTGGATCTTTCGCCAAGGTGTAATACAATTTATTAGGTAATAACCCACTCATCAAGGCGGTGATTGCTGTCTTCTCTTCGTAATCTATGACTTCTAGCTTCTCGTTATTGAAACGAGTTATGTAATCTCTAGTACTCTCACCAGATTTCTGTCTAACACTTAATAAGTGTGCTACTCGTTTTACTGGCTTTGCTCCAAAATAGAAATTGCCAATAAACAACTCGGCTAACTGAAAAAAAGTTGAAATCTTACCCCGAGGAAGATTGTTGTACCATATCTGGGCAAATCCAGTAAGAGTTCCTGAGAAGGCCCTGCATCTCATCTCGTCGGGGACAACATAGATATCGGCAGCAGCTTGATATTGTTCTATGTGAAGAACAGGATTTGTCTTCCCATTATATTTGGGAGTTACCACGGGTGCTTTAAATTTCGATGGCGTAGGAAAATCCACAATGCCCTGTACAAAAGGTGTTCCTCGAACAAAAGTTCGTTGTAGGGGGTTCTTTGCTTTGGCCATTTCTCCCAATTTATCCTCCAACCGTTGGAGAGATCCTTTCCACGCTTCATTTCCTTCCTCGGGCCTATTGGTTCGAGCAATAGATCGTTCTGAAGTAGCCTCTTGAGATCTATCTTGACGAGTAGCCGGCCGTGACTGTGCTGATCCTTCTCTTAGATCTGACGGTTGTCGAAAACTCCTCGACATGGTCTTAGGTGGACTCTTATTCCTCCTAGGGCCTAATTGACTGAAAGGAGACACCCTACTCAGTCTTTCTAAAGCACTGGGTCTTTCTGGAGAGAGGGTGATATGTTGATCAGTATCTTTCTCCCTTATTGACGAAGTTCGCCCAGGTTGATAAGATAAATCATCAGACTCCTCATTGCGACGTGACTCAGTACGCCTGGATCGTGAAGAAAGTAAATAAGTTTGCCTCTGACCACTTTGCTTTCCTGAACGTGCGGGTGCACCACCATGAAGGATTTGTATGAGTTGCCTCATTGTTTCTTGCATGGCGGTTTGTCCTTGGGCCAGATTCGTCATGATCCCGGCCAGATCCGGAGGTGCAGAGGGATTTGGAGGGTTTCCAGCATTTCGATTGCTAGATTCTGGGTTATCCGCCATTGATGATGAATGACTTGTGGTGAAAAATGATAATAAAAATCGTTTCCACAGACGGTGCCAATCTGTTGATGTAAAAAATTAGATCGCTCTAATTATTCAATCACAGATAAATAAAATGAGACAAAGATTTTTAAAGTGGTTCAGCCTTATAAGAATGGCCTACGTCCACTGTTATGTTATTGCTGAGTGTTTGAGAATTCTTGATTACAAATTCTACCAAGAAATTCCGGTCCCTTTGAATGAGGGTGATACAAGGTATTTATAGCCCTTAGGCTGTACATGAATGGGTTGATACATTAAATGATATACATGTGAAAGGGTAATACATTTAATGTAGCGTGTGAGTCAAGACGATAAACATTCAATGAATAGTTGAACTGTTGATATTCTGGCAATTAATACTACGACCGAGATGCAGCTCGAACCGCCTTAGTTGCTCGTTGCTCAGGAGTTCCTCGGAGCGCTAGAGTAACTCGGAGTGCTAAAGTTCCTCGGTATATCCTCGTTGCTCGGAGAGAACATGAGTTGGTCGGGGAAATGAACTTTCTCGTTGTTATTGTACCACGTAGATTGACAAGTGTCTTCGTATGATTCGTCCACATCAGCATATTAATTTTGGTATCAACAAGGATATTGGCGGGTGACCAACTTCAGTGCCATATTAAAATATCATGACAACATGCTCAACACCAAATATAATACCACATGAATCGAAATTAGATTCCAAAAAATATTGTCAGATTTCCAAAAGAATTTAACAATTCAAATACGAGTCAATAATCACATGAAATCAAAGGGAGTAACACTCGCGAGATTAAGGAGTATATTGTGTAAAACCCCATACCTCAAAACCATCACATGAATCATCACATAATTTCAGCCTCAAAATCTAATCACACCATCATGTTCTTCTCGCGAAAATAATCAAATCTCGTTCTATCCCAAACTCGAGAAAACACAAAATAAGCCTTCTAATCTAAGGATAAAATATTGAATAATTTTGGGACTATGGTTTCTAGATGAAAGGGAGTAATTTTGGAGAAGTCTTCTGGTTGAAAAGTTTGAGAAAAAGTGATTTGAAAAGCCAAAACACGAATTAGTTGATATATAAAGGATTAAGAGTTTGATTAAGAAAATAGTTCTAATTAGATACAAACACTAAAAATTTTATTCCAGACGATCGGACCGTTGAAATTGAATGAAATTTTGTAGAGAATTAGCTGAAGACGAGAGAAAGTTGTACAAAAACTTTCAACTCGATCGGACCGTTCAATATTTTTAACTATTTTTTTGCTATAGAGTTTTATGTTTTGAGGACTCGAAGAGAGTTTTATATTTTGAGAACTCTTCTATTTAATAAAAAAATCAATTAAAACTCCATTTTAATTATGATTCCAATTCCGTTTGAAAATTTATTTTTCAAATATAAAAACCATCATTTTAAATTATAAAATTTATAAAATCCAAAATTTTATTTTTCTCCGATTTCCAAAATTAATTTAAAAATTCACATTTAAAAAATTCGGGTTGTTACGTATTTCCCCACTAACAAAGAATTTCGCCCTCGAAATTCACCGAAAGCCTAACTCTCAAAAATTAGGCCACACCAACAATCTCCAAAAATAAACCTCGTCTCCAAAAATCACCTTTAAATGCCTCACATCTAACCTGATGCCTAACACGACTTATCACCACAAATTTCTATCTCCAAAAAATTATGTCTAACCCGCATGCTAGACCCAAAAACCAAGACTCGAGGGTTGTCGTATACCTAAGCTCTGATACCATCTGTCACACCCCGCCTAACTCTGGTTTAATCCGCCACCAAAAGTATGCCGGGCGTGAGTAAATAAATACCATTCTTAGCATGAGACAGATATGAGACATAAATAAACCAGTCCATAAGATACATATTTGAATCAAACTCAAATGATCATAAACAACTAGGCAATAAAAGATCCATCACATGCTAACTCCAATAATCCATTCTCCAATATTGATTAAATAAAATCTCAAATAATCCCAAAATAAATCCTCTAAACAACTTTGGAACCGAATGACCCAATAAAACTCAAATGAAGTCTCATAATTAAATACGACTAGAAAAGAAAGTCTAACTAAACTAAGCCATAAAATGAATAACTCCAACTGCACCTCCAAATGATAACTCTGATAAACTTATGCAGCTTCTCCAATTCTAATCCTGAAAAAGATTAGTCAATGCATGGGTCAGAGCCAAAGCCCCAAGCAAAAATACACACTACTTGACAGATGGTATCAGAGCATGGTCTTAGGTCTCTTAGGTTATGAGTCCGTTTAGCTTCCGCGTTGCCGATCATTGATTCCCTTTATTGATTCGTACTTCTTAAGGTATAGGGTCTAGCATACGTATTAGATGTGTTTCTTGGATATGTGAAGCTTTGTGCTAAGAACGTCGTAGGCATTGAGTTTAGAAATAGTAAGCTTAATGTGAGGGACCTGAAAATGGATTTTGGAGACGATAATTATTTTGGATATTTTACTACAGACATTAGGTATCGTATATATTGATTTTTGATGTTGAGATTTAATTTGAGGACGTTAGCATTTTGATGCCTTTCGGATATAGGATCGAGTGGGGGATTTATGAGAGCGTTTGGTACGCCATTATTTTCATAGTTATGCGTATGCAAATAGGCAATATATATTATTTTGTTTTACATGGGGTAGGTGCGCGTATGATTGGGTGTATGGGCGCCCAACTGTGGTATTCTAAGGGTAGGCATATGTGAGCCTTATTTTCTTTTTGTGAGATTTAAGTGTTTTATGTGTATGCTTTGTCTAATTTCGAGGACGAAATTCTTTGCTAGTGGGAAAGTATGTAACACCCCATGTTTTTATTGACTATTTTTATTAATTAATTGGAATTTTTGAAAAAAATAAAATTTTGAATTTAATAAATTTTATTGGCTAAATATGTTTGTTATGATTTTAGAAGAATAAAACTTCAAGCGGAATTAAAATCGGAATTAAAATGGATTTTATATTGATTTTATAATTTTGTCCCTTATAAATTTTTTAGGCGAACTGTTAGATTTTAGGCATGATCGATCGATCGATGCCTAAAGGGGTCGATCGATCGACCCTCCCAGAAAACGTGAGTTGCAAGCCTGTTTTGAGTATTTGTGTTGGATTATGACTCCTAATCACTATATATCCTTGTTAATCCGTAGGGGGACTTCTCATAATCACTTTTTCTCCAGTTTTTTACCAGAGAACACTTCCAAATAATTTTCCTCTCACTCATAATCATCAACCTTCTTCATAATCAAGTTTTTTTTACACAAGCTTTGGGAGGCTCAATTGGGTTTTAATCAAGTTTGTTCAAGAGCACTCTTTTGCTAATTTTTTGCATGGAATCCAGATTTCTAATCAGATTTTAACCACAATCTTTAAAGGCATGAATACTCTACTCTTTTCCTTTAGTATTAAGCGTTTTAAGTGACGCCTTAACACTTAATTACATGTTTTCTTAAAAATAATTTGTAACTTAATTAGAAAAAGTGGACACTAATTATGGGGTTGTCTTTATTAAATCTTTTAATGTGAATAATATTCATAACCCTTGGGTACGTAGGATTCATGAGTAATTTTGGGTTTTATTGGTGTAGGTTGCATGTAGAAAAATCCTAGCTTTAAAATAAATGATTTTGGGGTGCGTATAACTCATGTAATACATATAGAGATAATAAAATTTGGCTTTTGAGGTATATATGATGAAAACTTGGTATATTTAATTTAAAAATAATTAAATGAGATTATTTGGGTATTTTTGACGTTGTGATAATCTAATTAAAGGTTTAATTGAATTGGACTATCATGCGTAGTTTTATATGTTGATTAATTATGCTTGTTTGTATGACCTTTTGGTATTATTATATTGCCTTTGTGAGGACGGGTTGTTGGATAATTTTTCTCTCCCTATACTTTAGAATGCCTTCTAGGTTTGGGACTAGTGAGGGTAGATTATTGCGTTTTTATCATCTTGGGGGTGGGGTGATTTTTATTTCTTTATCGTCGTTACGCTAGTCTAAGTACGTGACTAAGTTGAGATTTATGTTGGAAAATCCTCCTATATATAGGTTAGGACGTATTGATAACTTGGGGACCCTTAGGTATGGGACTAATGGGTATTTTGAGGATCTCACATCGATTAAAAGGGTGGGGTAATTTATAAATTGTGAAATTGAGAAATTGAGACTTAATGCCTAAGATAAAAACGAGTATTAAAATTTATGGCGACATAATGTGTCGGGACCGATAGTTTAAACGGGCCAGAGGGCGATTTATGTCGTGTCGTGTGTGGAACCTTATCATGTGTCGGGGCTGACAGTTTAAATGGGTCAGAGGGCGATTGACAAGGGGAAGTGTGACACTTTAATAAAAAGTGAGAACTATAATAAAAGCTGGTTAATTTAATTAAATTAACATCGTGGGACTTGGGAATTTAAAATTATATTGGTGTGCCTTTATAAACGGGATTTCTGTGGGTAGTTTGTGATTTATAATTATCGCGTTTAATTATCCCGTTTAATTTAAAATATTCTATTGTGATATTTATTGCGTATAATGAAATTGTCTGGATTCAAGGATCCTATTTGAGGGGAGTAGTGTGTATTCTTTCTCGGGACTTTGGCTCTGACCCATGCGTTGACTAATCTTTTTCAGGATTAGAATTGGAGAAGCTGTATAAGTTTATCGGAGTTATCATTTGGAGGTTCGGCTGGAGTTATTCATTTTATGGCTTAGTTTAGTTAGACTTTCTTTTTCAGTCGTATTTAATTATGAGACTTCATTTGAGTTTTATTGGGCCATTCGGTTCCAAAGTTTTTTAGAGGATTTATTTTGGGATTATTTCAGATTTTATTTAATCAATATTGGAGAATGGATTATTGGAGTTAGCATGTGATGGATCTTTTATCGCTTAGTTGTTTATGAGCATTTGAGTTTGATTCAACTATGTATCTTATGGACTGGTTTATTTATGTCTCATATCTGTCTCATGCTAAGAATGGTATTTATTTACTCACGCTCGGCATAGTTTTGGTGGCGGCCGACGCCAGAATTAGGCGGGGTGTGACAGAATATTATTTTTAGGTTTCACTTGTATTATGGTTGCCTAAATGCAATGAAAATGACAGATATGACCCAAGCCTGTGGGAAAGATAGGGTATAAGAAGTAAGACACGATTTGACTTGTTTCCAGGCTCACGGACAGGGTCATGTTTTAAAAAAAAATAGTGCAAAAATTTGGGTGGTATGGCGACCGAAAATTTCATCATAGTTTCTCATATTAATTGAAAATCTAGATATGTGTATCCTAAGGAAGATGCCTATATGAGGTCTATGCATTTGGTGGGTTAGTGGAAGGCTTCCCCCCTTTGGCACGACTTTTAGGATATACCTCTTGCCTATAAGGGCAATCATTCATCGTTATATGTAGACAAGACATTTGATATACCCGAGTGTACGTGAATTGCCTCGCGATATACCTCATGGGGACAGTATGTGATATACCAATATATGACCTCGTCTCGTCTCAAGCCTGAATCGACTCAAGCCGACCTTGCGAAACACACTCTCTCAAGGAATTGTATAAAACAACCGTCTCAGTCTTGTCCTTCAACCAGGTCGAGACCACATGACATTTCACTGGGCCTAATTTTTCATCTTCTCTAACCCCCAGGAAGGCCGAGACCTCTTTAGTTTGTTCATACGCTCGTCATGCCCTGACATAAGTCCGTCGAGCCTTTACTCGGTAGTTACCAACATGCGATCAAATATTATCTCGATGGTTTCTTACTCGGCCAAGCCGAAACCTCTATCACAACAGGTCACATTAGACACCTGTTAGGGCGCGTGGAATGGAACACGTGTAGGAGAGTGCGCGTGGGCTATGAGCCCCACGTGGATAAAACCGTTGCAACATCATCTTCCTCACGTGTGAAGAATATCTCTCAATCATGATTTACATGCACAAATGATAGGTGGTAGCATGTCATTGGCCACTTATATTGTATATGCCTCCTGCATGCCTGGGGTGCACATGGCACCACCCCAGCCATATAAATACCTACCTTCTTCTACCTTTAAAGGGACCTCTAATTTGAAACCCTACTGAAACTCTGTTGGATTCACTACATAGAGAAAGAAAGCTTGAGAGTTCCCTATCCCAAGGCCATTAGAGCCCTTTCTTAGTGGATTTCACACACACTCACACAGTGAGTAGGCCTAGATAGGCTGAACCACTTATATTCTGTCTTATCTCCATCTTTGCCTCATCTCCTTCTATATATATATATATGAGGCAGACTCCTGTGCACACTAAGTTTGCACAGTGTTGGCGTACACCAATTTTTTTAAAGCATTAAAAAAAATATTTTTGAGTTTATTTTTTAATGTGATATTTGAACATTTCAACGGACCCATGTAAAAAAAATCAACTCAAAAAAACTCATTTTACTATTTTTAAAAAATCGCTTAAACTTTCGTAGCTTTTAAAGTGCTTAAAAATAACAAAAGTTTGACCGATTTTTTAAAAATAGTAAAAAAAAAAATTCACTTGATATTTTTTATATGGGTTCGTTGAAATGTTTAAATATCACACAAAAAAATCAACTCAAAAATAATTTATTTAATATTTTAAAAAAATGATGTGCAAACTTAAAGTACACATGAGCGTCTCTCTCTCTCTCTCTCTCTCTCTCTCTATATATATATATATATATATATATATATATATATATATATATATATATATATATATATATTTACACTTCATTAATTCACTAAGTTTGTGCTTGCATATTTACATTGATTTGGTGATACCATTTCTGGTATCATCAATCTGGCGTCGTCTGTGGGAATGACTGTGACACCCGCCTAATAAAATACTGGGTGATCAGTCCTATACCAAATTAAAACAGGAATCCCAGTTGGTTCATCCTTAGCATCACTGTCGAAAACTTTTTAAAACTTACTAACCACCTAGTATTCCAAAAGCTAGTGACAAATTTTAACTTTTAATTAACAAAACAGTACATGCGGAAATAAATATAAACCATTCACACAACTGAATAATTAATTAAACAAATTTGCCGAATAAACCATCGGCCACCAAAGTGAAATCTAATACAAATATTCAACACCTGAATCAAAATCTGAAAACTGAGCTGATAAATGATTCCTACTCTAGGAATGAATGAACGATGCGCCTAATCCAAGCTCGTGCTAGCATCCACATATGCCGCAGCTCCGTGTCCCTGGAATAGAATATCAATCCTGGTGTCCCTGTGGCTGGACACCTAAAAGGTTTTGAAAATAGTTTTATAGCAAGGGTTAGAACCCAAAACATTTTGAAAATATTTAGCAAGTGAATTAACCGCAGTAATTTAAAATGTATGAATGCACTTCATATTTAAGTTAGTGTCGCACTCCCTTGTGGACATTCTCACCCCTCCACTATTGTGCACACCTATCGGTTACCTTGACCCCCACCTAGTTGTACTACCCCGTCCAACTAGTCCTGGTATAACCTCCCCCTTGCCGTACTACTCTAACCCGAGTATAATGATTCTCGAATTATAAGTTATCTCACAATTAACTTAATTAATTCCTTCTTAAATAATAGCATATAACCGTGTCACAAGTTATATAAACTAAGTACATCACACACTATATTATTACCCGCATATAATATTGACTACCATTATATACGTACCTTTACTAAAACATCCACACATATAACATATGTATATCCATCCCTCCGAGTATACCCTCGCCGGATGATTCCCTCTAAAGTGCTATCTCACTATGTGTGCTCACATAACCTAATTACCCAAGTTGGAATCGCTCACCAAGCTGGTCCAAAACATAAACAAAGTGGAGGCGGTCATATTCCTTCCTTGAAAGTGAGATAATCTCCTCACCCATATACCGGACTCTATGACCTGGGAATATACTCACCCTACTCCTCAAGCTAGGGGATTCGCCTACATCGCGCAACCTCCCTTGATAGCAATAGAGTATATAAATTAAGTAAATATCTAATCATTGATATTTAATAGCACACACAATATATAGACACATCTATATATATATACCATCACTACACCGTATATATATAGTATAAACCCTGGCTTTACCGTGTACTCAAAAACCCGTAACACTAGCCTGAAATTTTTCGAGTCTCTGGCCCGGCTCAACTTAATTAATTTTCTCACTTAATAATTTCCATCTTCCCGAGTCTGTGGTCTGACTCTAAATAATAATACTCTACACAATAATTTATATGAAATTTTCCCGAGTCTATGATTCGACTCTTATTTAATTAATTTATAAATTAATTAATTAACACATATCCGAGTCTGTAGTCCGACCCTCATTTAATTAATCTACACATTAATTAATTAACACAAATCCGAGTCTGTGGTCTGACTCTAATATAATTAATTCACAGCTCAATTCATATACTATTTTTCCCGAGTCTATGGTCCGACTCTAATTAAATTAATTAACACACCCATTAATTTAATACCTTCCCGAGCCTATCATCCAACTCTCATTAAATTAATTAACACACCTATTAATTTAATACCTTCCTGAGTCTATCGTCCGACTCTAATTAAATTAATTAACACACCTATTAATTTAATACGGATCCGAGTCTCTGGTCCGACTCCCAGTTAATTAATTTACACATTAATTAATTTATACTAAACTGAGTCTGTGGTACGACTCTAATTTAATTAATTTACACATTAATTAATTTATACCAATCCGAGTCTGTGATACGACTCTCATTTAATTAATTTACACATTAATTAATCCATACCCTTCCCGAGTCTACAAACCGACTCTAAATTAATTAGTTACAACATCAATTAATTTAATACCTTTCCGAGTCTACCTTCTGACTCTACTTTCATTAATTAACACATCCATTAATTTAATAACTTGGTGTCACCCAACCATTATCCCCGGACTCGCTCATTTGGCCCATAACTTAATATTTTTCGAGTCTATGTTCCGACTCCAAATTAATTTACTCTCTCGATAATTAATTTAATACTTTGGTATCACTTAACCCACATGCCTGGACTCGCTCACTTGGTCCATTTTTACATCTCATAATTTCATTTCCACATTTTCGCCCACAATGTGTCACACATTCATCTCCATAAATTCCCCAATTATATTTACCTATAATTTCCAACATACCCGGACTCGCCCACTTGGTCCATAGTTAAATTAAATATGTTTCACCCAAAATTCTCACTTTAAGTCCCAACTCTTAACTTAAATTGCACATTCCCAATAGCTATCTTTTGAGCCCCTAGCTATTAACTTCTCTATAATTTTCCACCAATTAAAATTATACCCAAGATAAAAATAAAACAAGGCAAAGCATCAACTGCCCCGATCTACCAAGTTTTTTCCATCGTCGATCGATCGATGGCCCCCGATCGATTGATCGATCCTTTCGTGGCAGTTCTTCTTCCCCACTCAATTCCACCATTAACGAAAATTCAAGGTTTGTAAACCTTAATTTCAACCTCTAATCAAGTCATCCCACCACATAAGTATATTGGACTTTGATCTTATACATCATATACACTTTCTAGTATATGAATTTCTCAAATTATCTCACAATTCCCGAAATGGGTTTTTCCATAAATCTCCATTAATTTTGTTCTACAATTCCAACTTCCAGATTCAAATTCCACCATTTTATATTCCGATTTCTCATTTAAATTAGATATCTATACTCAGAGATATACAACACAACTAATTCTTACTTTGAATCTCATTTAATAGTTCCATGAACAAAAATCCCATTTTGTACAAATTTCTCCTCAAAACGGATTTTGATCTACAGGTCACTATGATATGAATTGATTATCATCAATTTAGAAATCACAACAGTTAACCACTTGCCTGAAATCGTTCGTAGGGTCTGTGGGTACCCGAAAATAGAATGATGGGCCTGGACGAGTAGCCCAATTGTAGCGGCCCAAAGTCCAGACCCCCCATATCTTAACCGGTTATGATATAGTCTTCTCCCATGTTCCCATTAAGAGGGGTTCTAAGAAAAGATGAAAAACGTGGGGGAGTCCAACACCCCCACTCCCTGAAATGGGCATGTATATAACAAACCCTAGGTCTGGGGCAAAGGACACATTGTATTCTCTATAATCACTCTCCGGAGTACATAGTAATAGAACTGACTGCACCACCGTGGACGTATGTATTTTTGCTGAACCACGCACATCTCTTGTTGTGTGATTGGCATTTTGTATTTCTTTTTCTGCTTGGTGATTATGCTTCTCTTATCTTTTTGTGTTGAATAATAATTATCACCACAATTGGCACCGTCTGTGGGAAGCGTTTATCTTCCCTGAGAAATCCCACGCCCAGAAAAATGCTCGAAATGTCTGGTCACAGTAGTAATGCTCCCCAGGCAAGAGATATCCAAGAACCACCTTCTCCTCGCAGGATTAGACCTAAAGTTCGACGTTCAGATCAGAGGGTTCGCTTAGAAAGGCCAGCCTCAGAAGAAAGCCAAAAGAAAGCCAAGGACCAGCGAGGTCCACGCAGATATCAAGGCTGATTGATGTATATGAGGCAAGGTTCCACGAGCAAAGGGAGTCTTCTCGCAGGCATGAGGCTGAGAATACTCGCCTGAAAATAAGGTTAGAAAGAATGGAGAGAGAGATCTATCGTGGAACCAAGAGGTGCCAATACCACACTCCTAGCCCTCAGGCGAGCAAGTCTCGCAGCCGAGGAAGGAGCCCCAGTCGCGGATCCCAGAAAGCTGAGGGGAATGAGTCAGAAGACGACCTGCTCGACCAACTACGACTAGCTCACGATCACATGAGCCCTAATAGCAACAACGAGAACATACGAAGTCTGGTCCTAATGGAGATGGACCAACACCCTACACATCACGGTACCGGATCGACCCAAGAACTTTCAAGGCGAGCTCTCAAAACTCAGATGAAATCTCCTTTCTCGAGGGAAATAGAGGAAGAAAATTCCCCCAAGATGTTTTCCATTCCAAGGTTCAAGATCTATGATGGTAAGAATGATCCCATTGATCACGTCAGGCAGTACCGGCAGGCCATGACTCTCTGGAATAATCGAGACACACTAATATGCTGAATTTTTCCCTCGAGCCTACATGATGCAGCTCAAAAATGGTTCGAAAGGATCCCCCACCGATCCATCAGGAGTTTCAAGTCCCTGGCCGAACTCTTTATGGCCCTATTCATTACTAGTAGCTCACATCCCAAAAGGATGGATGCTTTGCTAACAATGAAAAAAATACCTCAAGAGTCCCTCCGAGACTACGCGAAGAGGTACTGGGAGTTATTCAATGAGGTCGAGGACTGCTCAGAGCAAGTGGCAGTGGCCACTTTCAAAATTGGGTTGCCTATCTTTTCCCTTCTGTACCAGTCCCTGACGAAGAAGGAAGCCATGACCATCGACGACCTAATGGCCCGCATCGAGAAATATGCCAAGGTGAAAGACGTCACCCGTCTCAGCACAGGGGAAAATGGTCGAGCTAAGCTCGCTGCCAAGGGGAGTGACAAAAATGAAAACCAGAAGAAAGGAGGAAAGAACGGGGGCAAAAATGGCTCCAAGAACGCAAGCATCAATGATGTGTCGAAATCATTTCAAGCGGTCAACACAGTCTTCAGGGAACCAATTTACAAAATCCTCACAAAAATCAAAGACGAACCATTCATCAAGTGGCCCCGAAAAATGGGAGGAGATCCCTCGAAGAGAAGCAACGCGCTGAGATGCGCTTTTCACAAAGAGGGAGGACATAAAACTAAGTATTGCAAAGCTCTTAAGTCCCACCTAGAAGAGATGGCCCAGTATGGACATCTGAACGAATTCGTGGAAATAAGGGCGGAGAAAGTTGCTGCCCATAGAGAGGCAAGGCCCGATAATGTGCTTGAAGATGATGTCGGCTAAGAATTCCCAGTAATTCATGGGGTATCTAACGTGAAGCAGATTCAGGGAAATTCATCTCGAATGGAGGTGAAAAATCTTACGGTAGTGATGCAAGATTTTCAGATTGATCCAGCGAAAACACAGTCAGGAAAGCGTCGGTGAGCAGATGACGTCAACCATAGTAAGCATATTGTATTTATGGATGAAGATCTAGTGGGAGTGAGAACCCCACATCTTGATGCTTTAATCATTACTCTCAAGATAGTGAACTATGACGTCGAAAAATTGCTCATCGACCAAGGAAGCTCGTCCGAGGTGATGTATCTTGACCTATTCAGAAAATTAAAATTAAGCATTGTCGACCTGAAGGAAGCTACTTTACCTTTGGTTGGCTTCGATGGAAAGTTGACTATGGCCTTGGGAAAGATCGTGCTGCTAGTAAGGGCAGGAAATGTTTCTAAAATGATCGAATTTCTGGTGGTTGACATTGACTCGTCATATCAGGCTATCCTCGGCAGAGGGTGGTTACACGCAATGAAGGCAGTCTCCTCGACCTATCATTAGAAACTCAAGTATGTGACCGAGTGTGGAGTAATGGAAATCCATGGCAATTAAGCGATGGCGAGAAGATTCTTCATAGAAGTCATCTGCCCAAAACCAGAGAAGAAGGCCAACAAGCGCAGTGAGAAGGTCAAAGAACAAGGAGGTTTGATACTTTCGAAATAGCAATTAAAATACGGAAGGCCCGGAGTAGAGGAGACCAGGCTCCTCCCCTCTGAACGTGTCATCGAGGACCTGGAGGAAATCACAACTAGAGATTGTGATGATAGTAGGATCTTCTTGATTGGAGCTTCTCTCACAGACCAGGAGAAGAAGAAATTGACTACCCTGCTAAGGAACAATGTAGACGCCTTTGCCTGGGAGCCATACGAGCTGCCTGGAATTGATCCTAGTATGGTTTGTCATCAGCTTCACGTCGATCCCACCTTCAAACCAATCGCACAGAAGGCACGATGAACTGCACTCGAGAAGGCAAAAGCCATGGAAAAAGAAGTGGAAAAACTTATGGATGCAGGATCCATACGGGAGGTACAATTCCCCGAATGGTTATTTAACCTAGTAGTAGTTCCAAAAAGCAACGGGAAGTGAAGAGTTTGCATCGACTTCACTGACCTCAATAGAGCGTGCTCGAAAGACAGCTTCCCCCTCCCAAAAATTGATCAACTGGTAGACGCCACTATAGATCACGAGAGGATGAGTTTTCTGGACGCATACTCAGGGTATCATCAGATCCCTCTGTATACCCCAGATCAGGACAAAACAGCATTCATCACCACAGTTGGGTTATACTGCTACAAGGTCATGCCCTTCTGGCTAAAAAATGCAGGGGCAACCTACCAGCGGCTGGTCACTAAGATGTTCAAGGACCAAATGGGAGACACCATGGAGGTCTACATCGATGATATGCTCGTTAAAATCGAGAATAAAGAAGAACACCTCTCAAACCTGTCAAACACCTTCGAAATCCTCAGGAACTATCGAATGAAACTTAACGCAAGCAAGTGTTCTTTCGGTGTCCAGTCAGGAAAAATTCTTGGGTACTTGATCAGTAAGAGAGGCATCGAGGCTAACCCAGACCAGATCGATGCAATAAACAGGGTACAACCTCCTCGCATGATTAGGGACGTACAGAAGCTCACCGGTATGGTCGCTGCCTTAAACCGCTTTATCTTTAAGTCCTCCGAGAAGTGCAAGCCTTTCTTACAGCTCCTAAAGGGAAACAAAACGATAGAATGGAACCAAGATTGCTCGCGGGCATTGGACGGGCTCAAGGCTTACCTCAGTTCCCCACCACTGCTCGTCATACCATAGGAAACAAATTCCTTGTACTTATACCTCTCTGTTTCCAACCACACTGTCAGTTCTGCATTAATGTGCAAAGTTGCAGGAATCCAGCACCCCGTTTATTACGCGAGCAAGACCTTACTAGACGTCGAGCAGAGGTACCTACCACTAGATAAGCTCGCCTTTGCACTAGTAGTGGCTTCGAGGAAGCTAAATCACTATTTCGAAGCCCACACTATAATCGTCCTTACATCGCACCCCCTCAAAGCAATCCTGAGTTAGGCGGATTTATCGAGCAGACTGTCTAAATGGTCAGTCGAGCTCGGATGATTTGACATCCTATTTCAACCAAGGAACATAATCAAGGGGAAGGTCCTTGTTGATTTCATAGCCGAATTCACAGGCGAGCAGCCACTCGACCAACTTCAACCCGTGAAATAAAGGGAGAATCACACGACTGGGGAAATTTGGAAATTATTTGTTAATGGAGCCTCCAATTCAAAAGGGGTAGGAGTAGACATCGTGCTTATCACTCCGAAAAATAGAATCCTCAAACAGGGAATCAGGCTTGGATTTGAAGCCTCCAACAACGAAGCAGAATATGAGGCTTTAATAGACGGCCTCCAGAAGGCAGAGACTTTGGGGGCAAAGTAGTTACAAGTGTTCGGCGATTCACAATTAGTGTCCAATCAGATAAATGGAGACTATAATGCAAAAGATGAAAGAATGGCAGCCTACCTCGCCTTGGCAAAAAGGCTAATGGCCAACTTCGAGAAAGTCAGTGTCCAGCAGTTTCCTAGAGGACAGAACAGCCATGCTGATGCCCTAGCAGCCCTGAGTTCAGTAATCGATTCCGAATTAAAAAGAATAATCCCCATCGCTTTCCTCACTCATCCAAGCATTAACCATAACTACGAGCTGCCAAGCACGGGGCAGGTGCTCTAAATTGAGTCAGCACCCAGCTGGATGGATCCTCTAAAGGTCTATTTGAAGGATGGTGCACTTCCAAATAATAAGAAGACCGCTCACCAGATAAGACTCAAAGCTGCTCGCTTTCACTTATCTCCTAAGGGCAAGCTATATAAGAGATCATTTTTCGGTCCCTATCTTCAATGCGTTCACCCAAGGAATGTCGAGCAGGTTCCACATGAGCTTCACGAGGGAATCTGTGGAAGCCATATTGGAGGAAGGTCCTTGGATTTCCGAGCAATGAAGGAAGGCTATTGGTGGCCATATATGCAAAGGGACTTTGCGATGTATGTTCGCAAGTGCCTGAAATGCCAACTTCACACTCCTATGGTCCACCAACCTGCCAGCGACCTAAAATCACTGTCCAACCCATGGACATTCGCCCAATGGGGAATGGACATCGTAGGACCACTTTCCACCGCCACCGGCAATCACAAATATCTATTGGTCGCAACTGACTACTTCACCAAATGGATTGAGGCGGAACCCGTAACGAACATCCAAGATGCAGATATGGTAAGGTTCATATGGAAAATTATAATCACCCATTTTGGCATCCCCAGAACCATCATCACAGACAATGGAACGCAGTTCGAGAGTAGCACTTTTCAGAGTTTCTGTAACAAACATGGAATCAGACACCATTTTAGCTCGGTGGCCTATCCTTAGAGCAATGTCCAAGCCAAGGCTTCCAATAAAACAGTGATCGAAGGATTGAAGAAACGATTAGAGCGAGCTAAAGGCGTATGGGTAAATGAGCTACCACATATTCTATGGGCTTACCATACTACTCCACGACGAGCGACAGGGGAAACCCCGTTCTCATTGACATATAGGACGGAAGCAGTCATCCCTTTGGAAGCAGGCTTGCCAACAATGAGGACCAGCCTTGTCAATCAGGGCAATAATGATGTAGCATTGCTCGCCGAACTTGACCTAGCCGATGAACGCCGTGAGCTGGCTCTAGTGAAACTAGCAAGCTATCAGCAGCAGCTCGCGAGGCACTACAACAAGAAGGTCAATCCAAGGACATTCTGAGTTGGGGACTATGTCCTGAGGAAAGTCCTAGGTAGCGCAGTAAAACCATCAGACGGTAAATTGGGGCCAAACTGGGAAGGACCATTCAAGATAACTAGAGATGATCTGCAAGGAGCCTATCACTTGGAAACGATGGAAGGCAGAGAGATACCCCGAGCATGGAATGCAGCCTGCAAGGACAATTTGTCCATTATTAAATGTTATGTTGTACTTCGTTACACCGTTGAAGAAATTCAAGATTCATATCATCATTAACGAATCCGAATATCAAAGAAGAAGAGGAATCAAAATTCTGACAGGCCGGACCGATCCGCCTATTTCAAAAAAGAACCGATCCACCTACGGACCGATCCACCCTCAATCGAACTGATCCGTTTATGCACTAATCCAATATACCCCGGACTGGTAGCGAACCGAATAGGGGCTTTAAGAAAATGAACCGGTCCGACCCCCCAGACCGATTCGCATAAAAGGCAGACCGGTCCGCTTAGGATAAACTCAGCCATATCGTGCAGAGATTTTTTAGGGCCAGGACTTCTTTTATAAACCCACTACGGGGAGTTGGTTTGGCAAGACTTTTTCACACGATTTTCAGAGTTCAAAAATCAAAGTCTTCACCTTTATGAGTTTCCAAACTCATTTTTTAGATTCAAACAATTTCCAAAAACTTGTGAATCTCTTTGCAACCCAAGAACACAAACTCTTTTTCTGTTCATACCCTTGTGGAGAAGACTGACATTCTTCTTCATTGCAGCCCTCCTGGAAAGGGAAACTTCCAGTCGTCGACTACAGATCCGACGCCTGCGGGTAATTCTGTGTCACCCTTGTATTTCATTGTAATCCGTGTAAATCATACTTTACAAAATTATAAGTGAAATAAATGGTTTTGCCCCTTTGGGGAATTTTTCCTCACTTGTGTGTGTTTGAATGTTGTTGCATGCTTACATCCTATTCAATCACACCTAGATGCATGTTTAGGATTTAATTGGGTTAAAATTGAGCTTAATTATATAATTTCTTAATTTGAACGCAAGCGCGACTCTTCAAATTGGTATCAGAGCAGGTTACACTAATATATCGCGTATTCCTAATTTTCCGCAAAATTTTTCTAAGATATCAATTTTTTGAAAAATTGAGTTTTGAAAAAGAGCGTGTTCAATGGAGAAATCATATAATGAAATGCCAATTTTTGGCAGAACTAACTATGCATATTGGAAAGCCCGCATGAGGTCTGCTTTAAAGGCCATAGATGAACGTGTCTGGATTCTAGTTGAAAGAGAGTGGACACCTCCCTCTGTTACTGTTGAAAATGTGACCAGTTTAAAACCTGTCACTTCTTATACTGAAGAAGAATTTAAATGGTCATCTTTTAACTCTAAGGGATTAAGTGTTATTTCCGGATCCATCACTCCTGATGAGTTCTGACGTATCATGACGTGCACCACGTCAAAAGAGGCATGGGATGTTTTGCAGCTCACCGATGAAGGAACTAATACTGTGAAAGAATCTAAATTGCAAAATTTGACAACTCAATTTGAAACCATCACCATGCATGAGGCTGAATGTTTTGATGATTTTTATGCTAGGCTTTCTGACATTGTTAATACTAGCTTTAATCTTGATGAACATATTCCTAATTCAAGAGTTGTGAAAAAGATTCTTAGATCATTGCCTAAGCGTTTTATCCCTAAAGTCACTGTCCTAATTTCTATGGGTAATTTAAATACGCTAAAATTGGAGGAACTTGTAGGAGACTTGCAAACATATGAAAATGATATGTTCCCTAAAACTGCTAGGTCTAAAGATAAGGGAATTTCACTTAATGCCCAATAGAGAAAGAGTGAGGGGACGGCAAGAAAGAGAGTAGAGTCTTCTAGAAAGAAAGATAGTGAAACTTCTGATTCTGAGTGTGATTTTGACTTCGATGATTTGGCTCTATTTGCTAAAAACTTTAAGAAAATTCTCAAATTTAAGAAAAATGGCAATTTTAAAGATAAAAAGAAATTTGAGAAAAATAAGTTTGAAAAGAAAAATTAGAAAGATTTTAAAGAGCCTCCTAAGAAAGAAAGTGAGAAATGCTTTGAGAGCGACGGTAGGGGTCATAGAGCCTTTGAGTGTCCCACACGGCTGAACAGAGAAAAGGGCAAAGCTATTCTTAATGCTACCCTTAGTGACGACAGTGAGGTCGAGTCGGTGGATTTTGGAGTCGAGTCACCGCATGAGTGTAACTTCACCGCATTCATGGCTAGTCATGTGAGCACTTCTAGTTCTCCTCACGTCGATGAGGATGATGCATCACAGGGACACCTCGACAGTGAGAGCGATGTGAGTGAGGGGGAGGATGACACAAGTGAGAGCGAGAGTGATATTCAACGCGCCTATGCTGAGTTATATTCAGAGTCATTTAAAACTAAAAAGCGTAACAAAGCATTAGTTCTTAAGATCACCGTCTTAGAGGAAGATTTAAGAAAAGCGAGAGAGAGAGAGTCCTCCACCTGCACCGCCCTGAGAGAGAAAGAATCTCCCTGTGTTGAGAAAGAGATTTTGTTTAGAGAGAGAGAGAGTAATTTTGATAAAGAGAGAGGGGAATTGACTAAACAAGTGGCTAGTCTTACAAATGAGCTCCATTCCTCCGTGGAGACTCGGAAGAAACTTGAAGCCCTTGTTTCCCAGCTGACTCATGATCTTGAGAAAGCATGGGAAGTCAAGGTACAAATCGAGGACAGATTTGGGAAGATGGTAAAGATGCTCCTCAACCCCGCTTTAGGTTTTGGTGATCGGCAGGGAATTGGTTATGATGGTGCCTCCACGTCCCAAATTGCACCTGGACCAGTTCTTGAGTTCACTACTACTCCTTATGGTCATCACCAAAAACTACGAAGGAGAGTTCGACCAAGAAAAGCAAACCAAGGTCCGCCTAAGAATGTGTTCTTTTGTACATATTTCAAAAGAAAAGGCCACTTGAGGGAGTTATGCTATATTTTGGGTCGGACACGACGTACTACTGCTCCACCATATCATACTGATGAGTTTTCTAGTCTGAGAGAGAGTGTTGAGTTTTTAGCCGCCACGTCACAGAGTTTGATGGAGGAATTCCGACGGATGTCTTTGCCGTCAGTAAATGCTTCTCACATTCCGGCTAAAATCAACAACAACAAGGATAAACAAAAGGTTACCACTTCTTGGGTTCCTACGAAACATAAGAAAGCCCTTGTTGTTCATGTTGCTCTCAAAGCACATAATACCTCATAGTGGTATTTTGATAGTGGATGCTCCAGACACATTACAGGTGATGTCTCATTTTTTTACCCACCTTGAGGATTATAAGGATGGTAGAGTCACCTTTGGAGATGGGAGCAAGTCTAGCATTGTAGGATGAGGTACTATAGAGTTACCAGGATTTCCTAAGCTAGATAATGTTTTGTACGTCAAAGGTTTAAAAGTAAACCTTCTCAGCATTAGCGAGCTATGCGACACTGACTTTTCAGTAAAGTTTGACCGGGACGCATATAATGTCTGCAATCAAGCCGATAAACTTTTAATGCAAGGGTTTAGGACCGAGGATAATTGCTATGGGACTATGCCTACTCATCACTTGTCTGCAACAGTGCCACGATCACTCCTATGGATTTGTGGCACCAACGTCTAGGTCATGTGAACGTTAGAGATTTAACTCGTTTAGCTAAAAAGGACCTAGTACGTGGCTTACCATCCCTTGGAAAGTCAACTTCCACGATTTGTGGACCCTGTCAGTTGGGAAAGAAAATTTGAAGCCCTCATAGAAAGTTGCATTCCATTACCACCTCCCGGGTTCTTGAGCTGATTCACATGGATCTTATGGGTCCTACTCGTACTGAGAGTTTGGGTGGTAAGAGGTATATCCTCATGATGGTAGATGATTTCTCCAGATATTCTATTGTAGGTTTTTTGAGGGAGGAATCCGATGCTGTAGAATTTTTAACGACCAAGTGCCGTATCCTACAAAACCAACACGGAGTCACTATTAATAGGATCCGTAGTGACAATGGCACATAATTTAAGGAAGTAAAGGTAGATCTTTATTGTGATAGCCTTGGGATCAAACATGAGTTTTCTGCTGTGAAGACTCCTCAGCAAAATGGGATTGTTGAGAGAAAGAATAGAACGATCCAGGAAATAATTAGATCTATGCTTCTAGGTCATAAAGTTTCTAGGAGATTTTGGGCAGAGGCATTGTCTACTGCATGCCACACGGTGAATAGGGTTTACCTGCGTCCACACACACTTAAGACGCCTTATGAATTGTGGACTGGCAAGAAACCCAACCTGATATATTTCCGTGTCTTTGGGAGTAAATGCTACATCCTACGGGATAGAGAGCAATTAGGAAAGTTTGACTCCCGGAGCGACGAGAGAATATTGCTAGGATATTCATCGAATAGTAGAGCGTACCGGGTTTTTAACCTGAAAAGCTCTAAGGTTATGGAATCAATAAATGTTACAGTGCAAGATGACGAACCTACTACGGCTATTGATCCTAACCTTCAGTGTGAGGATGAGGACTTCTCTGGCAGTGATTTACTAGTTCCTCACCTACACTCTGTGGACCCCACTCCTGTGTTAGGGGACACACCTGCTTGGGTTCGCAAGAGTCATGACCCCTCCGCCATTGTTGGCGATCCCACTCTAGGGGTTAAGACTCATGCTCAGCTAGAAAACGTCGTTAGCCACTTGTTCTACACGTCCAAAGTCGAGCCCAAGAATCATAAAGAATCACTCAAGGATGAACACTGGATATCTGCCATGCAGGATGAGTTGCTTCAATTTAAAAAGAACAATGTCTGGGAACTTGTTCCCCAACCTAGTGAGACTAATGTGATAGGTACCCGGTGGATTTTCGAGAATAAAATGTATAAAAATGGTACCATAATTAGAAATAAGGCTAGGTTGGTCGCTCAAGGCTACACACAGATAAAGGGTGTAGACTTTGGGGAGACATTTTCTCCTATTGCGAGGCTTGAGTCCGTCCGTCTACTACTCGCCATCGCATGTCATCTGCACTTCAAGTTATATCAGATGGATGTCAAGAGTGCCTTTCTGGATGGCATTCTACAGGAGGAGGTTTCTGTGGAACAACCAAAAGGGTTTGAAGACCCTAAGCACCCTGAACACATTTATTATCTGAGGAAAGCCTTGTATGGTTTGAAGCAAGCACCCCGTGCTTGGTGCGAAAGGCTTACTTCCTATCTCTTAGCGTGTGGCTTCAAGAGAGGGGGAGTTGATATGACGTTATTCATCAGGAGAGATGACAGTGCTATTTTGGTTGCCCAGGTCTATGTGGACGACATAGTTTTTGGATCCATATACTCCCAGCATGCTCACCACTTTGAGGAGGAGATGAAAAGTGAGTTTGAGATGAGAATTGTAGGTGAGCTTACTTTCTTCCTTAGTCTCCAGGTTCGTCAGCTAGAGGATGGGATGTTCATCTCCCAATCCAAGTATGCTAGAGACCTAGTGAATAAATTTGGTTTAGACTCCGCTAAGCCTGCACGTACACCTATGAGTACCACTAACAAGCTTAGTAAGGACACTTCAGGCACGGACGTAGAGAAAACTCTATATCGGAGTATGATAGGTCGTCTCCTTTACTTGACTGCCAATCGTCCCGACATAGCCTTTAGTGTTGGAGTTTGTGCATGATATCAGGCGTCCCCGAAAGAGTCACATTTACTTTCTCTAAAACGTATTATTAAATACGTGAGTGAGACTCTCTCATACGGTATTTGGTATTCCTTTGATACTGATGACCGTTTGTACGCCTATTCAGATGCTGATTGGGCCGGGGATGCAGATGGGTGTAGGAGCACTTCTGGTGGGTGTTTCTATTTTGGATCTGCTTTTGTGTCTTGGTTGAGCAAGAAGAAAAACTCCATCTCTTTGTCCACAGCGGAGGCTGAGTACATCGCCGCTGGGAGTTGTTGCACGCAACTCTTGTGGATGAAGCAAATGTTGGAGGATTATGGGCTTTCACAGGACACCATGATCATTTCCTGTGATAACACGAGCGCAATACACATATTCCGCAATCCCGTCCAACATTCGCGCACAAAGCACATCAGGTTACGCGAGCACTTCCTACGTCAGTTAGTTGAGGAGAAGGTTGTATCCCTGAGTTTCATTCCTACTGACTACCAGTTAGCTGATATTTTCACGAAACCTTTAGATGCCCTTAGATTTGAGAGTCTTAGGAAGTTTTTGGGGATTTGCACAGTTGACTGAGGTGTTGGTCCGTGTCTAGCATAGGATGCATTGTCTTTATCATATCATCTGATGCCTATTTCTAGATTGTACCATATTTTTGTTATTTTGTTTTGCTTTTCATTTGTTTTGAAAAATACAAAAAGATTTTCCTTTTATAAAAATTTCGAAAAGCTAAAAAAGATTTTTTTTAATAAAATTTTGAAAAACCCAAAAAGATTTTTGTATTTTTTTGTACCTTTTATGGGTGAGCATTTAAGATAGCCGAGTCACAATTTTATTCCATTTATCCATGTGACCGTTTGATAGAGATTTGAGATGCTACATCATTTCATCCATTTGCTTTACATTGTTTGGAGTCTTTGAGATTTGATTAATGATATCTTTCTACATGTTTGACTCCTATCTCCTTTATTGCACACATGCACTGCTATATTTGATAATTGCACTTGTCTATCACATATTCGTTTGAGTGTTTCCATCTCAATTCTGTCTATACAACGAATAATATGTGATAAAACTTGACAAGATTGGAATGCATGTGAAAACCATTTTTTTGTAAGACTGAGTGTTTGTTTAAGAACGGGGAGGGGCTGCGAAAGGTAATTATCTATTCTTTGCGCAAAAGCCACCGTTCAAAAGGACCTAAAAATGGAGGAATTTTATTATCAGAGGTCCAAAGAGGTTAGAAGAGCCCCAAAAAACTTAAAGGCAATAAAAAGAAATACATGCCAAATATGGGCCATTTAGGTTTCACCACCAATTCTCCAAAGTTTGAGAAGTTAGATTACCTATATTCAAAATTTATATCTAAGGGAGTTTGGTTGGAGAATATAAACGGGCTTTCACTTACTTGAAAGTCCTGAAAAAGCATGAAATCATTTTGGACGTAATTGGTGTGGAAATCACTGTGAGCGTTGATTTGTTGATTTAATTGAGTCAATGTCTCTTATTTCCATTTTTTTACACCAAAGGAAGCATTTGAGTTCATTCGTTAGGAGTATCCGATATTCATCGTGCACATATGTCATGTTTGTATGCATTGATTTTCCTATCGAATTTGATCACACCCATTCATTTACGCTATCATCGACTTGGTTGTTTTTGTGTTTGTTCATGGTGTGATTTTTTATTTTGTGAGAAAAATTTGAAATATCAAAAAATAGTATTTTGTTCCTTGTGACACCCCGAGTTTGCTAGCTTAATTTATTCTTCTTTTTGTCTATTTGGGGACATCATAAAAAGGGGGAGAATGAATTATCATATTTTGGGATTATCATATTTTGGGGGAGTTTGAGTTTTTGTGTTATTTGATAAAGTATGCTTTCATCATGTGATATATATGTTTATCTCATTTCAAACTCGATACATCACTTGGTATTTTCTTTGTCTCATGTGTGTAGGTACTTCTTTGATGATCTCTGATTTGCACACCCTGATGAGAAAAGCGTTGAGATTCTTGAAGATTTGAAGAGCAAACGATGAAGTCTTATTCATTTGTATCGTTCCAGTTTTGGGTTCATGGAAGGGTAGATTTGTATAAGCATTTTGTTGTTTGATAATTCGGATGTTTGTTTTTATGTATGTACCGGCATAGACATGGGGGGAGATTTGTAAAGACATTTTTTCCATTATTAAATGTTATGTCATACGCCGTTACACCGTTGAAGAAATTCAAGATTCATATCATCATCAATAGATCCGAATATCAAAGAAGAAGAGGAATCAAAATTCTGACAGGCCGGACCGGTCCGCCTACGGATCGATCCGCCCTCAATCGGACCAATCCATTTTTGCACTAATCCAGTAGACCCCGGACTGGTAGCGAACCGAATAGGGGCTTTAAGAAAATGAACCGGTCCGACCCCCCAGACCGGTCCGCATCAGAGGCAGACCGGTCCGCCTGGGATAAACTCAGCTAGATGTCCACTACGGGGAGTTGGTTTGGCACGACTTTTTCACACGATTTTCAGAGTTCAAAAATCAAATTCTTCACCTTTGTGAGTTTCCAAACTCATTTTTCAGATTCACACTATTTCCAAACACTTGTGAATCTCTTTGCAACCCAAGAACACAAACTCTTTTGCTGTTCATACCCTTGTGGAGAAGACCGACATTCTTCTTCATTGTAGCCCTCCTGGAAAGGGAAAATTCCAACCGTCGACTACAGATCCGATGCCTGCGGGTAATTTTGTGTCACCCTTGTATTTCATTGTAATCCGTGTAAACCGTACTTTACAAAATTATAAGTGAAATAAATGGTTTTGCCCCTTTGGGGAATTTTTCCTCACTTGTGTGTGTTTGAATGTTGTTGCATGCTTTACATCCTATTCAATCACACATAGATGCATGTTTAGGATTTAATTGGGTTAAAACTGAGCTTAATTATATAATTTCTTAATTTGAACGCAAGCGCGACTCTTCACATCCAACCTTAAGAAATTCTATTTCTAGATTCTTCTTTTCATCTTTAATTATGAAACTAGAAGTTTATTTCTTTATCATTAATAAAAAGTTGTTTGGCAGTTGCACTCTACGAAGTATCAGTCAACTAATTTGCATTTTGCGAGGTGTCAATGAATAAACTTTATAACCCACACACCTTTTCAAGTAACAGGCACATTGATCATTACGCTATAGCAGGGAAATGACCCTCCTGAGGTTTTCGTTACGAAATATGAAAAACCTCTTAGAATTGCCCCTGACAATATATGAAGCCCTACATGAGATCCTTAGGCAATATGGCCAAGTCAAAATTGGTCACCAAACGATGTTTGGTTGAATAAAATCCTGATTGGATAGAGCATCCAACACCAGGTGTGTCCTCGCCAATTGCCACACTTAGGCCTAAAGGAGTGTGATAACACAACCTAAAAGGTAAAGTGAGGCAGAATGGTATCTCGTTGGCATACTGGACTGGAAGGACACTTACTTGATAATGCAAACATACAAATCTAGTCAGCCAAGATAGGCTCAAGATTTTTTAAGCAAGGATATGGAAAATATAAGACACTTGTTTAGTTGAAAAATTTTCCCAAAACATAAATTCTATATTAATTCATCACATTTACAGCAAATACAATACATGTTTAGTCGGCGAGCTCACCCAAAACATTAACTTTACATAACTTCAATACAAAATACACAGAGTTACTACAGAGAAAATCTTAGTGAGGGTGAGCCCTATGAGCAAGATAATCAGCCCCTTGAGCTCTTCGACCATCATCGGGAGGGGGAGCTAACTCTTCCTTGACTTCATTCGCATCTGACTCCAATAGCTGCCGAGGGATGGCCTCAATGGGTATCCACTGATCATCTCTCCAGAAGGGGTTAGGCATCCTAGTGGAAGGAGATATTTCATGGCGATACCAGAGCATTGAGTTCCTTGGAACTTGCATCTCCTTCGAAGCACTCAACCACCCCCTGATGAAGGCATGCTCTTCAAATTCTGTCAGCCTCGTTAGAGCATCTAACCAACCCTGGTCATAACCATCGGCCCATACCCGCTGAGGTCCTTTTTTGAACAGGTGCCGCAGTCGAGTAATATCCCTTTGAAGCCCAACAGCAATCACATATGCTCGTCAGATATCATCAAGAAGCTCTTCCATTTCCCTAGCAGGGCCCCTGGCACTTGTACCAGCTCGTGGAACAGTCGACGGGGTAGAACCTTGCAGCACTGGAGGAACATCGGTTGATCCTGCTCCAGCTCGTGAAGAGGCAGAACCTCGTAACACTGTAGGAACAGTTCTTGGCGCATGTTCCCTGAGTCGTGAGACTTCCCTCCTCAAAGCTTCATTCTCCCGCTGAAGAATCTCTCCGACCTGATTGATCTCAAAGGCATCTAGGAGCCTTGCTCTCAATGTATTCACCTCCTCCTAGACTGAAGCACCAACTTCTTCCATCTCTTGGAGCCTGTCCTTCAACTTAGCCACAAGCTCAGACTGATCCTTATACTTATGATTCCTTGACCTAAGAGATTTGCAAAGCCTAACAAAGGCCTAGCGAACCTGAGGACTTGCGTTGGGACCAAGGGTCCTTCCCAATTGGGATGTGGCAGGAATAAACTCTTCTACATCAATCAACTATAGGATATAAGAGGGCAACAAAAAGAAAAATAAATCAATGCACTGGGAAAAATAAACCTTTTCATTTCATTGATAAGGGTCAAAGTACATCGAGCAGCGAAAAGGAAAATTACAAGCAAAAATACAAAAGTAGTTCTAGAAGAAAATTAACTGGCAACCTCAGGCTGCTCAGAGGTAGCAGGATGTTTCCCCTTGTTAGCAGCAGTAGAGGCATCCCCCTCTGCAGGGATAACCTCAGTCGCCTGGGTAGGGCGAGCATTGGTAGGAATTGTCTGATAGGCAGGATCAACGCCTTCGATGGCTGGGGCAAGGGCTTCTTCATCCACCGTTGGCTTCGGGCTCGGGTCGTGCTTGTCGAATAGAGGAGAGTCACCATCGACACCAGCAGCTAAGAGGGCCTTGTTCCAGCCCTTCTTAAAGTTCAGACGGCTGATGTAGCCTATCTAAACCTCGGCGTCTTCATACGCAGAAGCCCACCCGGAGTTGTATGAATACTCCATGATGGTGGATGCCTGGGGCTCTTTCTCCTTTAGCTGCTCGGCCAGCACCTTATTCTCCTCTACGATGGCTAACTTACTCGAGAAGACCAGGTCATAGGCCTGCCTCAGCTCGATCAGCTCTTTAATCGCCGCGTCCCTCTCTCGATTGGAATTGGCAAGCGCCAGGTCAGAAGAAGCTCGATCAGCATCTGAAGTCTTTAGATCAACCTCCAGTTGAGTGCCCTTCACTTTCAAGGCAACACTCTGCTGCTCTTGCTCGCTGTTCCTGCTCACCAGCTCATCGCGAGAGCGATAGAGCACAGCAAAGTCAGTCACAAACTGCAAAAACAAAGAAGAAGACATCAAGAAAAAAAAATAGCTAAAACTTAATGGAGCATCAAAGAAAAAGAAAATGTCTTACCAAGGCTAGCCTCTGGCTAGCCTTTAGGGCCAATTGATCATACCCCAACCCCCTTTGGTGATCAGCAGGAAGAACTACCCTCTCGAGTAGCGCGGGGGCCAACTGAGGAGAAATAGCAACTGAGGCCCCCTCGGGCAATGCGGACACCGGGACTAAGGCCTGCCCAGCCTTCGTCCTCGATTCCATCTTTCTCCTCTCCTCATCTTTCTCTTTCTCTACCCTCCTCTTCTCCTCCATCCTTTTCTTCTCCTCCATCTTCTTTCTCTCCTCTTCCTTTTCTCTCTCTCTCTCTCTCTCTCTCTCTCTCTCTCTCTCTCTCTCATCTGTTCTTCTTCCTTCCTCTTCCTCTCCTGCTCCTGAGCAGAAGACCGAGAGCCAGTAGCTACAGCTCCAGCACTGGACTTCTGCTTCTTTGACCTCTAAGGGAGGAGCACATGATCATCATCATCATCGTTTCGGATCAAATTTTTCCTTGGAGGGACCATCTCCTCGCTTGAACTGCTGGACGTGCTCGAAGATTCTCGAGCTTCAGAAACCTCCTCTGAACCAGAAGAACTACCACCACTGGAGCTCTCTCCACTAAAATTGCCTTCAACACCACCTGCGATATCACTCTCAGAACTTCTCTCCTCCTCGTCCAACTGAATAGGATCAGGAGCAGTCTCTTCATAAGTATTAAATTCAGGGATACTATCTACCGGCCTCGCTATAAAACTAGAACCAATGTTTTTGTATTCGAGCAAGAAAGCAGCAGACCGGGGATGTTCGTCGTCGACTAAAGGCTCCCTGATATTCCAGGCCTTAAACAATTCAGAAAGACGAACTTCGCTGAGATCAAGTTCAAAGTTATTCGACCTAGCTGAAGAAAAAATAGTAAAAGTCAGAAAGATCACAAATCAGTAAAGAAATTGAAGGAACAGAGCAAAGTCTACCTATGTATTCTTCCCCATAAAAGGGAACAGAGAACCTATCGGACCTCGACCCCTCAAACTGGGGAGGAAACTGCCAATTTCTAGCAAGGAAGCCCTCATGCCAATAGTCCTTATGGGAATAAGGTAGGTTTACTACCAATACCCTGTCAGGACTCCTAGCTTTGAGATAGAGAACACCAGAACTAGTTCGAGAAAAAGAATAGAAAACGCAGACCTTGGAGAGCCCTAACTTGGTACCATATAATTGATTTATTCTATGAACACCATTGATTATCTTCCATACATTGGGCAAACACTGTGCAGGAACAATGTTGAAATAACCAAAGAAGTGCAAGAATAGATTCTTGGGAGGAAAAGTTAGTCCCCCTTGGGAAAGCAGTAAGACATGGATCCAACGGTCACCCTCTATCTCTCTAACATTTCTAGGGGGAGGGACACACTCAATCTCTACCCACTCTGGGATATTATAAAACTTCCTGAACTCAGACACTGACCTATTACCGATCTTTGCCATTGGGAAACCCTAAAAACTACAAATTCAAAGAGAAAATACAAAGAGAAGGCATTGGAGACTTACAAGATGAAAGTTTGACTCTAACGATGAAGAATCATGAGCCCAAATGATAAGGAAGCAATAAGAATGAAGACTGGGAGAAGATAAGAGCTCACAGAAAATGGGAGAGTACTGGGAAGGTTGAAACGACGATCGAAAAATGAACACTCTAGATAGCTTTTGAGTGCTGCTAATCATAATGCACAAACCACGAAGCAAGTGATGCCTAAACTCAATCCTCGAACTTTGGGAAGAGTTGCACGGTGTACAAATGAGCCATTATGACAAATCATTTAAATTTATTGAACCCAAAGTATGGCCCAACAAACTTAGGGGCAATTGTGGGTACCCGAAAATAGAATGATGGCCCTGGACGAGTAGCCCAATTGTAGCGGCCCAAAGTCCAGACCCCCCATATCTTAACCTGTTATGATATAGTCTTCTCCCATGTTCCCATTAAGAGGGGTTCTAGGAGAAGATGGAAAACGTGGGGGATTCCAATACCCCCACTCCCTGAAATGGGCATGTAAACAACAAACCCTAGGTTCGAGGCAAAGGACTCATTGTATTCTCTATAATCACTCTCCAGAGTACATAGTAATAGAATTGACTGCACCACCATGGACGTAGGCATTTTTGCTGAACCACGTACATCTCTTGTTGTGTGATTGGCATTTTGTATTTCTTTTTCTTCTTGGTGATTGTGCTTCTCTTATCTTTTTTTGTTGAATAATAATTGTCACCACAGGGTCTGATTCCGTTGGTGTAGAGAATGGTTGATGAAGAACACCCCATATTAATCCCTTAATTTGGCTCCAAAAGACTCCCAATTGCTCTTGGTTTTGCTTTCCCCCAAATTTTCTCTAAAACCCTAGGTTTAAAGTTGTGTTGACTGTCATTCCCTAGTCTCTCAATTTGGTTAAGAACCCTCAATCCCGTTTTTGACCATCTAGACCTAATTAAAATGGCCCAACTCACCCGTGTGGGCCCCATTACGCCCAAAAATACCCGAGACCCAATTACTACTCCCGGGTACTCTTTTCTGACTATCTCGGCCCATCCGGACGCAACCGCGCACTCGGAATTGTCATCTGAAATACTTTTTGTCATTTCCAAATTACGACCTCAAAATGCGATACACATTAATTTGGACAATTAAACTTAAAGTCGCCAATTATAAATAAATCTTCCCACTCAAATGAATTCTCCAATTCATAAGTTTACGTTTCTACAATTTAAATATTTTATAACTCCCAAAAATAATTAAATATTAAATTCTCAAAATTACGAGGTGTTACAGAAGTGCAACTTCTTCCTCCTCCTTGTTTAGCTTTTACTCACTGAATTCCCTGGTGGTGATCTATCTTCGCTCAGGTGTACATGTATCACCATTGAAAGAGATCCAATTGAGCCTCTCAAGGCTTTCTTGAGATTTTTAGCTCTTCTAGTTCACCGGAGATATGGCCTCTAATGCCTCTGGGCGTTGGCCCAAGCTCCAGCCAAGCCCCACCCCAGTTAAAAATGGCTGAGGTGGCAGCGGTGCTATTCTCGTTGGCAGCCAACCAATAAAAGATCCAAGAGCAACTCGCTGCATTTAGCAAAAATATTATGACTAGACCTGCCGGCATTGGAGGAGAGTTGATAACTCCGACCGCCAGGGAAGGCATTCCACATCCAGTGGCCAGAGGACTACCCTAGGTCCCGCACAAAGATCTCCCTCCTCAACAAAGGTTTAGAGATGTGGCTGACCCTAGGCATTTATGCCTAAGAAGGCCGAGTCAAGAATTCCATGACAATGAGGATGATCAATGTAAGATAGAGAGTATTGGGAGCCTTATCATATCATTGGAAACACTTTGCGCCCAATTCAGCCAAGCAGAGGACACAGTCAATGTCCTAGCCGAGAATGCTAGCCATGGGCATCATCTTTGGATAGGCTAAGTAGGGGGTCAGCCTTTGATAGCTCGGGCCCCGAAGGTGATTTAAGAAATTGTCTCTCCAGATCTAGAAGCATTCCTGGTTCCATAAGGAATGATAGATGTGATGATCGTCGGCCTCTGTGAGGCCGAGCGGAGGAACACCATTAAGTCAATAGTCAAAAGAGAATGACTGGTAGGGAACCTTTGCTTCGTCCAACTAATAAAGAAGGAGTTGGGGACAATATTACCCAAACTAAGGGAGAGGTAGCAGCTCCTACCGAAAGGCCTTGGAATGATTCTATACAGTGGTTGAAGGACAAGATAGGGGATATACTAAAGAAAGGAGACCCTTTGTAGAGGGCTTACACTCAAGGATCCAACTTTATAGCAAAAATCACGAGTTATCCAACCCCGGATAAGTTCAAGTTGTCGATAGCCACTCCTAAATATGACGGGAGCACCAATCCCATCCATCATGTGGAGATGCATCAATCTGCTACTGATATCTTCTCGATCTCTGATGAGATGAGGTGTTGGTCCTTCTTCAGCACAATTACCGGTGCGGCTCATGTGTGGTACATCTCCCTTCCTAAAACTCAATAAAAAATTATAAGTAATTGGCAAGGTTCATACATAATTTTTGCTTCAGAGTGAAGCCTCAAAATATGACAACACACATGTTGTACGTTAAGCAGGAAAATAATGAGACTTTGAGAGAGTTCATAGCCCACTTCAATAAAGAGAAATTAAAAGTCAAAGACTATGATGAGAGTATTGCTATTACCGCCCTGATGGGAGGATTGAAAAAAAGGAAAGATCATATGGAAGCTAGTCGAAGATCCTCCAAATTCCATAGCCTAACTCCTAGCCACAGTCGGGAAGGCTATGAATACGGAGGAGGCGATGGTTGTTAAGGGAGACGATGAGAAAGGAGGAAACAGTGGAAGTAAATTCCATAAGTCAAAGGGTAAAGATGACAAGAAGAGGTCAACGGATGATAAGTTCGTTGATTATACCCCGCTGACAGTTTGATCTGAGCATATTCTGAATGAGACAAAGAAGGATCATTCTCTGAAACGGACAGAGAAGTTGAGAGCTCCTCCCTACAAGAGGAATAAGAATCTGTGGTGTGAATTCCACCAAGACTATGGACACACCACCGACAGATGATTCGCTCTCAAAGAGGACATTGAAAAGATGTTGAAGGATGGATATTTAAGGAAATATGTAGATAAGAGCAGTTCAAAGGGTGGACAAGATAATACCCTAAAGAAGAGGAATGACAAATGTAGGCTAGGTATCCCAGCTAACCGAGATGGAGATGCTTTAGACGATGATGATGAAGCCGACTCAAACCTTACACCTCTAATCACCGATCCTAAGGGTCCACTGAACATGATTTATCTCTAAATTAAAATGATTTGTGGAGGACTTACAGGTGGTGGAAAGGAAATTGCTGACAAGAAAGCTCATGTGGCAGAAGCCAAAGCTATAAGCCCAAAGAGATGCACTCGGCAGCTATTGAGCCGAAGAAGGTGAAGAGAAGAAAAGTTGATATGAATACACTGATAGTGGGGTTTTTTAGGTTATATTTCAAGGGGATCCTAGCCCCACATGAGGTACCTTTGATGATCACCACCTTCTTACATGGGTATGAAGTCCCCAAGATATTGGCAACTTGATCGATTCGATGTTCTGGGATTGTTACAAGGGATTGGGGTTGAGCAAGAAAAGACTAATCCTATATCACCAACCTCTCATTGGTTTTAGTGAAGAGAAGGTACAACCTCTGGGAATCTACGATATGGAGGTCAAAATGGGGAATAATTGGCCGAAATGGCTCACAAAGAAAGTTAGTTTATTTATTATGGATAAGAATGTCTACTCAGCCTGTAACCTAATTTTGGGACGAGTAACCCTCAAGGAGTTTGAGGTCGTGCCCTTAACAGTTCACCAAATGATAAAATTCCCGACTCCTAAAGTTGAGGCACATGAGTTCTATTTTAACTCGTTTGAAGAGAGAGAGAGGTGCAAAAGAGAGCCACTATAGCTTATGACATTAACATTCTTGACCCCCAAGATGAGACCAAGATGAAAAAGGGCGAGGCCACCGAGGAGGTTGAATCCATCATCCTCAATGAGGATGAGCCAGAAAAAACCATCCAAGTTGACAAGGCCCTGAAGAAAGTGAATAAAGAAGAGTTGGTAAAACTGCTGAGGGAGAGGCAAAGCATTTTTTCTTGGAGCTACGAGGATATGCTTGGAATTGATCCTAATGTCCTCTGTTATAAGTTAATCGTGGTTGAAGAGTCAAAGCCAGTCAGACAAAGAAGGAGAGTGTACTCGAGAGAGAAGTGGGATGTTATCAGAGATGAGGTGAAGAAGTTGGAGAAAGTCGACTTCATTAGGGAAGTTATCAACACTAAATGGTTAGTAAATGCTATCATTGTTCCTAAGGCCAACGGAAAGTGGAGAATGTCCATTGATTTCATAGACTTGAATAAGGCATGCCCCAGAGACAGCTCCCCTCTACTGAGAATAAACCAAATGGGTGATGCCACGGCTGGCCATAAATTAATGTGTTTTATGGATGCCTATTCAGGCTATGACCAGATTTTTATGGACGCGACCGATGCTGAGAAGACATAATTCATTACCGACAAAGGGATCCACTATTACAAGGTCATGCCTTTCGGCCTAAAAAATGCCGGGGCGATATATCAGAGGTTGGTAAATAAGATGTTTGAAGATTAGATAGGGAAAATCATGGAGGTATATGTTGACGACATGTTGACAAATATCCTCAAGGCTGACACTCATGTGGACGACCTGGAGAGAACTTTTGATATCATGGATGAGTACCGAATGAAACTCAACCTCTTTAAGTGTCTTTTTAGCGTGGGGGAAGGTAAATTTTTGGTTTTTAATGTGAATCAATGGGGGATTGAAGCCAAACCAAAGAAGATTAAAGATCTAATTGAGATGGAGACTCAAAAAAACATAAAAGATGTTTAAAAGTTAACTGGACGAGTATCGGCGTTGAATAGATTTGTGTCGAGAGAAACAAACAAATGTCTACCATTATTCAAAGTGTGAAGAAAGGACTTTGAATGGAATGAGGAATGTGATAGAGTCTTCCAAGAGTTAAAGTCTTATCTCGGCTCGCCACTTTTGTTATCATGTCTTATTCAAGGGGAAAGGTTATATATTTATCTGGTTGTGTCATAGTCGGACATCAGTGAAACAATCGTCAGAGATAAGGATAGTGTGGAAAACCCAGTATACTTTAATAGTAAAGTCCTCCAGATAGCCGAGAAGAGATATCCGAAAATGGAAAAGCCAGCTTACGCTTTAATTCATGCCTTAAGAAAATTGAAACCGTATTTTCAGGCGCACACTATGATTGTCCTCACCGACTCTCCTATGAATGAAAATTTTCCCAAGTGTTCTCTCTTATTTTGTTGTACGAGTAGTTCAGATTGTATGTATGAGTTCAACCTAAGCTATGGAACATCACTCATGTGGTGAAGTATCTTTACCTTTCTCTCGGTGACATGACACTCCAAATGGGGTTAACCTCATCCATGGACTCTCAATAACACCAAGAGAGGGGAATAATATCTTAACATCATTAATTTGGTGGAACACTCTCTCGGTCGAGATGACAGTGTATGGACGAGGTAGTTCTTGTCCAAACACCCTCAAAATGAAGAGAGGGGACTTGTGATGTAACACCATAATTTGGTGAATTCAAATTCAAAAATCACTTTATTGTGATTTATCTTGACATCATTAATTTGGTTGAACACTCTCTCGATCAAGACGACAGTGTAGGACAAGGTAGCACTCATCCACACACTCTTAAAATGACGAGAGGGGACTTGTGTAACACCACAATTTGGTGAATTAAAATTCAAAAATTAGTTATTTCATTATATTTATCTCGTCTAAGGACGAGATGATGTGCAAGAATGGCTAACTGGTGATCTCAAGATTATAAGCCATTCAAACATGGTTATTTGTTAAACATTAGTAGAATTCAGACATCCAAGAAGATAAAGACAATTCAAGTACGAGATAAAACTCCATCCATTCATTCATTCAAATATGGCAGTAAGCTTAGTACAAAAACCCAGTTCAAATACAAATGGAGGAGATAATTGAAGTTTTCACAAAAAACTGGTACAAAGTAGAGGGTATCGGTCATAGAAGACCACCCTAAAGAGTGAGCTCGGCATTTAGGGTTGACTCTCCATCACCTTCACCTACCTGAGTTTGCTCAATATTGATGGTTGGAGTTTCCCTGGTAGCAACATTGGTGTCAGCCTCAATAGGGGACTCATCCGTAATGTCATCTCCCTGGGATACAGGTAAGGACTCAACCTATTCCAGAGTCGATTCCATGTAAGGATCCTTCATATCTAGAGCTTCTATCTCGGATCTGATGGAGGAGACCACCTCAAAAAATTTAGTGACGGACCACCTACAGGACATCTTGAGGCCCCTCTCAAAGTACTCCATGCTGAAGCTAAGAAACTCATCAGACGACTTATATGCTTCAATGGCCTCATCGTTAATTTTTTAGATGGCTTCAGTTCGCCTTCTTGATGGATGCATCCAGGTCTGTGGCATGATGGGCAACTTGATAAATAAGGGTAGTCAGCTGATTATCCTTAACCTTCAATTTATTAGCACGGTCCTGGTTGAGCTGAGTCAGAGTCCTCTAGTACTCCTCTTAGCGCTCCATGTACTTTTTCTTCCGGTCGGCCAAATCGAGGACGGCCTTCTCACCCTCTTGGAACTTTGCCACATTTTTTGTGGCCTATTTATTAACAGGTCGAGGGTGCACACAACCTTCAAAATGTTGTATATAGAGATTAGTATGGGACAGGGAAAAAGGATATATGAGACGACATGAAAGTTTAATATGAGGACGATACTTGTCCTAGGTGATGAAAATCGAAGTCCAAAGTATTCAAGGGAGGCATCTTCCCCAAGAACTCATAAGACCCATTTAAAACGAATGTGAATAGTCTAACTTTTGATCTCCTCACTGATGGAATAGTAGAGTCAGGTCAGGCTTTGAGTTGAGCAAGCTTAGCTACCCAAAATTTCTCAAAGGAGTCCCTTGGGGATGAGCGGGGCCCTAAAGAACTTGGTACCGTGTGGGGAGGAGGATTTATTTTTTGCATCATCTGGCTATTTTGACGGACGTCAGTGGGGGCGGGTGGTATTTTTCTTTTTTGATTGGACTCATTATTGGCCGACCCTCCAGTAATAGTTTTTTCTATAGTCTTCTTTCCTCCCTTTTTTAGGACACCCTTCAAACTAGGAGCCGTCATGTTCCAAAAGTCATCGGAGAGATGAGAAGGATGACCAGCAAAGAGAGAAGAAAAAATTATCAGTCATAAAAGTCAAAGATGACCAAGGACTTGAGAACAAAAAAGTTCAGTGACTCACACAGCTCGGCTAGAGGGTTAACGCCCAATCCAACCTTCCCTCAAGAAGTCAGGAGTCATAGGATTCTTAAATTTATGAAGGGCAACTTCCTTCCCTTGGCTCCGCAGATAATTAACCCTCTCCCAGTCTACAACGTTGAGGTCGGGGCCTAACTTAGACGATGTGGAGGGGTTTACCCAATCACATGGAACTCTAATCTCATCATCGGATGGGTCAACATCGGCAAAAAATTCCCAGGCCCCAAAAATTAAAAAAAAAATATCTCGGCTTCCAATCATGGTTGGATGTCTCGTTGATGAATATAACTTTTTTGGTTGACTTCCTGGCCACAAAGTGGTAGTAGCTAGGCTAAGCTGTCATACAGGAAAGATTATACAACGTCCTAAACACACTAACTGGAAGGTTGGTGCTATGGCAAAATTTCCAGAGCAAGATAAAATCGAGAAGGATTCTCCAAGCATTCGAAGAAAATTGAGTAGGGGATAAATCAAGATTTTCTAGGATGGCATTCACAACAAGATGTATAGGAATATGAAAGCCTAACTTGATCATCTTCTTATATACTATAACCTCGCCAGGTCGGCCGCTGAAAGCTCTATCGGCCACATCGGGAGCTCTCGTCGTAATATTAGAGTTAATTTCATACAAGTGTCTCTAGTATAGGACGTCAACATGACCAATAAAACTTTGAAATGTCTGGGCCTAACGGGTATCAAATGGTTCCTCAACCTCATCCACTGAGTTGATGACATCGGTGATCGGTACCCCATATGTAAATCTATTTTGAAATTCCCCCTTGATCATGGCCGAGACGGGGACAACAGTTTGGATGGGGGATGCACAATGATGACTCTCAGCTCTTCAGGGACTTATTCATTAGCAGATAGGTCTACCTCATCAGGCTGAGAGCTGGCATTATTGATCGTACGAGAGTCAATGAAAAAGATCTCTACCTCATCAGAGTTTGTTATATATGTCTCGGCAGTACGAAAGGCGGGCACTCTCATGGTATGGTTAAAAGAGTATGCTTCAATTGAAGCCCTAATAAAAACCCTAGAAGTTGAAGGACTATGACCATCAGAAGACGAAACGTTGATAGCATCATAACTCGCAGATGAGTTTGCACTCATCGCATCTCCACTTATGACAATTGTTGTAGGATGACTTATGGAAAGAGCCTCTCGTCTAGCAACTGTAGGAAGACGAGATGACGGAGGATCATTTCATCTATCAACTATATGAGGTAATATAATAGAGAGAGGAAATAGGAAGATTGGGCACAAAGGAAATGCCTTGGCCTGGCATCTAGCCTCGGCTTCGGCCTCGTACTGACGGATATCACTAAAGATCCTCTCCTTAAGCTCTAGGAATTAGTCAGTCAGTTCATACAATTTCCTCAACATTCAAAGGACGACCTTCAAATTGGATAGTGAAAATAATAAAAAGGGCAAACAGTTAAGGTGTTGACTGGGCTTGACCAAAATATTAAAACTGGGAAGTTGAATGGTTTTCACCAAGAATAGTTCAAAAACACAATGAACTCCCATCGGAGAAGAAGACTGGAATTTTGACCAAAATTTGATCAAAAAAATCAAAAGCGAAATAAGAGATCGAAAAATCAAGGGGGAGACCCCCAATCAAATACGTAACCTTAAAACCACCACACTCAACCCACAACTAGCCTAAAGCTGCTAAAAAAAGCAATCGAAACAGATCAAAGTCTCCAAAAAAAGGCCTACAACAATATAAAAAGCACACAAAACTTAGAAAGGGTGGAAATAGGGAGTACCTGGGGGAGTTTGATGGATAGAGAACCGTGAGAAACCTAAAAAAACCGTCGAATAATCCTTGGACAGTGGAGAGAGAAGGAGGCTTTGAAAAGATTTTATTCTAGAGAGATAGAGGAATGGTGCACGAATGAGGAAAGAGAAATAAAAAAATTCAACTCGTTTTAAACCCCAAAAATGATGGGGTTCAACTTCCAATGTGCCCATTATTAAGGCACGATTCTAAAAAATGCACACATGCTGCCACCTTTACTTGGGTAATACGCAAAGCCAGAAATCAGATGAAAAGTGTCACTCCCTCATACCCATCAGTCAATCAACATCTGAAAGGACAGAGACATCTAATAATTAGTTACAACCTAACATTTTTACCCCTTAGTCTCCTATTTACACAAAAGACTAAGGGCTAGGGGTGATTGATATACTAATATATGACCTCATCTCGGATCAAGCCTAGCTCGACTCAGGCCGACCTTACGGAATGCACTCTCTCAAGTAATCTTGTAAAAAAATCGTCTCAGTCTTATCCTTTAAATAGGTCGAGACCATATTCCATCTCACTGGGCCTAATCTCTCGTCTCGTCTAACTCCCAAGAAAGACGAGACCTCTTCAGGTTGTTCATACGCTCATCTCGGCATGATATAATTCAGTTGAGACTCTAATTGATACTTACCATCATGCGATTAAATAGTATATCAATGGTCTCTTACTCGCCCAGGCCGATACCTTTATCACAGCAAGGCACATTGGATACCTAGCAGGGTGCATGGAATGGAGCCCATATGGGAGAGTGCAGATGGCCTGTGAGCCCAACGTGGATAAAACCATTGTAACAACATCTTCCTCACATATGAAGGATATCTTTCAATCATGATTTACATGCATAGATGATAGGTGGCTTCATGATATTATCCACTTCATGTTGTACATGCCTCCTTCATGCATGGGGTGCGCATGGCACCACCCTAGACATATAAATACCTACCTTCTTCTACCTTTAGAGAAACCTCTAATTCGAAACCCTACTAAAAGTCAGTTGGATCACCTTATAAAGAGAGAAATCTTGAGTGTTCTTTATACCAAGGCCATTAGAGCCCTTTCTTAGTGGATTTCATGCACACTCACACAATGGAGTAGGCCTAGATAGGCTGAACCACTTATATTCTGTCTTATCTCCCTCTTTGCCTCATCTCCTTCTTCATATATATATATGCTCCATTAATACATTGGTTTGAGCTTGTATATTTATATTGATTTGGTGATACCATTTTTGGTATCAGCAGTACGTGTGACAGAGAATTTGATATACTCGACGTACATGAACGAGTTCCATGTTATACCTCATGTCGTGAGCTCAGTTAAGGGGTATGATGCTGGGGGGGGGGGGTGTTCTATATACGTCGAGGGTACGAGGCTAATAGAAGGTGAAAATCATATCCCTTTGGTTACCCAAGTCTTGTAGGACCGATACCCATCACGAAGTGACCCCCTAGTATGGGACAAATTTTTGGTCAATATTGTCATGTTATACATATAATATTCCATTCAATCATGAATCACATATTCAGAGATTACATAAATTTTTAAAATCCATATAACACTGTTATATAGAATGATTTTCCATCTTATATGCATTCTGAAATTCAAAGACGGTAACCACATCGTCTTATTTATTTTGGTGAATTATACAACTCAATTTTTATTCACCTATAGATCTGAAAAAACTCTATCAAATTTGAAAATTTTGATTGTTGATGGAAAATACCCACATAGAAAAGAAAGAGAGTAAAGAATACAATACGCCCGATATATGCCGACCATCAATGGATGTTGACGACCAGGGATAGGTTGTTGTTGGATGGTCACCGACCAAAATTAGACGTCGCAGACCAAGAAGCAGATGGATGCCGATTGTTTAGCTGGTGCCGACCAGCGCTGGATGGTGTCTCCGACCAAGAAGACTTGTTGCCGACCAGCTATTGGTTCCACCGACCTACGGTATGAGTCTCCGATCTGTAATCAGATTGTAGGGAACTCCTCCCTGTTGAAACATATAGGAGTTGTTAATCTAGATATCGCTGACCAGCAACACATCCTACCAACCAACAACCATTCTCCGATCAAGTTTTTATACGTTACCGACCAAATACAGCTGGTCGAGAGAACCCCCAATCGATATTACACCTATGCCGAGCTACGTCCGAACGATGACACATTATTGTCGACCAACAACTCCAAGTAATCATAACTGCCTCTAACCAGATAATAGGTATGGACGACCTTGAAAAGTATATCCGGAATTGTGGATCTGGGTATTGAATTAATGCCGACTTCTTGCGATTTCACTTAGAGGTGTTGAAATTGTTTTCAAGGGTTTATGGATCTTTTGTGCCCAGGGTAGGTTCTGATCGGCCAAAGAAGTCCGATGAATATGAAGATACAGCGATTACGATTCTTTATTGATTTCATAACTGACTGACTCTGATTTACTCCATGCCATGGTTACGCTGGTGAAGAGTTAATACATGAGTCTGTTGCTCAGATGGAATTGATTTCACCCGATGCTACTGTGGATCTTCCAGTAAAGACCTGTCGGAGCCACAAAATTGAGGTCTTTCCTTCTATATTTTTCTAAAAAGAAAAGTCTATTTGAATAAAATCATCAAATGTATTGGCAAAACCATTTGAATGCTTATCTCCAGGTCAGAAAATTTAATATATGGGAATCAACATATGGGCATCTTTATCCCCTTTGTAACCCTATGAACGGGTTTGTATAGAAATTGTCCTTGAACCAGAGGGACGAAGATTTACAGATATCTAAAAATTGAATACAACATATACAAATCAAATCGATGAGAATGGTAGATCTGGGTCAGAATTAAGATTTTCTGGAGCGAGAAAATTGTTCTTGACTTTAACATTTCTTAGTCTCTTATTAAAAATATGATGGGAATTTGAATAGTCATCAAAGATCTTTCGAAATTCATTTCAAAATCAACAATCAAAATTATCAAATTTGATAGAGTTTGTTCAGATCTATAGGTGAATAAAAATTGTGTTGTATAATTCACCAAAATAAATAAGACGATGTCATTACCGTCTTTGAATTTCCGAATGCATATAAGATGGACAATCATTCTATATAACAATGTTATATCAATTTTAAATATTTATGTAATCTGTGAATATGTGATTCATGATTGAATGGAATATTATATGTATAACATGTAATTATTCATCTAAAAAGATAGAAAGACTTAGCGTTTGATGACGATCTTCATTTCTAATAATAAGATGGCAAGAATTCTTGTGTCGAATTCCCACAGACGGCGCCAATCTGTTGATGACTAGAAATAGCATCCATGATATCTTATCGACATCAACAACAGATAAAATGAAGGTATGAAGATGATAATAGAAGATGAAATGGTGATCACATCAAACACATAAGAGGCAAAGATTTTTAAAGTGGTTCGTCTATCAATAAAGCCTACATCCACTATTATTTTATTCCCAAGAGTTTATAATAACAAAATATGGTGTAGAGAGAGAAAGAGGTGTGTATCTTGTGTATAGTATCTCTTAGTTGTCCCTCCCCTTGGCTAAGGGAATACATGTATTTATAGTGATGGGAATTAAAGAGATACAATGTCTTTATACATTCAGACATTTATCTCTATATACAATGAATTTGATTGTTGGTCTTCTAGGGTGATTGATCTTCCTTGAGTTGCTTGGTGTGCCTTGTGTTGGTTGGTATGCCGACTAACTCTCCTCGGGTGCCGACTAACTCTCCTCTAGTGCCGACCAACTCTCCTCGGGTGCCAAGCACGTATAAATTTTGCCACGTAGTATGACAGGTGTCCATTTCTGACTGGTCCTCGTAGATGGATAATTTTTGCGTCAACAATCTCCATCCAGGGAGATTCCTCCAGCATGGGTCGACCCTGAAATTGGGACGAGGGGTGAAGGGGAAAGATACCCCCGCTCTCCATTCTTTCCATACGTGTGTGGGTGATTCAAGGATATGGAGGTACTCTTTATGCCACTCATGTCTGTGTCTTCGGGGTCTTCCTCGGATATAAAAATGACTGTCGTCAAATGGGGATAACACGAAAAGATGGATTTGCCAACCTATTTTTCTCAAAATGGGAAAAATAATATATCTGCCTCGAGAGAATGGCATCAATGTCATACTGATGCATAGGAAACCAAGTAATTCGAAGGTTCGGGGACAAATTTACGAAATGGGAAGGTGTTAGACATCCATTCAGCCCTTTTGGTCTCTCGTGGGCTATGTTAATCTTGTTCTTTTTTTGTCCGTGTTGTGTGTGTACATATATATAATATAAATAACGAAAGAATGAAATTATCCGACTCGCGTCATGGAATGGACGGAGCGGACTGATCTATAGGATTGTACCTTAAAATAATAATAAACATATGATGTAATTATTTTTTGAATCACGAATCGTTGTGGAAAAACAAATGTGTATGTCATACGCGACACAAATATGTAGGATTCCAAGACTTACAAAATATATATAATACAAAAAGATATAAATATGAAAACGGAGGACTCGAATCTCGGGATTGGCCCAAGATGCCTATATAGCCCAAAGGGCATCAAAGTTCACGTGCTTCAATAATAAAATAGGGGTGTGGTTCAACCCATAAATCCAAATGTAGGACTCCTATTTTAATGATTTTGGAGTAAAATGTATTTAAGTGTGAAAGTGTCAGAAAGTAAGGAAGTCTTACTTTTGGAATTTATGAATAAACCCTCTTCTTATCTTTTTGGGGATTTTATGAATATAAATTATGTGAAATACTAATAATAAAAGGTGAAGATTACTTAATATGAGATAATGAAACAAAATTAGAAGATATCACAAAATGAGAAGAATGTGAATAATAACACTTAAATGAATAAATTAGAAAAGAGGTGAGGGATGAACCTCCATGTAGATCTTTGTTGGTGAATTTAGAATGTATGTAGACTGGTTTTTATAATGGTGTGAAGGAAATATGATAGGGTGAGATAGACTATTAAGTGTGGTGAGAAAGCGAGGTGGGGGAATGTGGGAAAATGGACCATTTTGGTAATGATAGGGCTTTGAATGCAAAAGAATATTTGCTGACTACTGAAAAGGATCTCATCTACGAATGAGGTCATGCGACCTTAATATAGTGCCATTTAGGGTTGAGGGTGCCAATCGGCATGGTCTCTTTCTTACCTATTGGCAACATTCCTTCCTTGTCGGGAAAGAATATACCCCTTGCCGATAGGCGGGGTCTGAGGTGCCAATAGGTAATCACGAACGGACGTTTTTGAAAAAATGTGCATAAGATGCAAATCGTAAGTCCGAATCATGCACGATCGGGACCATTGGAAAGAAAATTTAGAGACCTTCAAGAATCCATGAGTCACTCTCTGGTTTGGGAGTCGGCTAAAGTCAATCTGGGCTCGAAAGTGCCCGATGATCTCTAAACAGGGTTTTTTAAAGGGGAACGGGTCATTTATGCGAATCGTGAGGCTGATTCATGAACGATATGAACTGTTCAAAATGGAATTCAAAGAACTTTGATATTTCATCAAGCTTCACACGGTTAGGAAAGTTGACTAAGGTCGAACGAGGGCCTAGAGTTCCAAATGGCCTTTCGGAGTAAAATGACTCATTCATGTGAGATGTGAGGCCGATTCTTGCATGACAAGGATCATTGGAAAGTGAATCCAAAGACCTTTAAGGTTTCATTGATATTTACTCAGGTTGAAGAGTTGATTGGGGTCAAATAAGGCACCAGATCACCTGGTGGACTCCATATCAGTACTCGAAGAAAAAGGGACTACTCGTGCAAATCGTGAGGCTGATTCATGCACGAAATGGACCATTGGAAAGGGGATTCAAAGACTTTTGAGGTTTCATTGATCTTTGCTCGGGTAAAAGAGTTAATTAGTGTCAACGAGTCTTGAGAGCATATGGTGGCCTCCAGATCAGTTCTCGGAGTATGACCTAGGGTTTGCAGAGGTATGAGGTGTGTTAAGGACCTAAAGAGGTGCATAAGGGGTTACTAGGATGAAATGTCTAAATATTCCTATATCAATAGAGATCTTAAGACATATAGTTCATGATTCGTATTCGATCATGTTGTTGGTGGAAGGTAAATCCAATTTGATAGCAATGGGAGCATGAGAATCATTGAGGGTGATCAGTATTATCCCAATACCATATCCTTTCTTATTAGCGGATTCGGCAAGGAACATCTTCCATCCGACATCCTCGTGAGAGGTACAGAGGATGTATTCATTTAGGAATTCAGAAGGCCAAACCTCTGTTCCTTCCATGGAATTGTCGGTAAGGGAATCGAAAATGGCCCTCCCTTATATAGACTTTTGCAAGATGTATGTGATGTTAAATTGTGCTAATAACATCACCCGACATGCCATACAACTAGACAAGGTGGGATTCTCTAATAAGTATTTCATTGGATCCATTCAGGACACCAGTTAGGGAATACAAGCATATAGAGCCAGATATTTTGCGTGACCCAGACTAAGGCAACACACACCTTCTCTAATGTAGTATATTTTACCTCATACCTAGCTAAATTTCAAATACAGTAGCAGCTTCCTCTTTTTTTTACAATATTCTTAATGTACTGGGCCAGCACAACCCATGATGCGGTGTTTGTGAAAGTTAAGTATAGGAGGAGTGAGAGACCTAGTACCGTGGCATAAGTATCGGAGTTCGAGTGAGGTATTATTTGATATGATCGAAGGCTTCTTGACATGCCTCATTCCAACTATTAGTTGAATCCTTTCAAAGAAGCTTAAAGATAGGCTTGTATATAGAGGTCAATTGGTTAATGAATTGACTAGTGTATTGCAGCTTACGTAAGAATCCATCCACTTCTTTCTCCACTTGGGGTGGTGGCATCTTGAGTATTTCTTTTAGTTTGGTAGGTTCCACCTCAATCCACTTTTTATAGACCATGAATACGAGGAGTTTGCACCTTGTGACACCAAAGACACATTTTAATGGATTGGGTCGAATTTAGTATTGATGTAACCACTCGAAGAATTTCCTCATGGAAGGAATATGCCCTTCCCAGTCTTAGACTTGACGATCATGTCTTCAACATAAACATCAACTTGCTTATAGATAAGATCGTGCAGAATGGTTGTAGTATCCCTTCGGTAGGTAGCCCCAAATTTTTTTAGACCGAATGGCATGACCATGTAGCAAAAGGTTTCTTGTGGGATAACAAAGGCGGTATTTTCCTAATGGTTTTGAATGAATCTTAATCTAGTTATTCCTCAAAAAATCATCGACAAATGACTTGAGGGCGTGACTAATAGTGTTACTGATAATCTTATCGATGTTAGGACGAGGATAATCGTCCTTAGGTATTCCTTGTTCAAATTTTAATAGTCAATGCACATTCAAACTTTCCCTTCCAATTTTGGCATGGGAACAATGTTTTCAAGTCGTACAAAATATTCGACCACGTGAATGAAGCCTACAATTTCTTTGAATTTGAGGGATCACTCGGTTTGGAGTTTTCTCAATTTCTATTTGATAGGTTTTCTCTCTGGGAATGTAGGGATCTCATGTTGTGTTATTTTTGGGTTAATGGCAAGCATATTGTCATGGGGCCATACGAAGATTTCCAAAAAATCTTTCAGAAGATCCTTGAATTGGGATCGCTATTTATCGTTGGGGATGGACTTTATTCTAATCTCATGTGGATGTCTAATAGAACCGAGATTAATAACAACAATCTCATCATCATTAGTTTGAACGCGATTATGTTATTTAATTTTTTTCCTGACTGAGATCAGTTAAGAATTGTTCATTAATTGAATCATCTTCACTAGTAATCTGGTCATAATCAGGACAATTAATGTAAGTTACAATAAGATTCTCGAAATCATCATTTATTTTATTGAAAATGTTTCCAGGGAATATAGCAGTTAAAACCTCATCAAAGGAGGCCTTGTTCACAATTACATCTGAAATGGAAGAAAAAGAAGTTTACTCGGGTGTTTCTCAGAGAATATGAACACTAGGGTTCAGGTTGACTTGTGCAGGATGGACGGGGTTAATGTGCCAATTAAGGAGGGGTGAATTAGCAATAGAGATCTTCTCGAATGGGTTAGAAAGTGCATCTTTCAGGTGGATCATTCAAAGGTCCAGTCCCAGTGTATGCAGGTCAAGGGATTCTTGAGTTTTACTGTCCTTGGAATTTTTAGGGATTTTAACGACTTTATCTGTTAAAGGTTCCACCTCATGCTTTTGATCTTTATCTCAAGAAATTTCATCTTCAAAGAATATCTTCATCCCTGATTTCATCTTTTTCTATGTGGGATCATACCATGGTTTAGAGAATTGGTAAAAGGGAAAATCCTCACCTTCTTTAAAAAACCTACCATTCAGGAAATCTCCTGAGATTATCTTCTTGCTTTCTAATATTCTCTTCTGATATGTCTGGTGGAGTGCCTTGAATTTATTCGATGATGGTTGGTAGCCCAGGTCGTGGGGGGGAAGGCTTCCTTTAGGATTATTGGCTCGAGAATTCTCTATTGGTGTCAACCCAGACCCATTCCGGGCATGAAGTGCATGTTTTTTAACATTTAAATTACATTGGCATTTCCATGAGGGTTGTGCTTCAGACACACTAGGTCTTTGAAATTATCTCAAGTTGGGATAGGAAGTGGATTGATCTTAAAAATTGAGAGAAATATGTTATCCCCCCCCCCCCCCCCCCCCCGGTGGCTAAATCTCTAGTATTGGGTTGATGGTGTTAGTACCATCTGAATTATCGCCATTCCCCATAATGGTGATGACTTGACAATTGGCGAAGAACTTCAATTTGATGGAAAATAGGGGTAGGCAAGGAGCAGGTTGAAGAAAGCAGGAATGTGGATGACTTGGAATTCTATTTAATGGCAAATACGGCTATACCCTAGTGTAAACTTTATGGAACCCATAACTTCTTGGCAAGTATTGTTATGATCGTGCACAGTAGCAGATGTTGGGGTGAGGTCATTGACTTTTATCCCGATGTAATTAAGGGTCCTAAGTGGGCAAACATTGAGGGTGAACCCGTTATCTTCAAATGTTAATGGAATAATCTTCCCCATGACTTTAATGGACATATTTAGGGCGTAGTTGTGATCAGAACCTATTTTTAAAATTTCTTCTTCGGAGAAGGGATGAGTGTTGTAATCACGAATCTTACCATATACACGACTTCTTTAGGAGTAGTGGTGGGAGGAACTTTGGGTCTCGTGAGGAGTTTTATCATGGCATTTTTTTTGTAACTGGGAGGACATGAAAGGCCCTTAGAGGGTGATGTTTTCCAGAGTCTTCTTGAGATGGTCGAGGACCCTAGTTTCTTCAACTATCATATTTGGCGTCGGGCGTTCCTCTACGACTCCTTTTCCCTTATCTATCCCGACCAATGGAGGAATTAGATCTTTGTAATATCACCTTGATCGGGTCATGTGGTTCATAGAGATAGGGAAGAACAAGAAACATATATCTTCATCTACGTTTGGTGTAATGGATACTTTGTTAACCCCTCCTAGAAATTCCTCGAAGTAAATCATACCACACAGAGAGGCGAATGAGTTGGCCTAAGCTATCAAAATCACCCCCATCTGATCGCAACGATTTCGTCTGTCCATAAAAATTCGATACATTCAATGACCTCTACAGCTTTATCATACAGATCTTCCCATTCAGAAGTGAAGTGGTGGAAAGAAGAGAGTAGGAATCCTTGGAGTTTCAGAATCTTGAGTAAATCATAGACAGTGCATACTTCTTTCTTCTTGACAAATGCATCAAATATAACCTGTATTATGGCATCCAGACTGAACTCTTCTAAGGGTATGACCCATTTATCTTATTATCGGGCCCATTTTTGATCTTTCATAAATATGTCGCTTATCTTTTCATAGTAAATGGTCATCTCTTAGGGAAATTTTAGCCCAAACTTCTGAAGCTGATCTAGAACCACAAGATTTTCCATTCCTCGCCTTTCAGCACGAGTAAAAATGGCTATATAAACCCTGGTAAGGAGTGATAGGGCTTGATCAGCAGAATTTGTAGGATGTAGGAGAAAGGAAGGATAGGTTTTAAGGGGTCTAGGTGAGATGGTATGTAGATTGAGTGTTTCAATGGTCTTGATTTTAGTTAAGGGGCAAAATTCTGGGTTTTTGCTGAGAGGATGGCATTTACCCATGTTTTGTGTGCTGGGAGAGGATTCTGGGTTGTATTAGACTAAGGATTGGCTGATGGGCCAACGTTCCTCCTGTCTATAAGACTTTGGATAACATTATTGAGATGGAAGCACTGATCAATAGTGTTCCTAGGATATGCTAGAAATCACAATAGGTGTCATGTTTGAAGTTCTGGGAAGAGGATCTAGCAATGGTCGGGCTCCAAAGGTTCAATGAGGTTTAGGGAAAAAAGGTCTTGATAAACTTTTAACATATGATAATGAAGTTCAATATACTCTTTTTTAGCTGGGTTAGAACGAATTTAAGTGTCCATGAGGTGGTAGGTTGGGATATGTTATTGATGGTTGCTATTGAGGTGCTGGTTGGCTTATTATAGTTTTGAGGCATGAACTTCCTGGTCATCCCTTTTGGTTTATATTTAACTTTCTAATGTTCAATCCCGTATTCAATTTCTACTCTATCATCCCAAAGGTCTCTAAAGTGAAAGTAGTACTGACCTCCCATTGAATCTTAGATGTGGTGCAATAAGTTATTCTTCACGATGCTTACTTGTTCTTCCTCTGGTGGTCAGTTTGTCACAGTAGCTGCTTTCTCTTCCCACCTTCCAATAACATTTGGGTTATTGGGCACATTCCTTGATGTCTTGCTAGAACATTTGGGTTATTGGGCGTGATGATATCTATGTAGGTGCATAATTGGAGGTCGGTTGCTTCCAAACTTCTCTATGTTTGACATTTTAACTTTTCCAGTAATCAAGCTTTGGGATTGGGAGACATGTGGGTGTATTCCATATAGTTCTCTGAGATCTTAACATGGTCGAACCTTTTAGACAACAACCTAAGGTTATCCTTGACCTTATACAATTCTTCCTCCTTGGGATCAACTGGCACTGGTATATTAGCATCTCACTATGTAAGATTAATTATTGGCAGTTGAGCTAAAAAAATCCCATTCGCATGTGGGCATGCATGGCATGATGATACTCTTCTAAAACCCACACTACTTATGGAGATGGTGCACCCATGGCACGATAAAAGGGTATTTTAGACTCGAGAGCCTTATAAGTGTGAACCCGATCTCATTGCATTTTGTAGACTTCTTCCAAAAGGTGGTCAATCTTAGTGCTCAGCTAGGCAAGGATTGTCACTAAATCTGGTTGGGCATTCAATGCCTGGTAAATGTCCTCTTTGAATAATCCTCAGAAGGATTTCTTGAACTTTATAGAAGAAGCAGATGAAGCAGTGGAGATTTAGGGTAGTTTGATGGAAGACCTAAGCTAATAGGGAGTCAGGCCAAGATTCGGGTGTACGATCGCACCTGAGAGGATAAATGATTTTTGTGTTTATTTTGAGGGAAAGAGGAAGATTTTTTGTATATATGTTATTTTCTCTTTCTTGAAACAGGGAGAAAATATTTTTGGTATTTTTTTTGAAAAAAAGAAAAAGGAAAATTCTTAGCATCATTATTATTATTATTAGGTTCCACTTGTATTATCTTTTGCCTAGGATGCAGGAAAAGTGTCGGATAGGACCCGAGTCAGGGTGAAAGAGTGCATATGATGCAACAGATCATTTGACTTATTTTCAGAGTCACAAACAGGGCCTTATTTTAAAAATGGGAAAATAATGCAAAAATTCGGGTAGTAAGGCGATCCAAAATTTTGGCAGAGTTTCGCATTGTAATAGCGAACTAGGCATGAGTGTCCTAGGGTAGATGCCTATATGAGGTTGATGAAATTGGTGGGTTAGTGGAAAGATTACCCCCTCTGGCAGGACTTCCACAATATAACTGTTGACTATAAGGGAATTATTCATTGGTACATGTGGACAAGCCATTTCATATGCCTGAGTGCACACGAATTGCCTCACGATATACCTCGTGGAGATGGTACTTGTGAGACCAAATTTGATATACTCGACATACTTGGAGTATCTCCCTATTATATACCAATCGTCATGAGTGCGTTCAAATAATACAATGCAGACGGAACCATTCGATATATGTCAGAGGTACGAAGCCAACAGAAGGTAGGAATCATATCTCATAGGTTAACCGTTCTCCACAAGACCATCACCCATCACGAAGTGACCCCCAGTATGGGACAAAATTTTAGTCAATATCGAAATGCTCAAGTGACGTCTACAAAAATGAATGAATCTTAATTATTATTTTATGGGAAGTTTTATGTATGCTAAATGAGAGAAATATTACCACTATGGGAGAGAATATATAAGTAGCATGGGATAAGGCGGATAAACATAGAGAGTAAAACTAGTAAGTATGTACATAAAGCATAGAGACTATACAAATCATGATGATAAATATAAAAATATGAAGATAAAAAAGTGAGTAGGAAATATGTGTAAAATGAGAGTGGCATGTGAATATGTATGACTGAAGAGAGTATGTGAATATACAGAAGTGAGAGAAATATGAAAGTGTGTGGTAGTGAGACTGGTCATGGATATCTAAAGGGGGTGTGTGAAACATATGAGTAAAAGTAAAATTATGTACGAGTGAGAATTATGTGAGAATGTGTGCTCATGCGACTAAACATGGATATATACAAGTGGCGTGGATCATGTGAGAGAATGTGGAGTGAAACATGGTGACTATATACAAGGTGACACACACACACACACACACACACACACACACACACACACACACACACACATATATATATATATATATATATATATATATATATATATATATATATATATATATATATATATATATATATATATATATAGGTGATGAGAAAATAGCAAAGTGGAGAGAGGGATATTTACATCATGACATGAACAAGGCATATATACAACATATAAGTATGAGAGTAAGAATAACATACAAGTGGAGGCATATGTACACATGTAGAAAAGTATAGGGAAACGAGGGAAAGGGAGACAAACCCATGTGAAAGAGTGTAATCCTCTAAAACAGTCCCAAGCAGAGTCGCCACTGTGGCCATCCGTGGCGAATTCCTTCGGTGAGGGACAACCCTGAAATTAGATAGGAAAGGAAAATGGGGAAATCTCTTTCTCCATGTGTGAGGTAATTCGAGGATAAGGACTTCTCTTTTTGACACTCGCGCTGATCAGCTATCATTAAATAGAGGGATGATGTAAAAATATAGTCACCAACCTATTTTACTCAAAACATGCAAAAGAATGTAGTTATCCTGAGAAAATGGCATTAGAAGAATGGTAAAGTGTTAAGCATCCATTCCTCCCTTTAGATCTCTCAAGGGCTATGATAATATTCTCATTTTCTCTAAAATGTGACTTATGTGTACAATTTGTGCGGTTTGAATAATGATAGAAAGATATCATCTGACTCACGTCATGAGAAGGATGGAGCGAAATCATTCAAAGGAGTGTTCAAAAGAAAATCATAAAAATATAATGTCAGTGTCCATCACATCACAAATCACTATGAGGAAGTGAATGTATATCAAGAAGGAACACTACTATGTAGGAGTACACATATTCGCAATACTACTAAATGAGAGAAAACATAAAGTGACTAAATGAGAAAATAAAACTCAAATCTCGGGATTGTCTCAGGACGCATATGTAGTCAAAAGGCATTAAAGTCCAAGTAGTTCGATAATGCACAAGGGAGGGGTTTAACGCATAAATCCAAAATTAGAACTTCCTTTAGTTTGTTTTGAGAAAATGTGCACAAGTGTAGGGAGTGAAAAAAATGAGGAAATTCTAGTTTAGGATTTACAAGAAAACCCTTTTTTTGGCTTTTTTAGATTTTTTAAAAATAAGTTTTGTTTTTACTAAACAATAAAAAAAGAGATAAGTTTTTAAGTGAGGAAATATAACAAATGATACACCAAAAGTGGGAAGAAAAATAAATAACTAATACAAATTAATTGAGTTGCAAAGGGATGAGAGTAGACCTTCTATGAAACTTTAATTCCGATTTTATAGTAGTTGAGGCTGATTTTTAGGTGGTTGGATGATGGTGAGGTTAGGATAAAAATATGATGAAAGATGGATGATAGTGAGGTTTGGATAAAAATATGATGAAATATGGATGATAATGAGGTAAGAAAATGAAAAGTTTTGGAAAATAGAATTTTGGTGCACTGATTTCAAGGAGAATGTTTCTGACTTTATAGAACGACCCCTTGCGATTGTGGTCATTGATCCTTAAATAGTAAAAAAATAGGGTTTTAGGGGGAGTGCCAATCGACATAAGCTCTGTTCTGTCGATTGTCATACCCCTACCTTATTAGCGAAGAAAAGTACATTGTACCGATAAGTGGGGGGCAGGGGTGCCTATAGGCTGTCCAGAATGGACATTTTTGAAAAAATGGGCAAAAAATACAAATTGTAAGTCCTAATCATGCGTAGGCGGACTGCTGGAAAGGGTATTTTGAGCCCTATAAGAATCCATTGAGACACTCTTGGGTTCGAGAGTTGACTATAGTCAAACAGGACTTGGAAGTACTCGATGGACTCCAGACGGGGGTTCTTGGAGTAAAAAGTCAAGTATGTGTGAAACGTGCGTCCAATTCAAACGCGATATCCACTGTTGGAAATAGGATTCAGAGCCCTACGAGATTTTAATGAGATTTTCTTAAGTCAAAAGGTTAACTCAGGTCAAATGGGGATCGGGACGCCTAAGGGCCTCTGTAAGAACAAATATTTTAGCTTAGGCTTTAATTTATGTTTTGGCAATATCCCTCGATAAATCGATCGCTGAACCGAACCCCAACATCTCCAAAAAGGTATAAAACTATGTGTTCATGAATTTTACATATCATATTTCAGATGTTATTTTATAAAATTGAGGCTACAGTTTAAAAATGATTTAAAAATAATTTTATTTTTTAGCCTCGTTCAAATGAGATCTTATCTTGTTCAAACGATGTCCTATCTCGTTCGAACAAAAATGTTATTTTCTTATAAGTCCTTTCTAATGAACTTCAAACGAGGTTGGATCTGCATGTAAAGCTTTCTTTTTAGAAGCTCATTTGATATATGCTTCGAATGACATTACCTTTTTGTTAGAACAAAATGCTTCTTTGTTCGATCGAAAGCTTATTTTCAATTGAATAACCATAATTCCCTTTCGAACGAACTCCACCACCTCCAATCTGTGCCAGACATAAAGATACATGTTTTGGTTCAAAATCCTTTCATCCCTATATGATTTATGAATATTTATGAAACCCTATAGCTTCAATACCTTACATACACTTTGTGGAAAGCAATCCCTACAACTAACTTGTCAACCAATAGTTCAGTACTAAAGAATGAAGAAGGCTGATTGGTGGATACCGAGGGTAGATGGGCTACCAGTGGACGAATCTGGACTTGAGTCGTATTCTGTTGGAAGTTTTAAAGACTCAAGTTTTCCCATTTACTTTTTCTAGGTTTTATAAATCGTGTTTATATGAAATCTTAAAATAGTGTTGAATAAAAGTTTTGACTTGTTAAGGGAATTTTCCTCATCTATGTCGTATTTTCATGTTTTGTATGATAATTGCAATATGAATTTGGATATAACTTGCATGTAAATAATAATTAATTAAAGGTTAAAATTTGATTAAAATTTGGATTTCTGTGTTGGGGAATTTAATTAAATAAATTGATCCATTAGTTTGTGCGCACTCTCAACCTTCGGATTAGAGTTCGGAGTAAAAGGGTGAGCACTTGTGAAACCGTGAGGTCAATTTACACACAGTATGGACAGTTGGAAAGGGGATTCAGATCCCAATGATATTCCAATGAACTTCACTCAAATTAAAGGGTTGACCGTGATTAAACAGGGATTTGAAGCATTCGGTGGCCTCTAGATCAGGGTTCAGAATAAAAAGGCGAGTACACATGAACTGTGAGGTCGATTCACACACGGTATGGATTATTAGAAAGGGTATTCATAGCCCTATTAGAGTTCAATGATATTCTCTCAGTTTGGAGAGTTGAAAAAAATCAAATGGGGCCTGAGAGTGACTAGTGGCCTCCAAATCAAGGTTCGAAGTAAAAAAAATGAGTACGTACGAACCATGAGGACGATTCATGCACGGTATGGACCGTTGGAAAGGGGATTCAAAGCCATGTGAGATTTCAATTAGCTTCACTTATGTTAGGTAGTCGAACAAGGTCAAATGGGTCTTGGGAGCACCCGATGGCCTCTAAGCTAGGGTTCAAATCAGGGCTTAGGCTTTTATGGTGGGAGGAGAAGTGTTAGGAACTCAAGGAGGAATTTATGGTGTACTAAGATTGGGAGTCTACAGGCATATTTTCAAGCCTAAGGCTTGAGATTTGTAAATTATCATCATATTCTTAAGTCGAGAGTCTCAAGACTAGACAGTGCTTATGAGTTACATTAGGGATGGAAATTTTCCCTTAAAACTCGATAATCCGCGGATACTTGAAAAAAAAAATACCCGAACAATCCTCAAAAATTTGGAGATCGGGTCGGGTTCTGGTATTAAAAAAATCCCCTAAAAATTTCAGGTCGATTTCGGGTATACCCTCGGGTCTCCACGGGGATACCCGATTTTTTAATATATATAGATAAACATCTAAACAAAATTAAAACCTAACCTCTCTTTTTACTCTCAAGCCCGCCCCATCCTCACGCCGCTGGCCTTTCTTATCTCTCAGTCTCTTCTGCGTGACGCAACATCCCTCGTCCTCACGCCTACCCCAGCGCCGCTTCTTCATCCTCATAAATCCCTCACGATGGTTGTTACTGTTACGATTGGAAAAGTCTCTCTCTCTCTCCGTTGTTACGCCGCTTCCTTATCCCCTTAATGTTTTTTAGATGTTTATTTTCTTTCTGATTGTAACAATAGGGTTGTTACTGTTATGGTGGATTTCTGATTGGTAAAGTCTCTCTTTATCTCTGGTGTTATGGTATATTTTTATGATAATGATTAAATCATCAATCTTCTCCAAGATATTTTTCTAATAATGATTAAATCATCAATCTTTTCCAATATATTTTTCTGATAATGATTAAATCATCAATATTTTCCAATATATTTTTCTGAAATTTCCATAATATCTAATTTTCTTTTAATTTCCTGACCAGTAGAATTTGGGAATTTCAAAAAATGGAATCTAAATCACACATGAAATATGATTTCCCTAAATAAAAATGGGTTCCCCGCAGGGCACCAGATATCTTTTTTAAACGGGGATGGGGATCCTCGAACTCGTTATAACGGGGAACGGGGCGGGGATGGGGAATGGTTTTCTAATGGGGACGGGGATAGGGAGTTAAAACTCGACCCCGAATCAATCCCGTTGCCATCCCTAAGTTACATTGGCCCCCCGTGAAGGGTGTTTGTGTCTCGTATGTGGCCATTTAGGGATTGTTTTGCGTTTTTCCCTTTAATGGATTGTTCTAAAGCCCAAGTCTTACGATTTGACAATTATCATCATATTCTCAAATCAGTAGTCCCGTGAGGGACCAATCAGTTCCTAGGGGGTTACACTAGTCTCATGCGAGGTTTTCGTGTCTCTTACGAGTCTGTTTGGGGGTTATTTTGCATTTTCACCCTTAAACGACATGTTTTCAAGCCTAAGTATTCAGACTTAGAAATTATCGTCATATTCTTAAATTTGCACCGTGAGTACCCAATTAGTTCGTACGAGTTACGTTGGTCCCGTGCGAGGTGTTTATACATCTTACAGGGTTATTTCACATTTTTGCCATTTAACAACATGTTTTCAAGCCTAAGTCCTGATAATTGGAAATTTTTAATATATTCTCAAATCGGGAGTCTCATGAGGACACTATGAGTTCCTGCGAGTTACATTGGTCCCGTGTGAGGTGTTTGTGTCTCTTACGGGGCCATTTCAGGGGTGTTTTTGCATTTATTCAATTTAGCGAAATGTTTGTAAGCCTAGCTCTTAAGATTTACAAATTATTGTCATAATATCAAATTGGTATACTCGTGATAACACGGAAAGATCTTACGAGTTACATTGGACTGGTTTGAGGTGTTCGTGTGTCATTTGTGCGTTGTTTTTCATGTTTTGCTCTTTAATGGCATATTTTCAAGCCTAAGTCTTGAGATTAATTAATTATTACCATATTCTGACACCGAGAGTCTCATGATGACATGGTCAGTTCATATGATTTACATTGGTTCCGTGCAAGGTGTTCGTATCTCTTAAGGGGCCTTTCGGAGGCTGTTTTTCATGTTTGCCCTTTAACGGCATGTTTTCAAGCCTAAATCTTGAGATTTTTAACTTATCATCATATTCTCGAATCAAAATTCCCATGACTACGCGATGAATTCGTACGATTTACATTGGTCCCATATGAGATATTCGTGTCTCTTACGAGGACGTTGAGAGGTTATTTTACATTTTCTCCCTTAAATGGCATATTTTCAAGCCTAAGTCTTAAGATTTGCAAATTATCGTCATATTCTAAAATCGAGCATCCCGTGAGGACACCATCAGTTCCTTGGAGTTACATGGGTGTCGTGTCTTTTAAAGGGCCGTTTGGGGGTTCTTTTGCATTTTTACCCTTTAATAGCATTCGTTCAATCCTAAGTCCTGAGATTTTCAAATTATCGTCATGTTCATAAACTGGGAGTCTCTTGATTACATGGTCAGTTCCTATGAGTTAAATTGTTCATGTGCGAGGTGTTAATACCTCACATCAAGCTGTTGAATATTTTTTTGCATTTTTCACCTTCTAGCGGCATGTTTTTGAGCCTACGTCTTGAGATTTATAAATTATCGTCATCCTCTCAAAATTGGGAGTCATGTGAGGATGCGATCACTTCATAAGAGTTACATTGGTCCCAGGCGGGATGTTTGTATCTCTTACGGGGTAGTTTGGTCCCCTATGAAAGTTGATTAGAGTATGCCAGTCACGAACTTATGAATATAGATGCTCTTCCATTATAGTTATCCAGAGGCATTTTAGTATTTTAACTCTCCTTTTCATATGATTCATAGTATTGTGGGAGTTAGACCCATATCCTTAAGATTTTTTAGTTAAATGTCTCTTTAATCGGGCAATTTCCTCATCTCGTTCATTCAAGCGCTTATCATAAATATTAATAAGGAATGACATTTATTTTGGACTTCATAATATTTTTAGGCCTAAAAGGGACCCCTTAGGGGTATTTTTATCTTTTGGAATTTTGAGAAATTATTATGGATGAAAATTAGATATTAAATACGAGTATACGTGGGTGCGAGGAGTTTGTCAGTTTCTAAACCTAAGAGAGAGAGAGAGAGAGAGAGAGAGAGAGAGAGAGAGAACCATAGAAGATGAAGGAAAGTCCATAGGTGTTCTTGGTGCAAAACTCAAGAACTCACACCATAAATCCCACCAAAGTGTAGATCGAAAGACGAGGAACAATTCTAGACTTCATCTACGAATCAGAACATCATAATCGAGTAAAGTGTTTATCGCTTGCTTTCTTTAGCAATAATTATGTTCATCGTAGAGTAGGTAATTACCCCATTGCTATAAATTGAATTTGATGAAAATTTGGGAGAATTGATCATAAATTAGGACTGATATGATAAGAGTTCGATTCCTCACGTAGTTAGGATGATATCCACGATTTTATGATATTGTTTTGAATAAATCTGGGTTTTAATTTAGAGTTATGCATTTAAATTTTAGAACGAGGGTTTTTGATAATTAAATTGGGGATTTTGAATTTGATTGATGATTATTGATGATTCCATGATGTTATATTGTTAGAAATCATATATAGATGTTAGGTAGATGATTGGAATTGATTTATTGGTGTTTAGGTTGAAATCTGAGAGGTTTTAGGGTTGTAAAGCTGATAAAAATGTACCTGTTAGAGCTTGAAGATGTAACAGTGCTGGTCACGAGAAGTCGCATGATGTCGTGCAAAGATGGTTTGAATGAGGCTTGATCTCACGAGAAATCATTCAAACGACATGACAGCTGGTTCGAACGGTAGGTCCAAAAATCTGAAAACTCGTATTTCAGCCCAATTCGAGTTACACAGTTAATTTGAGTGTGGAAAATGATTATTTGATGAATTTAGCACAGTGCAGAATTGTTGGGAGGTATTTGGGATATAATACTGTAACACCCCGTATTTTTAATTATTATTTTAATTAATTAATTGGAATTTTTGGGAAAAATAAAATTTTGAATGTAATAATTTTTATTGGCTAAATATGTTGATTATGATTTTAAAAGAATAAAACTTCAAGAGGATTTAAAATCGGAGTTAAAATGAATTTTATATGATTTTTGGAAATAATTGTCCCTTATAAATTTTTGGGCGAACTGCCAGTTTTTGGAGGCGATCGATCGATCGATGTCTGGGGGTCGATCGATCGACCCTCCCAGAAAATGTGAGCAGCAAGCTATGTTTAGAATTTGTGTAGGATTAGGACTCCTAATCACTATATAACCTTGTTAATCAGCAGGGAGACTTCTCATAATCACTTTTTCTTCAGTTTTTCACCAGAGAACGCTTCTAAAAAATTTTCCCCTCACTCATAATCACCAACCTTCTTCATAATCAAGTTTTTGACACAAGCTTTGGGAGGCTTAATTGGGGTTTAATCAAGTTTGTTCAAGAGCACTCTTTTGCTAGTTTTTCGCAAGGAATCCAGATTTCTAATCAGATTTTCAACACTATTTTTACAGGCATGAATACTCTATTCTTTTCCTTTAGTATTATGCGTTTTAAGTTTCGCCCAAACACTTAATTACATATTTTCTTAAAATAATTAGTAACTTAATTAGAAAAAGTGGACACTAATTATGGAGCGGTTTTTATAAATCTTTTAATCTAAATAATATTCATAACACTTTGGGTACGTAGGATTCATGAGTGATTTTGGATTTTATTGGTGTAGGTTGCATGTAGAAAAACCCTAGTTTTAAAATAGATAATTTTTGGGTGCGTATAACTCATGTAATACATGTAGAGGTAATGAAATTTAGTTTTTTATGTATATATGATGTAAACTTGGTATATTTAATTTAAAATAATTAAATGAGATTATTTGGGTATTATTGACGTTGTGATAATTTAATTAAAGGTTTAATTGAATTGGACTATCAAGCGTAGTTTGGAACATTGATTTATTATGCATATTTGTGTGACCTTTTGGTTTTATTATATCGCCTTTGTGACGACGGGTTGTTGGGTAATTTTGCTCTCCCTATACTTTAGGATGCCTTCTAAGTATGGGACTAGTGGGTAGACCTTTTATGATTTACGCCTTCTAGGTATGGGACTAGTGAGGGTGGATTATTTCGTTTTTATCATCTTGAGGGTGGGATGTTTTATATTACTTTATCATCATTACGGTAGTCTAAGTACGAGACTAAGTTATGAAGAGGCGGGAGTTGGATCCCCGGTGATTAATTTATCACAGTTAAAATATATAATTTCCTTTTTAAACAAATGAATGCGGAAGCGTTGAATAAAAGTGATGGTTCCACAAAACAACAAGGCCGGGTTTTAATATCATAAGAAACAAATTAAAACAACATAATTCAAGTCCTAGAATTTGCCTAAGTCATGATTATTCATTTAAACAAAGTTAGGCGACACCAATATTAGCAAATGACTTGAATAAACCAAATTAACCCAATATTTAATTTAAGTCCCAAATTAAATGCGTGTGATTGTAAAACCAAATTTTATCTTGAAATTAATCTAACATGCGTTCTAAGTGATATAGAGCAAGATAAAATAAACAGTCACACTACACCGCGATATACGAGGAAAAACCCACTAACGGGAAAAAACCTCGGGACGGCCCTAGCCTCAAATCCACTAAAAACGGTATTACAAAATACAAGACAAAAGACTTACTTCCTAAACTCGAACCCTCTCAAGCCGTGATGCTCCTTCTTGTATCAACCTCCAATTAGCGGATAACCAACGGAGCTCCACCGTGGTCTCGGAATACACCGATAGGACTTTAAACGGTCACCGTCACCCGAACATGGAGCCTTTCTCCAAACGGGTAGAATCTCAACAAAGGTCTTCTTTGTGATGGGGTGTAGAAGCAAACCCGAAACGTCTCTTGAATTCGGTAGAGAAAACTGGTGCCAAAAACTCCAAGTAAAGATATGTATATATAAAACTTGGAATAAACAACAATGGGTGTAAACTAGAGTGTGTATGAATTTTCCATTAAAAATTAACACTCAAAAACATGAACATTTTCCCTAATTAAATTTGCTCTCAAACTCTCTCTAAGAGTTGGATATGGAATGGAAAAGTTGTCTTGGAAAATGTGTTTCCCGCACATAATATTGCATGAAAAATGTTGGTTGAAAACCAAGTGGAGGAGTGGGGAAAAACTGCAAAAAACTGCCAAATAACTGTTCCCGCTGGAAGTTCGTTCGAACGAACGTGATTCTCGTTCGAACGAGACTTCTAACGAGTGACCAGCCTGGGCTCGTTAGAGGTTCGTTAGATACCTTGTTAGAACGAACATTTGTTAGAACGACATATCGAACGACTGTCCAGTTAGGGTCGTTGGCAAAACTCGTTCGAATGAACCTGGTTCGAACGACAAAACTCGTTCGAACGAAATCTAGTTCGAACGAAAAAACTCGTTCGAACGACATTTCAAACGAACAAACAGAAAGATTGAAAAATTCGATTTTGGCCCAGAAACTTTTATAAACTTTTATATACTTATTTTTAAGTTTCTAATTGATTCTTTCTGAAAAATAAAATGCAGTTTTAATTCACCTAACACCCAATACAAATTGTTCCAAGCTCCTATATACATATAAATACATTCATACCTTGGGAGCATGTAACCTAAGTTGATGACGTACAAACGAGGCACATAAACTACGGCATGTTGATGATGCTTTATACTCTTTGCCGCTACGTCTTCAACAAACACTTCATAGGTCTTGAATATTACAATTAAATAAAATCCTATGAATAAATGTTTTTGTCCGGAATTGAGCCAAAACTATAAGAGGACTCAATGAAATTTGTGTCCTTACAAATCTCCCCCTTTGGCTATTCCGGGACAAAAACCAAACACAAATCCTAAAGGGCCGTCAAGCTCTACTAGACTCAAAACATAACCCGCCCAATCTTGACTCAACCCAAGGATAAAACTCTTTGCCATAGAAAGATGCCGCTATAGAATAATTCCTGCACACTTAAGAAAACTCATCAAATGCATAGGGAATATCAAAATATTAAATGCAATTTTTAATTAATTACTCCCCCTAAATTAATTCTCCCTTTAAACACATGACCTACTTAGAAAGACGTCTCCCCCTAAGATAAATCTCCCCCAAACGAAGATACGATAATAATAGGATTAGATACCATTTCTCCCCCTATCATCATTCTCCCCCTTTTTGTTCGGGAATAGGCAAAGGATAAAGAACTAAGAAACAGCAAGTGAAAGCTTAAAGTGATAAGACATGAAAGCATATGGGCAATTAAAAACAAGGCAAAGACATACAAATATCATATATATCTATACTAGAAATATATCAATGAACCACTTGCATATATATATAGATATAAACACAGACATGACACAAAATACAATAAGTTTGCACACTCGTATGGAAAAAATGTGTCATATGGAAACGGAAGTGTAGGGGTGTGAACAAGCAACAATTAAATTTAGACCCAAACACTTAAGAAATGTTCACGGAGTTCTCATTTGATTGCAAACTTCATCACAGTTAAATATAACCTCATGTGACAATATAAAGATTGAACTCAATGAACAAACATACACAATGCATACAAGCCTAGCATGATGATGATTCTACAAACCAAATAGAGTCATGACATTAAAGACAACTAGGATAAACGGACATTGTGCAAACCGTTGATATACCATCCAATTCTCCCTCAATAAGCATATATATTCTTTTGTTTTTGAATGAATATATCAAACAAACATAGGCCTTGGCAATTGCTTTCTTTGAATGCCAAATATTCTGTTTTTAGGCCTTTGGATCACGTATTTCTTTTAGATCCAATCAACGGTGGATTACAATCGCAAAGGATTTAATTCATCCTTTCGGAGCCCTTCCCCGTGCATATATTTATTTATCATGTTTTCATTTTTCGCACAAATCTCACAAGCAACGGATTTTGACATGCACTAGTCCTCCTAGGTCATAGATATGTATATGACTAGATTGATAGGAGAACATCTCAAAAAGCTCAAATATAACATGTGACATTAAGATTTCAAAAGAGCTCGTGCATGTGTGAATAGAGGCATATAGAAATAGAATCCATTTAAACAATACAAAATCCAACTACTCCATATAAAACATGGTAAAGAACATTTTAAGGATTGAAAATCTAAACCAAAAGTTCTAGCCACATGGGAGCGTAAAAGATAGGATTCAAACACAAATATATGCCACATAAAGTGTGTCAAACAAAAATACACACAAAACAAAATCTTTTTGAGAGTTTAACATTTTAATCAAAAATAAAGATATATACTCAAAAGACTAAACAAAAATCATTTGTATTTTTCATTAAGCTTAAATGAAATAAGTAAAACACAAATGATAAACAAAAATCTTTTTATATTATGCAGTCAATTTAAACACAAAATATAATACAAAAAGATAAACAAGTCATAGTTTCTAGCATGTGATATGAAATAAGGCAATGACTAGATAATGACTAAACAAGCATACATTTAGCATATGAATATAGCATGAAGTACAAACGCTAAAGTATGCAAACACTAACACAATTATCGTTTAGATTTAGCAAGGGAGGAGGCATGTGTAAGTAAATGAGAATCAAAATCCCTATTTTGTAAGGCAACCAAGTAGGATTTCCTAACCCAAATTAATGAAGAATTACTATCTTCGGGTGTAGAAACATTAGCTATCGTGGTTACTTTACTATGGGATTTTCTAGGAATTCGTTTAAGATCTAAACAAAATTTCCTAAGATGACCTTGTCGACCACAATGTGTACAAGTAAGAGCATGTCGAAAAGATTTATCTAAGGAGTGATCATTAAATGCATTCCTAGAAGATTCTCCTAAAACATTGGTTTTGACTTTAGGGTTAAAATCATTACAAGAATTGAAGCCTAAACCAAAAGTGTCATTTTTAATTTGGACCGTTCCTAACATTTTTTCTAGTTTTTCCGAACGACACTCCAAATCAAATTTGACATTACTAGAATCTTTTAATTTATTTTCCAATTCTAAAATTTTAGATTCTAGTAAAACATTTCGCTCTTCAAAACCAAGAAGCTCCTTTTTCAAGGATTCCATTAAACCCCTAAGGCTATCTCTCTCGCCTTCTACATAGTTAAGCTTCTCTTGAAGAGTCCTCTCATGTGTCCTAAGGTCTTCTATTATGTCACTTTCATCAATGACCTTGACACTCTCTCTTAAACTAGCTTCTAACTTCAAATTAGCTCTTTTCAATTTAATAGATTCTTTATATAATTCATGAAAAGCATTTTGAAGTTCACTCATATCAACCTCAACCTCATCTTCATTTTCACTCTCTCTTTCTTCTTCACTCTCACTATCATCAAAAATAAGAGAATCATGTACAATGACCTTGGAAGTGGCATGTGCTATAATTTCATCATCCGATGAGTTCTCATTATCACTCACATGTGCCATAAAAGCCACAAAATTTTTCTTAGTGGGGGATTCGGGCTTCTCTTCCTTATCACTATCACTAAGGGTCGCATTATATGAAATGGGTCGTTTACCCTCTTTCCTTAGTTTAGTGGGGCACTCAAAAGCCCTATGGCCATAACCTTCACAACCAAAACATTTATTAGACTCGTCCCTATCAATATTTTCATTACTAGGTTTAGGGATCTTATCGGCTTTAGAAATCTTCTCGTTTTTATCATGTTTAGAAGATTCAAATTTCTTAAAATCATTTTTAACTTTATCTTTGTTAAATTTAAGAAATTTTCTAAATTTACGAGCAAACAAAGCCATATCTTCCGAGTCACTATCACTATCGCTCTCTACTACTTGTTTAACCTCTTTGCGGGCTTTTAAAGCAACGCCCTTTTCAATTTTCTTTTCAGTTTTAGAGGGAAACATATCTAGTTCATAGGTTTGTAAATCACCTACAAGCTCTTCTAATTTCGTAGAGGCTAAAGTGGGTAAAGAATTTAAAACGGGCACCTTTGGAATAAATCTATCGGGTAGTGACCTCAAAATTTTCTTTACAACACGGTCGTCAGGTATTTTCTCTCCCAAGGTAAAGGATGAATTAACAATATCAGAAAGTCTAGCATAAAATTTATCAAATGTTTCTTTTTCATCCATTTTGATAGTTTCAAATTGAGTAGTGAGGTTTTGGAGTTTAGAAGCTTTAACGACACTCGTTCCTTCATGAGTTAATTGTAAAATATCCCAAGCTTCTTTAGCGGTTTCACACGTCATAATACGTCGGAATTCATCTGGTGCGACAGCGCTAAACAAGGCATTTAAACCTCGGGAATTAAAGTTTGCTAGCTTAAACTCATTTTCAGTCCATCTATCAACGGGTTTGGGAACATGTACATTTTCAATTAAATGTGTTGGTGGGGTCCAACCGTTAACAACAGACATCCAAACACGTTCATCGATAGATTTAAGTGCCGATTTCATTCGCGCTTTCCAATACGCGTAGTTAGAACCATCAAAAATAGGAAATTTTGAAAATGGGGAAAAATCCATATTTAGCCAAAAAGTAAAGGATCTTTAACGAAATAATTTATCGTTTTTGTCTCTGATACCAATTTGAAGAGGCGGGAGTTGGATCCCCGGTGATTAATTTATCACAGTTAAAATATATAATTTCCTTTTTAAACAAATGAATGCGGAAGCGTTGAATAAAAGTGATAGTTCCACAAAACAACAAGGCCGGGTTTTAATATCATAAGAAACAAATTAAAACAACATAATTCAAGTCCTAGAATTTGCCTAAGTCATGATTATTCATTTAAACAAAGTTAGGCGACACCAATATTAGCAAATGACTTGAATAAACCAAATTAACCCAATATTTAATTTAAGTCCCAAATTAAATGCGTGTGATTGTAAAACCAAATTTTATCTTGAAATTAATCTAACATGCTATCTAAGTGATATAGAGCAAGATAAAATAAACAGTCACACTACACCGTGATATACGAGGAAAAACCCACTAACGGGAAAAAACCTCGGGACGGCCCTAGCCTCAAATCCACTAAAAACGGTATTACAAAATACAAGACAAAAGACTTACTTCCTAAACTCGAACCCTCTCAAGCCGTGATGCTCCTTCTTGTATCAACCTCCAATTAGCGGATAACCAACGGAGCTCCACCGTGGTCTCGGAATACACCGATAGGACTTTAAACGGTCACCGTCACCCGAACATGGAGCCTTTCTCCAAACGGGTAGAATCTCAACAAAGGTCTTCTTTGTGATGGGGTGTAGAAGCAAACCCGAAACGTCTCTTGAATTCGGTAGAGAAAACTGGTGCCAAAAACTCCAAGTAAAGATATGTATATATAAAACTTGGAATAAACAACAATGGGTGTAAACTAGAGTGTGTATGAATTTTCCATTAAAAATTAACACTCAAAAACATGAACATTTTCCCTAATTAAATTTGCTATCAAACTCTCTCTAAGAGTTGGATATGGAATGGAAAAGTTGTCTTGGAAAATGTGTTTCCCGCACATAATATTGCATGAAAAATGTTGGTTGAAAACCAAGTGGAGGAGTGGGGAAAAACTGCAAAAAACTGCCAAATAACTGTTCCCGCTGGAAGTTCGTTCGAACGAACGTGATTCTCGTTCGAACGAGACTTCTAACGAGTGACCAGCCTGGGCTCGTTAGAGGTTCGTTAGATACCTCGTTAGAACGAACATTCGTTCGAACGACATATCGAACGACTGTCCAGTTAGGGTCGTTGGCAAAACTCGTTCGAACGAACCTGGTTCGAACGACAAAACTCGTTCGAACGAAATCTGGTTCGAACGAAAAAACTCGTTCGAACGACATTTCAAACGAACAAACTGAAAGATTGAAAAATTCAATTTTGGCCCAGAAACTTTTATAAACTTTTATATACTTATTTTTAAGTTTCTAATTGATTCTTTCTGAAAAATAAAATGCAGTTTTAATTCACCTAACACCCAATACAAATTGTTCCAAGCTCCTATATACATATAAATACATTCATACCTTGGGAGCATGGAACCTAAGTTGATGACATACAAACAAGGCACATAAACTACGGCATGTTGATGATGCTTTATACTCTTTGCCGCTACGTCTTCAACAAACACTTCATAGGTCTTGAATATTACAATTAAATAAAATCCTATGAATAAATGTTTTTGTCCGGAATTGAGCCAAAACTATAAGAGGACTCAATTGGAAATTTGTGTCCTTACAAGTTAAGATTTATGTTAGAAAATCCTCCTATACATAAGTTAGGACGCATTGATAACTTGGGGACCCTTAGGTATGGGACTAAGGGGTATTTTGAGGATCTCAAATCGATTAAAAGGGTGGGTTGATTAAAAATTGAGAAAATGAGAATTAATGCCTAAGATAAAAATAGGTATTAAAATTTATGGCGACATAATGTGTCGGGGCCGACAGTTTAGACGGGCCAGAGGGCGATTAATGTCGTGTCGTGTGTGGAACCTTGTCATGTGTCGGGGCCGACAGTTTAAACGAGTCAGAGGGCGATTGACAAGGGGAAGTGTGACACTTTAATAAAAAGTGAGAACTATAATAAAAGATGGTTAATTTAATTAAATTAACATCGTGGGACTTGGGAATTTAAAATTTTATTGGTGTGCCTTTATAAATGGGATTTCCGTGGGTAGCTAGTGATTTTTAATTATCTCGTTTAATTTAAAATATTCTATTGTGATATTTATTGCGTATAATGCTACTGTCTGGATTCAAGGATCCTATTTGAGGGGAGTAGTGTGTATTCTTGCTCGGGGCTTTGGCTCTGGCCCATGTGTTGACTAAACTTTTTCAGGATTAGAATTGGAGAAGCTGCATAAGTTTATCAGAGTTATCATTTGGAGGTGCAGCTAGAGTTATTCTTTTATGGCATAGTTTGGTTAGACTTTCCTTTTCAGTCGTATTTAATTATAAGACTTCATTTGAGTTTTATTGGGCCATTCGGTTCCAAAGTTGTTTAGATGATTTATTTTTGGATTATTTAAGATTTTTTTAATCATTATTGGAGAATGGATTATTGGAGTTAGCATGTGATGGATCTTTTATCGCTTAATTGTTTATGAGCATTTGAGTTTGATTTCAATTATGTATCTTATGGTGTGGTTAATTTATGTCTCATATCTCTCTCATGCTAAGAATGGTATTTATTTACTCACGCCCGACATAGTTTTGGTGGCGGCCGACGCCAGAATTAGGCGGGGTGTGACAGATGGTATCAGAGCATGGTCATAGGTCTCATAGGTTATGAGTCCATTTTGGCTTCCGCGTTGCTTATCTTTGATTCCGTTTTGATGATTCGTACTCTTAGTCATTCCGAGTCTGATGTTGTTTTTGTTCCTATCTTTTCAGATGGCGAACACAAGGAGAAATGGGAGTAGGAGAGAGGAGTCTTTTTCTAGCCCCGAGGCTCAAGAGAGGTGGCGTCAGATTACTTTGGAGGCCGAGGAGTTAGCGGCTATCATTCGTGAGGCCACAGCGGCTGGTTTGGAAATGGGGAGACAGAAAGGGGTGACTTTAGAGGCGCAACAACGTGGTACACCCGCCTCAACTTGGGATCGAGTGAGGACTAGTTTCTTTAAGGGTAATCCTCCCACCTTTGGATAGGGATCTGACCCAACGGTTGCTCACCAGTGGAGGAGGGATATGGAGAGGCATTTGAGGATGGTGGACTGCACGGATGTGCAAAACCAGATGTTAGTAACTTTTAAGCTGACAAGGGATGCGTTATAATGGTAGGAGAGTGCCACCACATCAGATGAGAGAGATCAGTTGGGATATGTAGAGTTTATGATCAAGTTCAATAATAAGTACTTTTCGTATGAAATTAGAAACGCAAAGAAGAGAGAATTTATGGATTTGGATCAAGGTTCAAAATTATTTGTCGAGTATGAACAGGAGTTCACCAATCTATCTATGTTTGTACCAGAGGAGGTTAGCACTGAGTTTAAGAAGATGGAGTGTTTCATTAAGGGATTGTCTTGGTCGCTTAGGCAAATGGTGTTGGGGAACCCGGCATACACTACTTATGCTCAGGTGGTGGATGTCGCAATGTTGTTATGGCAAGAGAAGGCCAATTATCAAAAGAAGTTAGGACAGAGACAAGAGTCTAATGGCCAGGCAGGTGAGAATAAAGGTCGCAATGATCAAACATGGAAGAGGCAGAGGACCAATCAGGAACAACAAGGTTAAGGAGAGGAGCAAGACAATACTTGGCGTTTCGGACCTTTTAGGGGTGAATGCTTGGTATGTAGAAAAGTAGTACATCCAGCGGCAAAGTGTTACAAGAGAGGAGGCCAACAAAACCAAGGAGAACCAGCCCAATAAGGTCAAGGTACGTAAGGTCAACAAGGGCAAAGAGTTCAGGGGAAGCTAGGACTGAGGCCTCCAGTCTTAGCAGCAGCCAGCGTTCAGGGGGCACAAGCAGTACCAACAGTGTCAGGTGCGCAGGGGGTGGTCACTGCACCAACCAATCTCAGTTACGGGAGGTGTTATGTGCCACAGGTTCAGTCAGAACAGGATAGGTTGCGTGGCTAGAGGGATATCGCGGTACGTAATACTTTCTTAGATAACTATATATGTAGGATTTATATATCGTATTTTGTTAAGGATTACGTTTGGGTGGTTTAGGTGTTTGGGCGCCTAATTATGACATTCTACTGGTAGGCATATGTGAGCCTTATTTTTCTTTTGCGATATTTACGCGTTGATGTGTATGCTTCGTCTAATTTCGAGGACGAAATTCTTTTCTAGTGGGGAAGTATGTAACACCCCGTATTTTTAATTATTATTTTAATTAATTAATTGGCATTTTCGGGAAAAATAAATATTTGAATTTAATAATTTTATTGGATAAATATGTTGATTATGATTTTAGAAGAATAAAACTTCAAGCGGAATTAAAATCGGAGTTAAAATGGATTTTATATGATTTTGGGAAATAATTGACCCTTATAAATTTTTGGTCGAACTGCCAGTTTTTGGAGGCGATTGATCGTTCGACGCCTGGGGGTCGATCGATCCCAGAAAATGTGAGCAGCAAGCTGTTTTTAGAATTTGTGTAGAATTAGGACTCCTAATCACTATATAACCTTGTTAATCCATAGGGGGAATTCTCATAATCATTTTTTCTTCAGTTTTTCACCAGAGAACACTTCTAAACATTTTACTCTCACTCATAATCATCATCCTTCTTCATAATCAAGTTTTTGACATAAGCTTTGGGAGGCTTAATTGGGGTTTAATCAAGTTTGTTCAAGAGCACTCTTTTGCTAATTTTTCGCAAGGAATCTAGATTTCTAATCAGATTTTTAACACTATCTTTACAGGCATGAATACTCTATTCTTTTCCTTTAGTATTATGCGTTTTAAGTTTCGCGCAAACACTTAATTACATGTTTTCTTAAAATAATTAGTAACTTAATTAGAAAAAGTGGACACTAATTATGGAGTTGTTTTTATAAAATCTTTTAATCTGAATAATATTCATAACCCTTTTGGTACGTAGGATTCATGAGTGATTTGGGGTTTTATTGGTGTAGGTTGCATGTAGAAAAACCCTAGTTTTAAAATAGATCATTTTTGAGTGCGTATAACTCATGTAATACATGTAGAGATAATGAAATTTAGTTTTTGATGTATATATGATGTAAACTTGGTATATTTAATTTAAAATAATTAAATGAGATTATTTGGGTATTGTTGACGTTGTGATAATTTAATTAAAGTTTTAATTGAATTGGACTATCATGCGTAGTTTGGTACATTGATTTATTATGCATATTTGTGTGACTTTTTGGTATTATTATATTGCCTTTGTGACGACGGGTTGTTGGGTAATTTTTCTCTCCTTATACTTTAGGATGCCTTCTAGGTATGGGACTAGCGGGTAGACCTTTTATGATTTACGCCTTCTAGGTATGGGACTAGTGAGGGTAGATTATTAGGTTTTTATCATCTTGAGGGTGGGTTGATTTTTATTACTTTATCATCATTACGGTAGTCTAAGTACGAGACTAAGTTAAGATTTATGTTAGGAAATCCTCCTATACATAGGTTAGGACGTATTGATAACTTGGGGACCCTTAGGTATGGGATGTGACACCCCGCCTAATTAAATATCGGGCGATCACTCGTTTATTAAATTAAATCAAGGTTAACAGTTGGTTCATTCTCAGCATCACTGTCGATAAAAATAAATTTTCCAATTTAACACCCTAAATAATTAAGCTAAGTGTCAAAAACATTTTTCATACAAACATCCAAATTTTAATTAAAGAAAAAGATTTATTTATATAAACAACATTTCTACAATTAAGAATCACACCACGATAAACCAAATAGTATAATACATTCGCCAATCGAATGTCAACATATGAAACTAGAATCACAAACCCATAATGAAAAAATCCCATAGAACAATACTGGAATGACTGGAATATAAATGTCCTGATAACAAATAAATAATGGAAGGGGCGACACGTGCCCAATAAATGAGAGTGCTAGAAGTGGAGTCAATAAAAGAAGCCGTCTACTCAAGTGACCTGCAACTCCCACCTAAGCTGCAACACGTTCCTCTCAAGGGATCCTAAGCAAGACGCCCCTGTGGCTGGGCACCTGAAAATATACATATATATACAAGAGAGAGAGATAGAGAAAAAGAAACGGGTCAGAGCCCGAAAGTGTGTTTGATTTTAAAATACGTTTAGCAAGTATTTAAATTGATACAGGCCAATGCAATAACATATTAGTGCGTCGCTCTCTTGAGAAATACTCACCTCTCTTCTAATGTTCACACCTATCGCACTAACCTTCCCAACGATTTTGTTTTATCAATTCCCGCACTAGTCTTCCTAAATGATTTAACTTAACTTAGGTTACTCGTAAGATATTACAATTCAACGATTTAATTCTAAAAAGAATGTTCCAATTAGTAACCAAAGTTCTCCATTTTAACTTTATAAAATCAATAAGTTTCCCAGTGATATATTATATTTTCTCAAAACAAGTATTCATAATTTAGTCCAGAATTATTCCTCACTTACTACGTTACAGCAATAGTTTAAATTCCTCAATCCAGATATATATATATATAAGGTACTCGTATAATTTATATATATATTCTAACTGCACCAACATATAAACTATGGTGTAGGTATACTCTGCTTTCTCAAACCAAGTATTTACAATTTTTAGTCATCAACCATGTCCTACATATCTGTAAGGACATTTTTGTCCATTATCAATATGTATGTCATACGCCGTTACACCGTTGAAGAAATTCAAGATTGCATCTACATCAACGGATCCGAATATCAAAGCGTCTTCAACATCATAGCCTCTGCGAGAATGAACTTGGTAAAATTTTGTTTCTACGTTCCTTAAAGTTCATATTTAGTATTGGGAAATTTTTATAAAATGTTTTTTATAAAAATAAGGCGTAAGTTTTTTCAAGCAAAATGAGGCATTTATTATTCTGGGTCAACCGGACCGATCCGGTCACAAACGGACCGATCCGTTTTGCTGAAGGCCAGTATACCCCGGACCGATGGCAAACCGATGAGGAGAAATAGCCGAACCGATCCGACCTCATTCGGACCGATCCGCCTCTTAATAAAAGAACCGATCCGGTCAAATCGGACCGATCCGCCCTCAATCCGGACCGATCCGACGGGGATAATCACTGCCAGATTCGCTGCAGATTTTTTAGGCTCAAAGACTTCTTATTTAAATCCAACTTCGGGGAGTTATTTTTTAAGACTTACATACACGATTTTCAGAGTCCTAAATACTCAGAGTCTTCATCTTTTGATGTTCCAAACATCTTTTTGATTCACACAAAAAAAAAATCCCAATTACTTTTGTGAATCTTTTGGAACCCTAGAACACAAACTTTGTTGTTGTTCATCTTTGTGGAGAGATCTTTGCAACCGAGGGATGCGTGTCATTGCTGAGGGAGTCTCTACAAAGTTTTATGGCTGCGTGTCATTGAGGAGAGCTGCGGTTCTTCCTTCGTTGTTTGGGCTGCGAGTCCTTGGAGGGTGCTGCGTGTATTCTCTTGCTGAGTTCAAGACTGCGTGTCTTTGTGGGTTGGCTGCGCGTTGATCCATTGCAGATTTCTCTATGTAATTGTAAGTTGCGGCTTGTATATTCATAGTGAAATAAAGGTTTTACCCGAAAGGGGTTTTTTCCTGAATTCTGTGTCTCAGCATATTTTTGTGTCACATGATTTATTTGTTTATGGGTTGACACACGCACGCACTTTAGATGCATGTTTAGGGGCTGAAATTTAATAAGTGTGTCTAATTAGAAATTTGCGAAGTTAATCAATATCACGCATTCTCAAATTGGTATCAGAGCAGGTTGCGCTAATTTATCGCGTATTCCTATTTTCCGCAAAATCGTGTGATATTGATTTTTTTTTAAAATCAGTTTTGTGAAAAATTGCAATTTTTCCTATGGAGCACTTATATAATCAGATGCCTATTTTTGACGGGTCTAATTATGCCTACTGGAAAGCTCGTATGAAATCGAATTTAAAATCTATTGACGAGCGAGTTTGGTTACTTTGCGAAAATGGTTGGACTCCTCCCACGGTCACTGTTAATAACATCACCTCTCTAAAACCCGTGTCAGCCTGGACTGAGGATGATTATAAGTTGTCCAATTTTAACTCCCATGGTCTGAGTGCTATTTCTGGTGCTATCACTCCTGATGAGTATCGCCGAATCATGACGTGCTCCACGTCTAAGGAGGCTTGGGATGTTTTGAAACTGACACATGAGGGTACGAACGCTGTTAAAGAGTCTAAGTTACAAAATCTGGCCACCCAATTTGAGACTATCACCATGTCTGAGTCCGAATGCTTTGATGAATTTTATGCACGTTTGTCGGACATTGTTAACACTAGTTTTAATTTGGGTGAGGTGATTGATAACACGCGTGTCGTTAAAAAGATTTTGAGATCTCTTCCAAAACGCTTTATTCCTAAAGTCACTGTTTTGAACTCTTTGGGAAATCTGAAATCACTTAAGTTGGAAGAACTTGTAGGAGATCTTCAAACCTATGAGATTGACATGTTTCCTAAAACCATTAAGGCTAAGGATAATGGTATTGCTTTAAAGACTCATTTTAAGAAAAAGAAAGAAAAAGTTTGTGAGTCTGATTCTGAGGAAGATGTTGATTTTGATAATATGGCCTTGTTTGCGAAAAACTTTAAAAAATTTCCCAATACTAAATATGAACTTTAAGGAACGTAGAAACAAAATTTTACCAAGTTCATTCTCGCAGAGGCTATGATGTTGAAGACGCTTTGATATTCGGATCCGTTGATGTAGATGCAATCTTGAATTTCTTCAACGGTGTAACGGTGTATGACATACATATTGATAATGGACAAAAATGTCCTTACAAATCTCCCCCTATGTCTATGCCGGTACATACATAAAAAAAATATCCGAATTATCAACTAATGACCTATACAAATCTACCCTCCCATGAACCCTAAAAATGGAAAGATACAAAGGTATAAATCTTCATCGTTTGTTCTTCAATCTTCAACAATGATCAAATCTCAAAGCTTTTCTCATCAGGGTGTGTAACATATTGATCTTCAATTTTCATACCTACACACATGAGACAAAGCAAATACCACGTGACATATCGAGTTTGAAATGAGATAAACATAGATACCAATATATGATAAAATCATAAGCTATATCTCAAAAACTCCCCCAAAACTCAAACTCCCCCATAAAATGATAATTCTAAAAGGAAAGGAAAGGGCAAAGAAAGTGATGAGAGGAATGACTCTGATGAGGAGTGTGAGGAAGATTTAGAGAACATCACCTGTTTTGAATGTGGGGGTAAGGGACATAAGTCGTTTGAGTGTCCTACTTGGCTTAGAAAGAAAGGGAAGAAAGTAGCCATGCCTGCCACACTTAGTGATGATGAGGGAGATGAGTCGGATAAAGATTTAGGACATGGGATGGTTGTCGCCTTTTCTAGTCGTGTAAGCACACCCAGTTTGTATCACAAAAGTGCACACGAGAGCGATAATAGTGATTCATGTTCTTCAAGTGAGGGAGAAAGTGAAAGTGAAAGTGGAGATGAAAGTGAGCTCCAAAAAGCTTTTAGAGATTTGTACACCGAGACCTTGAAAACAAAGAAGTATAATAGGGATTTAGGTCGTCGGGTTTTAGATTTGGAGAAAGAGAAGGAGGTTTTGAGAAAGGAGAAGTGTGATTTGGCTGACACGTTGTCTAGTCTGACGACACGTGTATCCCAACTCGAGAGTGATCTCGAACGTGCCCGGGAGGTCAAAGTCAAGTTTGAGAACGCACCTAAGAAGGTTGAAAAGGTGGTTCTTAAGGGTAAAGGTGAGAAGTTAGGAATAAGTCATGACGGTGCTTTTTCTTCCCAATTAGCACCCGAGCCGGTTCCCACTTTAGTGACAGTTTCACATGTGTCTCACCCTAACCCACCTAGGCGTCCCATTCCTATTAGGAAAGTGCGTCCTAGAGTTTTTGAGAAAGGTGTTCCTAGGCCTATTTATGTTTGCTCACATTGCAAGAGGAGAGGGCACCTTAGGGAATTTTGCTTTAAGTTGGGGTATGTGTCACGTTTTGCTTCTAGACGTGTTTCTGGCACACATGCACCCACACATGATACTTTACATGCTCCCGGAGACTACATGAGAGAGTTTGCACATTTAGGTGAGCAAGTTAAGTTTTTAGTCAAAACTTCACAAGAATTGATGGAGGTTTTTCATAAGTTGGAAAACCCCTCCGCACCTAATGATTGAGGTTTGACTTGTTTACTAGCATAGGGTGATTTTCATGATGTCATTGTTTGCCTATTGCTAGTATGTATCATTTTTGTATATATTTTTTTTTGAAAAATACAAAAAATATTTTTTTTGTTTTGGTTGCACCGTTTATGGATGAACACTTTGGATGACCGAGTCACAACATCATTCCATTATTTTCATGTGACTATTTGATAAGTGTTTTGAGACAATAGGTCAATTCACCCATGTGCTTTATAATGTTTGGAGTCATTAAGATGTAATTAAGTGTTACTTCCTACATGTTTGACTCATGTTTCCTTTATTGCACACATGCACGGATTTTGTTTGATTATTGTGCTTGTCTTATCACATGTTGGTTGGGTGTTTTCACTTCAATCCTGTCCTTAAAACGAACCAAGCGCGATAAATTTTGCTAAGGAAATTGTGCATATAAAAAACCGTTTTGTGAGTTTGTGTGCTTTGTTTGAAAACGGAGAAGGGCTGCGAAAGGTTCTTTAGCCTTTGCGAATACTAAGCCACCGTTAAATTGGACCTAAAAAATGGAGGAATTTTATTATCCGAGGTCCAAAGAGGTTCAAAGAGCCCGAAAAAAATTGAAAGGCAATAAAAAGAAATTCATGCCAAATATGGGCCATTTAGGTTTTTGCACCAATTCTCCAAAGTTTGAGAATTTAGATTACCTCTAAAAGAAAATATATATGAGGGTGTTTGGTTGGAGAATTTAAAACGGGTTTGCACGTCCTTGAAATGCTTGAAAATGCGCTAAATAGTTTTGGACGTTATTGGTGTGGAAATCATTTTGACTTTGATTTGTTGATTTGAATAAGACGATGTCATCTAAATTCAACAAATTTTTACACCTAAGGATACCTTTGATGTTCATTCGTTAGGAGTACTCATATGCATCGTGCACATATGATTGATTGAGTTGATTTACCTATCAAATGTGTTCACACCCATTCATTTCGTTTCCATGACTTGGTTGTTTGAGTTTAAATCCATGGTGTGATTTTTGTATCATATTTGTTCATATTGGTATCCTATCTTTGTATGAAAAATTTGAAAAATCAAAAAAAATCAAAAAAAAAAAAAAAAAAAATTTGTTTGATGCCCTATTTTGTGTACCGTGACACCCCGATTTCACTTATTTGATTCATTCTTCTCATTTGTCTATTTGGGGACATCATAAAAAGGGGGAGAAAGAATTATCATTTTATGGGGGAGTTTGAGTTTTGGGGGAGTTTTTGAGATATAGCTTATGATTTTATCATATATTGGTATCTATGTTTATCTCATTTCAAACTCGATATGTCACGTGGTATTTGCTTTGTCTCATGTGTGTAGGTATGAAAATTGAAGATCAATATGTTACACACCCTGATGAGAAAAGCTTTGAGATTTGATCATTGTTGAAGATTGAAGAACAAACGATGAAGATTTATACCTTTGTATCTTTCCATTTTTAGGGTTCATGGGAGGGTAGATTTGTATAGGTCATTAGTTGATAATTCGGATATTTTTTTTATGTATGTACCGGCATAAACATAGGGGGAGATTTGTAAGGACATTTTTGTCCATTATCAATATGTATGTCATACGCCGTTACACCGTTGAAGAAATTCAAGATTGCATCTACATCAACGGATCCGAATATCAAAGCGTCTTCAACATCATAGCCTCTGCGAGAATGAACTTGGTAAAATTTTGTTTCTACGTTCCTTAAAGTTCATATTTAGTATTGGGAAATTTTTATAAAATGTTTTTTATAAAAATAAGGCGTAAGTTTTTTCAAGCAAAATGAGGCATTTATTATTCTGGGTCAACCGGACCGATCCGGTCACAAACGGACCGATCCGTTTTGCTGAAGGCCAGTATACCCCGGACCGATGGCAAACCGATGAGGAGAAATAGCCGAACCGATCCGACCTCATTCGGACCGATCCGCCTCTTAATAAAAGAACCGATCCGGTCAAATCGGACCGATCCGCCCTCAATCCGGACCGATCCGACGGGGATAATCACTGCCAGATTCGCTGCAGATTTTTTAGGCTCAAAGACTTCTTATTTAAATCCAACTTCGGGGAGTTATTTTTTAAGACTTACATACACGATTTTCAGAGTCCTAAATACTCAGAGTCTTCATCTTTTGATGTTCCAAACATCTTTTTGATTCACACAAAAAAAAAAATCCCAATTACTTTTGTGAATCTTTTGGAACCCTAGAACACAAACTTTGTTGTTGTTCATCTTTGTGGAGAGATCTTTGCAACCGAGGGATGCGTGTCATTGCTGAGGGAGTCTCTACAAAGTTTTATGGCTGCGTGTCATTGAGGAGAGCTGCGGTTCTTCCTTCGTTGTTTGGGCTGCGAGTCCTTGGAGGGTGCTGCGTGTATTCTCTTGCTGAGTTCAAGACTGCGTGTCTTTGTGGGTTGGCTGCGCGTTGATCCATTGCAGATTTCTCTATGTAATTGTAAGTTGCGGCTTGTATATTCATAGTGAAATAAAGGTTTTACCCGAAAGGGGTTTTTTCCTGAATTCTGTGTCTCAGCATATTTTTGTGTCACATGATTTATTTGTTTATGGGTTGACACACGCACGCACTTTAGATGCATGTTTAGGGGCTGAAATTTAATAAGTGTGTCTAATTAGAAATTTGCGAAGTTAATCAATATCACGCATTCTCAATATCAAATCACGGTAGGCAGTTCCAAATTTCAGAATTTCATATATATATTAACTACTCGTATAATATATATTATAACAGCACCCCAACTAAATTATGGTGCGGGCATACTCTACTATCCAAAGCCCCATATCACTCATATTAAGGGGAATACATTCGGAATCACTCTCGAAATGTATTAACAATACATACACAAACAATATTGAGGCGAAGAATAGATTCCAAGTCTCTAAGAGGATGGCACCTACCGGCGTCTCTTAGGACCGTCTGAACTATCACGTCGATAGCCTGTACCAAGGACATCTATCTTCTAGGGTACAAGTCAATATCCCCCATAAAGGTCCCTTCGAGATAAGACTTGTCCCAGCGCGGTAACATCAGGGATAGCAAGTAGCGTGGGCATGATTTTCACAAGCATATAATATATGTATACACAATCATATAATTATACCACTTTATCAAATTAATGTAGGTTCTTCTCATCACCCGTAATTATACCGTTTATCCTTAATTTCAAAATTATAGAATTACACATAAGGCTTTATTCGTAACCTTAACTCGAAGGGTTTTCTCACTTATTACCTAACACTCGTGGGCTACATCCTCACAAATCTGAATTTCAGTAAGTGTCTTTATTTGGTTCCAACGTAACTCTCTTACGCACCTCACCCTTTAAATTCATAAATCCATTAACCTAAAGTAAATATCCCATAAATACCATTTTCGTTAAAGATTAAAGGTTCCAACATTTATTCATATACCCTACTGGTCCGCAATGTCTCCCAAATCAATTTATCAAGAGTGCCCAAGAATTATATAATGATAATTTGAATTTAACGCACTTAAAGAGGGAATTAGGAGTCTTCCAGGAGGGGTCGATCGATCGACGCTTGGGGCTCGATCGATCGAACCTTCGATCGATCGAAGCTTTAGGCTCGATCGATCGATCAAGCAGGTCTCGGCAAAATTCTGCAGAATGCAGTTACGGGTTTCATCCAACTTCTTCATCTAAAACGATGTGTTTCCATTCTAATCGCCCCAAAAATCCTACTATCATCATTATAACATTATACCAGGTGTTTATAACGTAAAGCATGCGTGTAACTATCATTAAACATGGATTTTCAACCTAAAATCATGTCCAATTATCAAGAACCCTAGAATTTTCTTAAACAGATTTCTAATGAATCTTTCTCCAATATTTCTTTATTATGATCACCAAATTTCGTGGATTTTTACCTCTACATGGCAAGGGTTTCCAGAATTTACATATACATCAATACTACATGGGTTCTCCTATCAAAAATGGGGTTTTCTTCCATAGTTTTTATCACAATCTATTCCTAAGCTAACATGAAGATTGCATCAACGAAAATAGCAAGTTTAAACACTTGCTTGGGATTTTGGTATGCAGATTCCCGGATGATTTTGGTATGGTTGCGTTCCTTGTCTCGTGATCTACGCGGTGGTGGTGGTGGCGGTGAAATCCGGTGGCTTTTTGGCCTTGGTTTTCCTTGAAACTCTCTCCTCTCTTCTCCAACGGCCGTCACTTGATTTGTGAATGTTCTAACCCTAAGAGGCTGACCTAATGGCTGATATAGGTTGGCTGAAATTCGTGGGTTTAATTACCCACTTATGTAAAATGACTAAAATGCCCTCCCAGGGCACCAATTAGGCCTAAAAACGCCCCGAGACCCAAACTAAACCCCCGGGTATACTTATCTGACTATCTCGACCCTTCCGGACGCGTTGGCGCACTCAAAACGACCATATGAACAACTTATAAAATATTTACTTTTTATTTAACAAAATTAGTCCCGACGTGACACGGGCACGTCCCGACTTAAATTTCCGAAATAGTCATTTAATTCACTTATGACATTCAATATAACCAATATAATATATTACTATGCTCATTAGTAATATTCAACAAGTTTCCCATAATTACTAACTCTCGTCACGTTAATAATTATAACATATTTAATTTTTGGATTTTTATTAAATAAACCGTCACATTAAATTTAATAATTCCCCAAATTAATATAGCATAAAAATACGGGGTATTATATACTTCCCCCCTAATAACGGAATTTCGTCCCGAAATTCAAAAAATAAGGCATACTTGGTAAAAACAACTCTGGGTATCTTTCGCGCATATCTGCCTCATGCTCCCAAGTGGACTCCTCCACATTATGATGCTCCCACTGGACTCGCACAAGTGGAACTACTTTCGACCTCAATATCCTCTCACTATAGTCTAGAAGAGCCACTGGTCTCTCCTCGTAAGAGCTGTCAGATTGTAAGTCTATCTCATCTATCGCAATGTGAGTATGGGCCATATCATCCCGAAGAAATCGTCTCAACGACGAGATGTGGAATACACCGTGGATGCGATGTAAATGTTCTGGCAATCCCAACCTGTATGCTACCGGCCCAATCCTCTTGATGATTGGAAATGGTCCCACGTACCTCGGGGCCAACTTCCCCTTCTTCCCGAACCTCATCACACCCTTCATAGGAGATACACGCAATAACACTTGATCTCCCACATTAAACTCCCGGAAGAACCGTTTCTCATCGGCATAGCTCTTCTGCCTATCCTGGGCCACCCGAATACGACTTCTGATTATCTCAATCCTCGCGGAGGTCTTCTGAATCACTTCTGGCCCTAGCAACTTGTTATCCCCCACCTCAAGCCAACAAGTTGGAGAACGACAAGGCCTTCCATATAAAGCCTCAAAGGGAGCCATACCAATCGTAAACTGATAAGAGTTATTATAAGCAAACTCTACCAGTGGAAGATGTGGATCCCATCCTCCTCCAAAATTGAGAACACACATACGTAGCATATCCTCCAACATATGATTAGTACGTTATGTCTGTCCGTCTGTCTGTGGGCGGTAAGCTGAACTCAACTTCAACTCAGTACCCATAGCCTCCTGAAAGCTTTCCCAGAAACGTGACAAAAAAATCTTGTCTCTATCTGACACAATATTCAAGGGCACCCCATGTAATCTGACAATCTCAGCGATGAACAACTGAGCATACTGACCCATGGTATAATCTGTCCTTACTGGCAGAAAATGAGCCACCCTTGTCAAACGGTCTACAATCACCCAGATAGAATCGTGGCCCCGCTGTGATGTAGGCAACCCTGTAATGAAATCCATGGAAATACTCTCCCACTTCCACGCGGGTACTTCCAACGCCTGAAGCAATCCTGACGGTTTATGGTGGTCCACCTTCACCAGCTGGCAGGTAGAACACTTGGACACAAACTCGGCGATGTCCTTCTTCATCCCACTCCACCAGTATTAACGCCTCATGTCCTGGTACATTTTATCACCTCCCGGATGTACTGCAAATCGGGACCCGTGAGAATGAGTCATCACTTCATGACGTAACTCCGCGCCTTCTGTAACCACCAATCTCCCATTAAACCGCAAACCTCCATCAGAACTAACAGAATAGGACTCAGCACCCTCGGCTAGAAGTCACACAATCTGCGCCTGGCAAAACGGGTCTGTAGTCTGTGCCTGTATCACCCTTGTAACAATCTCGGGCGTGACCGATATTACGGATATGAACGATCGTGCCACTGCGTCTTGGTGACCCAAATTCCTTCCATTTCTCTTTCCAGACGTCCGCTACATCGTCTACCGGTCTACGGATCAACGCATCAGCAACTACGTTGGCCTTCCCCGGATGATATTGTATATCGAACTGGTAGTCCTTCACAAACTCCAGCCATCTGCGCTGATGCATATTCAGCTCTCACTGAGTGAATAGGTACTGCAGTGACTTATGGTCTGTGAACAAACGGAATTTCTCGCCCAATAAGTAGTGCCTCCAAATTCTCAATGCAAAGACGACCGATGTTATCTCCAGGTCGTGGGTGGGGTAATTCTTCTCATGCGGATTAAGCTTGAGGGAAGCAAAAGCTATAGCCTTCTCTTCCTGCCGAAGTACTCCCCCAAGTCCCCGTAAGGACGTGTCGGTATAAACCAGGTACTCCACACCCAGTTTCGATAAGGCAAGGACTGGTGCTGAAGTAAGCTTGTCCTTCAGCTCGTCGAAAGCCAACTGACAAGCGTCATCCCAAACATATGGTACCCCCTTGCGAGTCAGATTCGTCAATGGACCCGCTATTTTGGATAATCCCCGAATGAATCTCCTGTAGTATCCGGCTAATCCCAAGAAACTACGCACTTCCGTCGGTGTCGTGGGCTGTCCCCACTCCCTCACCGCTGACACTTTGCTCGGGTCAACTGCAATCCCCTGCTCAGAAACAACATGGCCCAAGAACTGTACTTCTCGCAACCAGAATCCACACTTCTCATACTTAGCATACAACTGATGCTCTCGTAGAGTCTGAAGAACCTGCCTCAAGTGCTCGGCATGCTCCTCCTCGGAGTGTGAATATATTAAGATATCATCTGTGAAGACGATGACGGACTGATCCAAGAACTCTCTGAATACTTGATTCATTAAGTCTATGAAAATGGCTGGAGCGTTTGTGAGTCCGAACGGCATCACCCTAAACTCGTAGGACCCATATCTCGTCATGAAGGTAGTCTTTGAAACATCCTTCTCTCTAATACGTAACTGATGGTACCCCGACCTCAGATCTATCTTCGAAAAGAAAGTTTCTCCCTTCAACTGGTAAAACAGATCTTCGATTCGAGGCAACGGATACTTATTCCGTATCGTGACCTAGTTCAATTCCCGGCAGTCCACACACAATCTCAGTGAACCATCTCTCTTCTTCACAAATAAGACTGGAGCGCCCCAAGGTGAGGTACTCCTACGAATGAAGCCCTGACCTAACAGTTGCTCTATCTGATCTCGTAGCTCTCGCATCTCTGCTGGAGCCATACGGTACGGTGCGCGTGCTATAGGTCTCGTATCTGGCAATAAATCTATAACAAAGTCTATCTCACGACTGGGCGGTAGGCCTGGTATCTCCTGAAACACATCGAAATACTCCCTGACGACAGGGATCGAATCTAAGGGAATCACAACCTCCTTAGAGGCATCCTCCTCTAAGTAATACAAATGAGCGATCGAACTTCCCTTTGGGCGAGGCAACGCCACTACAAACATCTTTTGCCCCGGAATGGCAAAAAAAAAAACAATGCTCCCACCGAAGCAATCAATCAAGGCTCCATAAGCTGCGAGCCAATCCATACCAATAATCACATCATGCTCATGCATGTCTAAGACTAACATGTCTGCAGGTAATACCAAGCTATCAATCTCTACCCCTACTCCCCGGCATATAAATAAAAATGAGTGACCCACTCCTCAGTGGTGAGTCGACACACGTCACGGTGCTCTCTGCTGTGGCTAGTAACCCTAAGGACTTTGCAAAATATGTAGCTATAAAACAATGCATTTTCCCCAGTAACAAATAGAATTCGACCCAAAGTTCCATGGATAGAAAACATACCCCAAATCGCGGGTGGTGCCTGTGGGGCTGCTGCCGGGTGGACATTATAGATATGTTTGTACTGTAACCGCCCCAGTTGCACTGGTGCTACTGGAAGGGTTGGTAGGTCTGGTACCTGAGCTGGTGCTGGGAGAGCGACTGGAAAAAGTGGCCCCTGTGGCTCATTACGGGCACCCCGCTGTCGTGGGGATCTATCTCTCTTCGGACAATCCTGGCGCCTATGGCCGTGCTTACCACACCCAAAACATCGGCCTCCGAAGTTACTCCCCCTCTGACCCTGTTCCTGTCGGTGTCGGCCTTGCTGACTTGAGACCTTATTCCTCTTTCGAAACTGCTTCATTTTACCACGTTGTTGACTAGAATTTACCCGGTCTTGGGTAGTTTGCTGTCGCAATTTTGGAGTCTTTGCACATTTGTCAGCTTTAGTCACACGCATTTGGCTAACCTCTCTAGGTCTTTTGCCTTCTCTAAGTTTCATGCTACGTTCTTGGTATTGTAAAACTGCAGTGGTGACTGCTTGTGCTACGATGCCTGCTAACTCGGCGGTTGATATTCTCTCTGGGAACACCTGAGATGCGAGTCAATTTTGCTCGTCGACTCCCTCAACCGTTTTAGCTAGTTCTTCTCGACGGTCCATCTGAAAATTTAAATGAATTTGGATGAGTTCATCATTCAAATAAACAAATCGCAGAAGCACGAATTCCCAATGCATAGAGATGAACACTACATTCCTAGTATTAGGGCTCTATATCAAAGAAAGCAGCGCTGAAAGCATAATAAGCCGCCCAGATCCTATGGACACTAGAACCTGATGCTCTGATGCCACCTGTGACACACCGCCTAATTAAATATCGGGCGATCACTCCTTTATTAAATTAAATCAAGGTTAACAGTTGGTTCATTCTCAGCATCACTGTCGATAAAAATAAATTTTCCAATTTAACACCCTAAATAATTAAGCTACGTGTCAAAAACATTTTTCATACAAACATCCAAATTTTAATTAAAGAAAAATATTTATTTATATAAACAACATTTCTACAATTAAGAATCACACCACGATAAACCAAATAGTATAATACATTCTCCAATCGAATGTCAACATATGAAACTAGAATCACAAACCCATAATGAATAAATCCCATAGAACAATACTGGAATGACTGGAATATAAATGTCCCGATAACAAATAAATAATGGAAAGGGCGACACGTGCCCAATAAATGAGAGTGCTAGAAGTGGAATCAATAAAAGAAGCCGTCTACTCAAGTGACCTGCAACTCCCACCTAAGCTGCAGCACGTTCCTCTCAAGGGATCCTAAGCAAGACGCCCCTGTGGCTGGGCACCTGAAAATATACATATATATACAAGAGAGAGAGAGAGAGAAAAAGAAACGGGTCAGAGCCCGAAAGTGTGTTTGATTTTAAAATATGTTTAGCAAGTATTTAAATTGATACAGGCCAATGCAATAACATATTAGTGCGTCGCTCTCTTGAGAAATACTCACCTCTCTTCTAATGTGCACACCTATCGCACTAACCTTCCCAACGGTTTTGTTTTATCAATTCCCGCACTAGTCTTCCTAAATGATTTAACTTAACTTAGGTTACTCGTAAGATATTACAATTCAACGATTTAATTCTAAACAGAATGTTCCAATTAGTAACCAAAGTTCTCCATTTTAACTTTATAAAATCAATAAGTTTTCCAGTGATATATTATATTTTCTCAAAACAAGTATTCATAATTTAGTCCAGAATTATTCCTCACTTACTACGTTACAGCAATAGTTTAAATTCCTCAATCCAGATATATATATATAAGGTACTCGTATAATTTATATATATTCTAACTGCACCAACATATAAACTATGGTGTAGGCATACTCTGCTTTCTCAAAACAAGTATTTACAATTTTTAGTCATCAACCATGCCCTACATATCAAATCACGGTAGGCAGTTCCAAATTTCAGAATTTCATATACATATTAACTACTCGTATAATATATATTATAACAGCACCCCAACTAAATTATGGTGCGGGCATACTCTACTATCCAAAGCCCCATATCACTCATATTAAGGGGAATACATTCGGAATCACTCTCGAAATGTATTAACAATACATACACAAAAAATATTGAGGCGAAGAATAGATTCCAAGTCTCTAAGAGGATGGCACATACCGGCGTCTCTTAGGACCGTCTGAACTATCACGTCGATAGCCTGTACCAAGGACGTCTATCTTATAGGGTACAAGTCAATATCCCCCATAAAGGTCCCATCGAGATAAGACTTGTCCCAGCGCGGTAACATCAGGGATAGCAAGTAGCGTGGGCATGATTTTCAAAAGTCTATAATATATGTATACACAATCATATAATTATACCACTTTATCAAATTAATGTAGGTTCTTCTCATTACCCATAATTATACCATTAATCCTTAATTTCACAATTATAGAATTACACATAAGGCTTTATTCGTAACCTTAACTCGAAGGGTTTTCTCACTTATTACCTAACACTCGTGGGCTACATCCTCACAAATCTGAATTTCAGTAAGTGTCTTTATTAGGTTCCAACGTAACTCTCTTACGCACCTCACCCTTTAAATTCATAAATCCATTAACCTAAAGTAAATATCCCATAAATACCATTTTCGTTAAAGATTAAAGGTTCCAACATTTATTCATATACCCTACTGGTCCTCAATGTCTCCCAAATCAATTTATCAAGAGTGCCCAAGAATTATATCACGATAATTTGAATTTAACGCACTTAAAGAGGTAATTAGGAGTCTGCTAGGAGGGGTCGATCGATCGATGCTTGGGGCTCGATCGATCGAACCTTCGATCGATCGAAGCTCTTGGCTCGATCGATCGATCAATCAGGTCTGGGCAAAATTCTGCAAAATGCAGTTACGGGTTTCATCCAACTTCTTCATGTAAAATGATGTGTTTCCATTCTAATCGCCCCAACAATCCTACTATCATCATTATAACATTATACCAGGTGTTTATAACGTAAAGCATGCGTGTAACTATCATTAAACATGGATTTTCAACCTAAAATCATGTCCAATTATCAAGAACCCTAGAATTTTCTTAAACAGATTTCTAATGAATCTTTCTCCAATATTTCTTTATTATGATCACCAAATTTCGTGGATTATTACCTCTACATGGTAAGGGTTTCCAGAATTTACATATACATCAATACTACATGGGTTCTCCTATCAAAAATGGGGTTTTCTTCCATAGTTTTTATCACAATCTATTCCTAAGCTAACATGAAGATTGCATCAACAAAAATAGCAAGTTTAAACACTTGCCTGGGATTTTGGTATGCAGATTCCCGGATGATTTTGGTATGGCTGCGTTCCTTGTCTCGTGATCTACGCGGTGGTGGTGGTGGCGGTGAAATCCGGTGGCTTTTTGGCCTTGGTTTGCCTTGGAGCTCTCTCCTCTCTTCTCCAATGGCCGTCACTTGATTTGTGAATGTTCTAACCCTAAGAGGCTGACCTAATGGCTGATATAGGTTGGCTGAAATTCGTGGGTTTAATTACCCACTTATGTAAAATGACTAAAATGCCCTCCCGGGGCACCAATTAGGTCTAAAAACGCCCCGAGACCCAAACTAAACCCCCGGGTATACTTTTCTGACTATCTCGACCCTTCCGGACGCGTTGGCGCACTCAAAATGACCATACGAATAACTTATAAAATATTTACTTTTTATTTAACAAAATTAGTCCCGACGTGACACGGGAACGTCCCGACTTAAATTTCCGAAATAGTCATTTAATTCACTTTTGACATTAAATATAACCAATATAATATATTACTATGCTCATTATTAATATTCAACAAGTTTCCCATAATTACTAACTCTCGTCACGTTAATAATTATAACATATTTAATTTCCGGATTTTTATTAAATAAACCGTCACATTAAATTTAATAATTCCCCAAATTAATATAGCATAAAAATACGGGGTATTACATGGGACTAAGGGGTATTTTGAGGATCTCACATCGATTAAAAGGGTGGTGTGATTATAAATTGATAAATTCAGAATTAATGCCTAAGATAAAAACGGGTATTAAAATTTGTGGCGACATAATGTGTCGGGGCCGACAGTTTAAACGGGCCAGAGGGAGATTTATGTCGTGTCATGTGTGGAACCTTGTCATGTGTCGGGACCGATAGTTTAAACGGGTCAGAGGGCGATTGACAAGGGGAAGTGTGACACTTTAATAAAAAGTGAGAAATATAATAAAAGATGGTTAATTTAATTAAATTAACATCGTGGGACTTGAGAATTTAAAATTTTATTGGTGTGCCTTTATAAATGGGATTTCGGTGGGTAGTTAGTGATTTATAATTATCGCGTTTAATTATTCCGTTTAATTTAAAATATTCTATTGTGATATTTATTGCGTATAATGCTACTGTCTAGATTCAAGGATACTATTTGAGGGGAGTAGTGTGTATTCTTTCTCGGGGCTTTGGCTCTGACCCATGCATTGACTAATCTTTTTTAGGATTAGAATTGGAGAAGCTGCATAAGTTTATCACAGTTATCATTTGGAGGTGCAGCTGAAGTTATTCTTTTATGGCATAGTTTAGTTAGACTTTCCTTTTCAGTCGTATTTAATTATGAGACTTCATTTGAGTTTTATTGGGCCATTCAGTTCCAAAGTTGTTTAGAGGATATATTTTTGGATTATTTTAGATTTTATTTAATCATTATTGGAGAATGGATTATTGGAGTTAGCATGTGATGGATCTTTTATCGCTTAATTGTTTATGAGCATTTGAGTTTGATTTCAATTATGTATCTTATGGACTGGTTTATTTATGTCTCATATCTGTCTCATGCTAAGAATGGTATTTATTTACTCACGCCCGGCATAGTTTTGGTGGCGACCGACGCCAGAATTAGGCGGAGTGTGACAAATTCTTTAAATTTTAGAACGGTAAGTTAACCTTAGAAATTTCAAGAGAGAGTAATCGAAATAATTATATTATAAGTAGTAATGAGAAAATACTACGTATAAAAAATATATGTACAGGTTGGGTGAATACTCATTGATTTTAATAGGATGTGAGGGTGCCTATTATATATTTATTATTATGTGTATAGAATACCTACACTGCTTGCTATCAGGAGGAGGCTTTCACGTAGTGGACAGTCTTATCCTGTGTTGCCCGTTGGGGGGATATTGAACTTGTACCCAGAGCATATGAACTTGGTTACATGCTATCTGAGATGTAGGATAGTTTCGATGGTTGAATGGGAGTGTAGGTATGTGCGTGATCCATTTGGCCGGTGATTATGTTCGCCTCCGATATTTGTGATTTGAATTTTATGCTTCATAAGAGATTGAACTAGTAGTCCGTCATGTAGTGAGTGATGCACCGAAACATGATAGCAGAGTATGCATTGCGCCAAGTGGTCTTAACCTAAGGGTGCAGGATTAGTATATAGATGTATAGGGATGATGTGAATATATATATATATATATATATATATATATATATATATATATATATATATATATGTGTGTGTGTGTGTGTGTGTGTGTGTGTGTGTGTGTGTGTGTGTGTGGGTACTTGTGAATAATTCTACTGTGTGAAACTAGTAGATATGGTAATGATGATAAATAAAACAAACTTAGTGGGTAAAAGATTAACTATTCGAATGGGGTTTATGAAATGTGGTTATCCGGGATAAACTACTTTTAATAACATATTGTATGGGCAATACGGGTTTACTACTAGTGAACGTAGATAGTGACCATGTGATTTCGAACTTGTAAGGCTAGGTAACATAACTACTGTGGATTAGAATATGCGTTAGGTGTGCATAATAGATGAGAGGTGAGGATCTAATGTGAGAGTCTGAAAAGCTATCATGCGCATAATACTTGCGTTATTACAAATTTTAAATACTTGCTAAACCAAATATTTTTACAATACAGGCTCTGAACTGTCTCTTAATATTCTTCTCTCTTTTGTTATATGTGTACTATAATAGGTGCCTAGCCATAGGGTTACCAGACTTAGATGCTTGGATTGTTTAGCGAGCTACAGCAATTGTGGGAGTTGCAGGTCTCTGCATTTAGACGCCTCTATCATTTCTTTCTATTCTACTCAGACATTTCATTTAGGTCATGTGTCACCCATCCTCAATTTTACTTTATCAAAGAGATTGTACTAATTTTACTTTTGCAGTTCTTTTCAGTTAGATTGAGTATTATTGTGGTTTATGGATTTGAGACTTTAAACTGGAATATTTGATCTAGTCTTATTTATTTCAGAAGTTGAGTTATATCTAGTATTTATTTTATTCCAGTGAATGGTAAATAGTTGATGTCTTAATACTTAGAAATTATTAATGGATTCTTTGGGTATAACTTAAAATAAAATAAAAATTTGACACTAGCTTAATTATTTATTAGGTGATTATTAATATTAATTGTGTTTTGACATTAATGCTAAGAATGAACCAACCGAAAACATTGTTTTAAATTGAATAAAGTACTGATCACTCGGTATTTAATTGGGCTAGGTGTCACAGGTGGTATCAGAGCATCAGGTTCTAGAGTCTTTTAGGATCTGTACGGCTTATTATGCTTTTAGCTTAGCGTCCTTTGATACAGAGCCCTAGCTTTAGGACTGTTGTAGTCTTATTTATGTGATTACATCTTCATCTATTTGAGATTTAATAATAATTATGGACTAATAAAATTCTTTATCATCTCAGATGCCTCCTCGACATGCACCGCGAGACATAAAGGCCCAACCAGAGCAGCCAGCAACTCATTCTGAGGGAACAAAGAACGCAGTCGAGGTTGCCTCCATAGTAGCTCAAGCGGTGAATGAAGCTTTAGCGGTGGTGCATCATGCCCCACCCTAAGTTTAGGCTGTGGCGCCAATTCTAGTTCAGTTTTGTACTGCGTGGGAGAGAGTTAGGGATGCCTTTCAGAAGGCACATCCCCCAGAGTTCTTAGGCAGTTCTGACGTTGTTATTTCCAGCCAAAGGAAGAAAGACATCCATAGGCATCTTTGCATGTATGAGTGCACAAATATTCAGAAATTGTTACTGGATACCTTCAAGATAGTAGGGGCAGCCTTACAGTGGTGGGAGTCCACTACCACTTTAGAGCAGAGAGACAGTATGACAATTTTGAGTTTCTGGGTGAGGTTCGACCGCAAGTATTTTCCTTCCGCCATTCAGACCGAGATGAGACAAAAATTACTAGACCTCACCCAGGAGGAGAGAAAAGTCACAGAATATGAGGAGGAATTCACCAAACTGGTTAATTTGGTACCTAGTGAGGTGCCTACTAAAGAGAAGAAAATACAGATGTTCATGGATGGCCTAACCTGGAGGATCCGTCAACACCTTCTGGGTAATCTGTCTTTGCATTCCTATATAGACGTACTTAATACTGCATTGTTATATTATCAGGACCACCGTTTCCATGACAAGGGGAACAAATGAGGAGGTGATCCTAGCTAGCAGGAAAGGACAGGTGGGGGTAGTGCCAACGGGGCACCGATAGCTCAGCAGTAGTAGAGGCAGGGTGAGCAGGGTTCCTAGTCCTGGGATTCTACTAAGAGGTTTAGAGCGGGTGGATTCAGGCATGGTCAGGGAGGCTACCAGCAGGGACATCAGGGATAGTAGTAGGGCTACCAGGGCCAAGGTAGAGGTGGCAACGACCAGAAGGGGCAGAGGGGAGGTAACTTTAGCGGAAGATGTTTTTCTTATGGAAAGACTGGCTATAGGAAATAGGATTTCCCCGATAAGGGAAAGTTTCCCCAGTAGCAGGGCTCCCCCCAGAGGCCCATTTTTCCCGCTGTCCTACCCGCAGCAGCACTAGCCCCAGCTTTGCCTACACCCTCGATTTAGTAGGGACAATTACAGTATGGACATGTCTGTAACGTCCACCAGGCAGCTGCTCCACAGGTACCACCCGTAGTTGAGGGTACATTTCTTATCCATGGTACTATGGGGCACATTTTATTTGACACTGGGGCATCACACTCCTTCATATCCACTAGTTTTGCACGTGCCACAGGGTTGTTAGGCATGGTAGAGTGTACAGTAACACGTGTAGATTCATCGTTGGGTAGTGGGCCATTGATACTCTATATATGCCGGGGAGTAAGTATAGAGGTTGGGAGTCTGATTTGACTTGCAGATATGCTAGTCTTAGATATGTCTGAGTATGACACCATTATTGGCATGGATTGACTGATCACGTATAGGTCCATGATTGATTTCTTTAGTAGGAGTATTTTGTTCGCTATTCCGGGGCAAGAGATATTCATAGTGGCGATGCCTCTCCCCAAGGGAGGGTCGTCCACCCATTTGTATTACATAGAGGAGGAGACCTCTACGGTAGTAGTGATTCAACTTAGTTTGATTCCAATTATTTGCGAGTACACTGATGTGTTTTAGGACATACCATGGTTACCGCTGAGCAGGGAGATTGAGTTTATGATAGACTTGACACTGGGCACCTGTCATATAGTACGCTCGCCTTACCGAATGGCTTCGATAAAAATGAAGGAGTTATGAGAACAAATAGAGCAATTATTGGAATAAGGTTTCATTCATAGGAGTACCTCGCCTTGGGGTGCCCAAGTTCTGTTTGTGAAGAAGAGGGATGGATCCTTACGACTTTCTGTTGATTATCGGGAGCTTAATAAAGTCACGATACGGAATATATATTCATTTCCTCGCATCGATTACTTATTTGACCAGCTGAGTGGAGCATCCTACTTCTCAAAGATAGACTTGAGATTAAGGTATCATCAGCTACGCGTCAGGGAGTAGGATGTGTCGAAGACTGCTCTTCTGATGAGATATGGGTCGTATGAGTTTCATATTATGCCATTTGGACTAACCAATGCCCCAACAGTATTTATGGACTTGATGAATAAAGTTTTCAGAGATTTCTTATATCAGTTTGTCGTTGTCTTCATATATGACATCAGGATTTATTCCCGTATCAATGAGGAGCATCTCGAGTACTTACGTAGGATTCTGCAGACCTTATGGGAGCATGAGTTGTATACCATTGATAAATGTGAATTCTGGCAGTGGGAGGTATAGTTTTTTGGACACGTTGTATCTGATAGGGGGATATCTGTGGATAGTGTCAGTAGTGAAGCAGTGGGGACAACCCATGATACCGATAGGTACGGAGTTTTCTAGGTTTAGCCGAGTATTACCGACGGTTTATTTGGGGATTTTCAAAGATAGTGGGTCCAATGACAAATCTAACTCATAAGGGCATGTCGTTCATTTGGGATGATGCGTGTCAGTTGGCATTCGATGTGCTGAAGGAGAAGTTGACTTCAGTACCCATACTAGCACTTCCCAGAGCAGGTGTGGAGTACCTTGTATATACTGACGCATCCTTATAGGGGTTTGGGAGAGTATTAGAGCAGGAGGAGCAGGCTATATCTTATGCTTCCCAAAAGCTTAGGCCTCAAGAGAAGAATTACCCCACCCATGACTTAGAATTGGCAACAGTCATGTTTGCGCTTCGAATTTGGAGACATTATTTGTTAGGGGGGCAGTTTCACCTATTTACGGACCAAAAGTCACTACAGTACTTGTTCACGCAGAAGGATTTAACTATACGTCAGTGCAGGTGGCTTGAGTTCGTAAAACATTATCAGTTTGAGATTCACTATCACCCGAAAAAGGCTAATGTAGTTACTGATGTGTTGAACCGTAGGCCAGTAGATGAGACGACTAAGGTGTGAAAGGAGAAATGGAAGGAACTGGGACATTAGGATGCAGTTGTTAGTTTATTCATATCGGCTATGACTGTCACACCACAGATAGTGACGATGGTGGTTCAGTCCTAGGTAGCAGATCCATTTTGTCAGGAGAAGATTAGACAACTCTTAGCCGGTGGAGCTGAGTTTTATTTAGTGAGTTTTGAGGGAGGCTTACGCTTAAACGGGAGACTGATTATCCCAGAGGGGGAGGACCTACGGCATGCAGTGATGAAATGTGGTTATTCGGGATAAACTATTTTTAATAACGTATTGTATAGGCGAAACAGGTTTACTACTAATGAACGTAGATAGTGACCTTGTGATTTCGAACTAGTAGGGTTGGGTAACATAGCTAGTGTGTATTAGAAGATGTGTTAGGTGTGCACAATAGATGAGAGGTGGGTATCTCATGTGAGAGTCCGAAAAGCTATCATGTGCATAATATTTGCTTTATTGCAAATTTAAAATACTTGCTAAAATAAATATTTTTACAACTTGGGCTTTGACCCGTCTCTTGCTATTCTTCTCTATTTTTCTATATATATTTATATCAGGTGCCCAGACACAGGGTTACTAGACTTAGATGCTTGGATTGTTTAGCGAGCTACAGTGGTTGTGGAAGTTGCAGGTCCTTGCATTTAGACGCCTTGATCATTTCTTTCTGTTATACTCAGACATTTTATTTAGGGCATCTGTCACCCATCCTCAGTTTTACTTTATCAGAGAGATTATACTCGGTTTACTTTTGTAGTTCTTTTCAGTTAGATTGAATATTATTTTGGTTTATGGATTTGAGACTTTAAACATGAATGTTTTATCCAGTCTTATTTATTTCAGCGGTTGAGTTATATCCAGTATTTATTATTTTCCTGTGAATGGTAAATAGTTGATGTCTTAATACTTAGAAATTATTAATCGTTTCTTTGGGTATAACTTAAAATAAAAAAAAATGTTTTGACACTAGCTTATTTGTTTATTAGGTGATTATTAATGTTAATTGTGTTTCGACGGTGATGTTAAGAATGAACCAACTGAACACTTTGTTTTAAATTGAATAAATGACTGATCATCCGGTATTTAATTGAGAGGGGTGTCACATGATGGAAAATAATATGTTTACATAGGAGAGTTATTCTAAATGACTAGAGTAGAGGACATATACACCTAACAAGGTATATGAAGTTGGATCCCTTGGGGTTTTCCTAGATTTTAGAGGATGGACGACCTAAATGGTGTGAGATTGACTTTGAAGTCCACACTTGTGCAAATCCTCCACCAATCCAAGATAGGCTCGAGATGGGGTCGTGGGTTGTGGACTAAAAACACATCTTTTGGGCCAAATTTTGGTAGGATTTTTTCATTCAATATTGTGTTAGGTTTCTATCAGATGTTGGTTTATCCAACCTAATTTGTTTAATGGGATGATTGAATAATAATTAAATTTGTATTAAATTAATTAACAAGTTCCCAATTCGTGTCTTTTGGAACCACTATTTGGAAGCCTATTGAAAGGTTGGTTTGGGTTCGTTTCAAAAGTTTCTTTATAGAGTAAAATTATTTCCTTCTTGCATTTTAAAAGTTAAGTTTTCTTCTTCATAATAAAGAGAGTCATGCCATTGTTTGTGATTTGTTGTTATTCCAATTTGAAGTACTATCATTGAAAGAGAAAAATTGTTATCAGGATACAGTGTCAATTTTGGAAGACGAAGCTAAAAAAACCATAAAGCACCATAGGAGTGTGAATATCATTATAAGGACACAGTATTTAACACTTTCCTCAATCTGATTTTCTATTTTAATTTAAACCACACTTTGTGTTAAATATATTATCTTTAATCATGTTGTTCTACGAGTTAATGAGTTTATGATGTTTATGTAATAAATATATTTAGTGAAGCTAATTAATTCTTTTTACACCAAATCTTTCCAACCATTTGATGTTTATGTAACCATATATTTTTTTCACTTTTGAAATATTTATTGTTTAGACTGCATTGTTTTTTAATTTTTTACACCATGTTCGAACTTTTCAATCATTTTTCGGAACCTAATCATCCCATTGCGTATAAAAAATTGGCGAGGTTGTACGATGATACACCTCACGCCCAAGACATGAAAATTGATCAAAACATACATGTCGCCGATAATCAATTCACAACGCAAGGAAGCAACCACGGGCCTACGAAAGTTTATTGCGATTTTTTCGACATTCCAGAATTGAGGGAGGGCATAGATAATTTTGGGTTTACTCATTTATTTTTTGAACATTTTCCAAACTCATATAGCCAAATGACTGGTGACTTATTACATGGTGGTTAGATATAACTCACATATTTCACCTCCTATACGTGGAGTTGGGAATTATCCCGTTTGATTTTGAATCATGGGTATTAATTTAAAAATTATAGCATTATACTTATGTTTACCTATTAATTTATTTATTTTCATAATTATAATCTTTATTTAATGAATATATTTTTTTAGGAATCCCAATTGGAATGATGCCAAGTTTGCCCCATTCTTCACATCAAGTGATTACCATTGAAGCAATAATGGAACAATATTTTCCTGGGATGGACAATCTCCAGCATAAAGGACGGAATATTTCATGTGGCACGCTAAAAGCTTACATGGCACATTGGAAAGACCAAGCTCCTGAGGTGAGAGTCATGACTATTGATTAAATAGAACGTGCATTTATTGTATATGTATTGAGCTCAATCTTTTCGTACTATCCATAATATAGTCTTTGTTAATTAGGCCACATATTTAAACGGGATGGATAACATGGTTGTGAAGGATTGAGACCGACTATTCTCGCCTGGGTGTATTATGCCCTTGATACATGTACTACAAATGCTACAAAAAATATTGAAATGTTTTTGGCAAGTAGTAGAGGTAAATATTTAACCAATTTCAACTATACACATTTCAAAAATATTTTATATATATAGTTGGTTACTATAGATCATCCATTAATTAAATATTTTTCAAAACTATAGTATTGTGGTTACGAGTATCTCCACATGATGTCACCCATTTTCCATGATCAAATAAGGAAATGACGACCTCATATTTTATGATTGGTGTCCGAGAAATGGGTTGCCATTTTGGTCCTACTGAGATTTAGAAGGACGACAATGCAAGAGAAACTCGAAATGAGATCTCCCCAGCCAATCATATGGCAACCATTTATTCAATTGCCACATAACGATTTTGATGCAACACGAGTTGTACATGATTTAGCTCAACATCGTTACATGATACTTGATCCGAATTTTGGTGAAACTTGGTATCTTAGAGATCGTTGTTACGGCAATTGAAAAATCAAATAGATATTCTCAAAAAGACACCGTATGCGATATCATTTATTACCCGATTTTTTTATGCAACACATTGGAAATTGGCAACCTGCAATGACTTTGGTGACACCAACATCGCAACAAGAATGGAGTACCTACTGGAGAGCTGTTAACCCACCACGATGGGGTGGGTTTTTGCTCAATTGTACCATCATATTGAAGTACAAACATTCATAAAGTTAACAATATTAATAAAATTAGAAGACACATAATAAAAAAATTATATTCCAACACTTAGGTCGAATTTTGTTGAGGTACAAAAAAAAGGTTTGTCATAACGTACTAAACATTTTGGAAGGTAAGATCGTTGCTAGTTGGAATCAACATATTCCTTATTGTAGTTAGATATATCCACTTCGTATAATTCATCACCATTTTCATAGTTGCATTCTGAGAAGTAGCAATAACTCGAATTGGTATAGTTAGAAATATCATTATCCAATGTCAACGAGTTGTCGTTATAAATGATAAGTAATTTTTCTTCAATATGACCTCGAAATTGCATCACTATTTGTTCTTTGTGATAACGTTGTTATCTCTTTTCCATTTTCAATATATTTTTCTTTAATAAATCAAGTTCAAATAACTCAGATTCTGTGGGAGATGATATAGGCCAAAGCGTGGTTGCCCGATTTCTAGGAACATGTAAGTGGTGGTTGTGGCAAAGAACCTCAAGGTCACACCTTTCTATTAAATTTTTTTTGATGAAGTTAGGTGTTCCTAGGGATAATAAACTTCGTATTTTGATTTTGAAACTAGTGATATTAAGAATATATGACCATAGTCAATAAGAAAATTCCACCTGGTATTAATTGAATATGTTTGGAATATATATATATATATATATATATATATATATATATATATATATATATATATATATATATATATATTAAAAATTACCAGAAATGTTTATATATGTTCCATTGTAAGGAGATGCCTTTTTTTTATTATGATATAGTAGAAAAGACTATTGTTTTAGTGGAGGGTAAGGACAAATTACATATATTGATGTATTTACAGTGTTATCAAGTTTTTCATCTTTACAAGATAGTGGGTTAAATAATATTGGGTTTTGAAGACGGTATATAAGTTTTCGTCAAATTTTGAGTCTTCACATCCTGAATTAATTTTCTGCATAGCAAATGCTAAAAGACAAATTCAAATAGTTAGCTCTGAGTTCTAGTTTTGCAGCTTTACAAGGTAGTGAGTTGATTAGTAATGGTCTTAGAAGATGGTATAAAAGTTTTTGTCAAGTTTCAATCGTCACATCAATTATTAATTTCATGCCTAATAAATGCTAAAAGACAGATTCAAATAGTTGGCTCTGAGTTGCAGTTTTACAGCTTTACAAGACAGTAGGTTGAGTAGTATTGATTTTGGATGATGGTGTAGTGACAATTATATTCAACACAAATAAATGAGAAAAGTGCAATCACCAAGGAAACTAAAGAACATGAAATGCCAATCACACAACACAGTATATACGTGGTTCAGCAAGAATGCCTACGTCCACGGTGGTGCAGTCAGTATTATTTCTATATACTTCGGGGAGCGTTTACAGAGAATACAGTGTGTGCCTCTTGCCCAAGGCTTAGGGTTTATAATATACATGTTTATTTTCGGGGAGTGGAGGTGTTGGACTCCCCCACATCCATCTTCTTTTCCTGGAATATCTCTTGACGAGATTCTAGGAGAAGAATAAGTCGTAGTTGTATTTAATTAAGGTAAGGGTTCCGAACTTTGGGCCGTTTTTATTAGGCTACTCGTCCGGACCCATAATGGTACATTTGGGTACCCACAATTGCCCCTAACGTTGTTGGGCCACAATTTGGGCTCAACAAATTTGAATGATTTGCCATAATGGCTATTTTTGTAGATCGTGCAACTCTTCCCAAAGTTGAGAACTAATTTAGGCGACAGTTTCTTCGTGTCCTGTGCGCGATGATTGGGAGTATTTAAAAGTTATTTGGAGCAGCGTTTCATAGTTGTCGTTTCAAACCTCTTAGTGTTCCCTCATCATTTGCGAACCTTAGCTGTTGTGCCCTCTTCTCCAAGTCTTCATTTTCTTCGCTTTCAATCTCCCTCATCACCTGGGCTGGGGATCTTGCATCGTCCAAGTCAAGCTTTCATCTCGTAAGTCCCCTTTGCTCTTTCTCTGTGCTTTCTCTGTTGAGTTTTCTTTGAATTTGCAATTTTAGGGTTTATAAATGACAAAGATAGGTAATAGATCGGTGTCAGAGTTTAGGAAGTTCTATAATATCCCAGAGTGGGTAGAGATTGAGTGCGCCTCTCTCCCTAAGAATGTTAGAGAGATAGAGGGCGCTCACTGGATCCATGTTCTGTTGCTTTCCCAAGGGGGCCTTACTTTTCCTCCAAACAATTTGTTTCTGCATTTATTTAGCTATTTCAACATTGTCCCTGCATAGTGTTCTCCCAACGTATGGAAGATAATCAATGGTGTCCATAGAATAAATCAACTTTATGGCACTAAATTAGGGCTCGCTGAAGTTTTTTTTTTTATTCCTTTTCTCGAACTAGCTCTGGTATGCTTTACCTCAAGGCCAGGAGTCCTGACAGGGTATTGGTAGTAAATTTACCTGATTCCCACAAGGACTACTGGCATGATGGCTTTCTTGCTAGGAATTGACAGTTCTTACCCCAGACTGAGGGGAAGAGGTTTGATAGATTCATTGTTCCCTTTTATAGGGAAGAGTACATAGGTAGTCTTTATTTTGGCCTTTCTATCTCCTTGTTAATGTGTGATTCTTCTTACACTTTCCTGTTTTCTTTTCAGCGAGGACAAAGAATTTGGAACCTGCCCTTAGCGAGGTTTGAGCTTCCGAGCTGATTAAAGCTTGGAATATCAGGGAACCTTTGGCTGACGGTGAACATCCCCGGTCTGCTGCTTTCCTGCTCGAGTACAAGAACATTGGATCCAGTTTTATTACGAGGCTTGTGGATAGCATTCCTGACTTAGATACTTCTGAAGAAGCTGCTGCTGATCCCATTCATTTGGACGAGGAATAGAGCAGTTATGAGGGTGATATCAGAGGAGGTGCTGAAGGTGGTTCTGGTGAGGAGAGCTCCAGCAATGACAGTTCTTCCAACTCAGAAGAGGTTTCTAAAGCTAAAGAGTCTTCAAGTACATCTAGCATTTCTAGCAAGGAAATGGTTCCCCCAAGGAGAAACTTGATCCGTGATGATGATGATGATGATGATGATGATGATGATGATGATGTGCTTCTCGCTCAGAGGTCGAAGAAGCAAAAATCCAGCAGTGGGGCTGTTGCCACTGGTTCTCGATTTGCTGATCAAGAGAAGGAGAAGAAGAGAAAAGAAGAAGCGCAATTGAGAAAGAGGAAGAGGAAAGAGGAGAGAAAGAAGAGTGAAGAGAAGAAGAAGGTTGAGGACAGGAAGAGGGTGGAGAAGGAGAAGGATAAGGAGGAGGAGAGGAGGATAATGTAAGTGACGATGAAGGTTGGGCAGGCCTTAGTGCCTATGTCAGCATTGCCCGAGGGGCCCTCGATTATCATTTATCCTCAACTGGCCCCTGCGCTGCTCGAGAGAGAATTCCTTCCTGCGGATTGCCAAAGGGCGATGGGGACTGACCAGTTAGCCTTGCAAGCGAGTCAGAGGCTAGCCTTGGTAAGTCCGTTTCTTTTTTCTAATGCTTGTCAAATTCTGTTGTTTCTCCCTTCTAATGCCTTCCTTTACTTGCAGTTTGTGACTGACTTTGCCGTGCTCTATCTCTCTCGCGATGAGCTGGTTAATAAGAATGGTGAGTTGGAGAAGCAGAACGCTGCTCTGAAAGTGAAGAGTGCCGAGCTCGAGGCTAGCTTGAAGGCCGCTGATGCTTCTCGGGTATTTTTTAACCTGGCCCTTGTTAAAGCCAATCGAGAGAGGGAGGCAGCGATCAAAGAACTGAACGAACTGTAATAGGCCTATGATTTGGTCTTCTCGAGCAAGCTAGCGGTAGTGGAGGAGAACAAGGTGTTGATGGAGAAGGTGAACAAGAAGGAGTCTGAGGCATTCACCATTAAGGAAGACTCATATAACTCTAGGTGGGCTACTGCATATGAAGATGTTAAGGTTTAGATAGGCTACATCAGTCGTGTTAACTTCAAGAAGGGCTGGAACAAGGCCCTCTTATCTGTCGGGGTGGATGTCGCCTCTCCCTTATTTTATGAGCATGATCCAGGCCCAAAGTCTATCGTAGATCAAGCCCCTGCCCCAGCCATCGAAGGCGTCGACCATGCTTCCCAGTCAGTTCTTGTTGATGCCCTTCCTGCTCGGGAGACAAAAGTTATCCCTACTGAGGGAGATGCTCCCACTACTGCTGACAAGGGGAAGCAGCCAGCTTCTTCTGAATAACCTGAGGTTGCCAGCTAATCTATTCTTAGGATTTTGCTTTTGTATTTTTATTTGTAATGTTCCTTTCTGTTTCTCAATGTACTCTGATCCTTTATATATTAATGAAATGGAAAGATTTTTTCCCTCAGTGTACTGATTCATTTTATCCTTTACAACTCTTTTATGGCCTATAGTCGATTGATGTAGATGACTATATACCAGCCACTTCTCAATTGGGAAGAATGCTTGGTCCTGATGTGAGTCCTCAAGTTCGTCATACCTTCGTAAGAATTTTCAAATCGATGTGATTGATGAATAAGAGTTTCATAGAGCAGACATAGCTCATTATTAAGATGAAAAACAGGCTTCAGGAGATGGAAGAAGTTGGAGCTTTTGTTCAAGAGGAAGTGAATACTTTGATAGTAAGACTCCTCAATGCTACTGAGATCAACCAAGTTGGAGAAGTTCTGTAATAGGAAAATGAGTCCTTGAGGAGGTAAGTGTTGCGCCTCAGGGAGCATGCGTCGAGCACTGCGCCTTATGTTTTAAGGGGTTCTTCCTCATCACGAGCTGGCACAGGACCAACCGATGTTCCTCCGGTGCTACGAGGTTCTACCCCATCGACTGTTTCACGAGCTGGTACAAACCTAAGAAGTCCAACTAGGGAAATGGATGAGCTTCGTGAAGATGTTCGTCGAGCATAGGTGATTGCTCCTGGGCTTCAGAGGGATGTCACGCAGCTGAGACATCTGTTTAAGAGCGGACCTCGACAAGTATGGGCTGATGGTTACGACCAAGGTTGGGTAGATGCTCCGATGAGGCTGACAGAGTTTGAAGAGCTTGCCTTCATCAGGGGATGGTTGAGTGCCCTAAGGGAGCTACAGGTTCCAAGGAACCCAATACTCTGGTATCGTCATGAGATCTCTCCTTCCACTTTAAGGCCTAACCCCTTCAGGAGGGATGATCAGTGGATCCCTATCGATGCCATCCCTCGGCATCTATTGGAGTCAGATGAGAATGAGGTCAAGGAGGAATTAACTCCTCACCCGGATGATGGTCGAAGAGCACAAGTGAATGATTATCTTGTTCAGAGGCCTCAACCTCATTAAGATTTTATCAGTTGTAACTCTGTATACATATGTAATGAAGCAATGTAATTTTAATAATTTGGGCGATCTCGCCGATTAAACATGGGTTGTACGTTTCTGTTGTAAATGTGATGAAGTAATATAAAATTTATGTTTTGGGCGAACTCGCCGACTAAACAAGTGTTCTATATTTTTTACATCATTTATTCTTTGCTTAATAATCTTGGGCTTCTCTTGTCCGACTAGATTGGTAAGTTTGCACCGTCGAGTAAGTGTCCCTCCAGTCCAGTATGCTTATGAGATACCATTCTGTCTTACTTTACCTTTTAGGTCGTGTCGTCACACTCCCTTAGGCCTAAGTGTGGCAATTGGCGAGGACACACCTAGTGTTGGATGTTCTATCCGATCAGGGTTTTGTTAACCAAACATTGTTTGGCGACCAATTTGACTTGGACAGATTGCTAAGGATCTCCTGTAGGGCTTCATATATTTCTAGGGGCAACGCTAAGAGGTTGTTCGTGCTTCATAACGAAAACTTGAGGAGGGTGTTTTCCCTACTATCACGTACTGAGTAGTGTGTCTGTCACTTGGAAAGGGTGTGAAAGTTATAAAGTTCATATATTAGTTAACTGACACCTCATAGAATGCAACTGCCAAACAACTTTTATTAATCACAAGTAAATGAGCTACCATTTTCATAAATCTGGTAAAAAGCGAAAGAAAAAACTAGAAATAGAACTTCTTGATATTTGCCACATTCCATGCTCGGGGTATCTCTCTGCCCTCTAGCGTTTCTAAGTGATAGGATCCTTGCAGATCATCTCTTGTTATCTTTAATGGTCCTTCCCAGTTTGGCCCCAACTTGCCATCTGATGGTTTTACTGAGCTGCCAAGGACTTTCCTTAGGACATAGTCACCAACTTGGAATGACATTGGATTGACCTTCTTGTTATAGTGTTTTGTGAGCTGTTGCTGATAGCTCACTAATTTCACTAAGGTAAGTTCTCTGCATTCGTCGGCTAGGTGGAATTCAGTGAGCAATGCTACATCATTCTCGCCCTGGTCGATAAGGGTGGACCTCATAGTTGGTAGGCCTGCTTCTAATGGGATGATCGCTTACATTCCATATGTTAGTCAAAATGGGGTTTCCCCCGTTGCCCAACGTGGGGTAGTGCGGTAAGCCAACAGAATATGCGGCAGTTCGTTCACCCATGTGCCTTTGGATCACTCTAATCATTTCTTTAACCCATCGATCAGTATTTTATTGGAAGCCTCGGCTTGACCGTTGCTCTGAGGGTACGCCATCGAGCAGAAATAGTGCCTAATCCCGTGTTCATTGTAGAAGTTCTAGAAAGGGCCACTCTCGAACTGTGTTCCGTTGTCAGTGATGATGGTTCTGGGGATTCCAAAACGAGTAATTATTCTTTTCCATATGAATCTTATCATATCTGCATCTCGAATGTTTTCCAGTGGCTCTGCCTCGATCCATTTGGTGAAGTAATCTATTGCGACCAACATATACTTGCGGTTGCCGACAGCGGTAGGAAGTGGTCCTACGATGTCCATTCCCCATTGGGAGAAAGGCCAGGGGCTGGTGAGTGATCTTAGATCGCTGGTAGGTTGGTGAACCATATGGGCGTGTAGTTGACATTTCTTGCACTTTTGAGTGTATACTGCCAAATCTTTTTACATGTATGGCCACCAGTAGCCTTTCTTCACAGCTCAAAAAGCTAATGATCTTCCTCTAATATGTCCTCCACAGATTCCTTTGTGGAGCTCGTGTAGAATTTTCTCGACATCCCTTGGGTGAACACATTGTAGGTAAGGGCCGGAGAATGATCTCTTATACAGCTTGCCCTCAGGAGATAAGTGAAAGCGATCAGCTTTGACTCTTATCTGGTAAGCGGTCTTCCTATCGCTTGGAAGTGCGCCATCCTTTAAATAGTCCCTTAAAGGGTCCATCCAACTGGGCGCTGACTCAATCTGGAGCACATGTTCTGCGTCTGGCACCTCATCGCTCTAGTTGATGCTCGGGTGAGCGAGGAAGTCGATGGGGATTGTTCTTTTCAAGTCCGAATTGATTGTCGAACGCAGGACTTCCAGGGCGTCAGCATGGCTGTTCTATCCTCTGGGAAATTACTGGACACTGACTTCCTCGAAGTTGGCCATTAGCCTCTTCGCCAAGGCGAGATAGGCTGCCATTCTTTCATCTTTTGCATTTTAGTCCCCACTTATCTGACTGGAGACTAATTGTGAGTCGCCGAACACCTGTAAATGCTTTGCCCCTAAAGCGTGTGCCTTCTGGAGGCCGGCTATCAAAGCTTCATATTCTGCCTCATTGTTGGAGGCTTCAAATCCAAGCTTGATTCCCTGTTCGAGGATTGTATCTTCTGTAGTAACAAGCACAATGCCCACTCCTGCCCCCTTTGAGTTGGGCGCTCTATCAATAAATAATTACCAAACTCCCTATGTTGCGTGGTTTTCTCCTTGCTTCATGGGTTGAAGTTGGTCTAGAGGATGCTCGCCCGTGAATTCAGCTATGAAATCAGCAAGGACTTATCCCTTGATTGCATTCCTTAGTTGAAATTGTATGTCAAATCATTTGAGATCGACTGACCATTTAGTCAGTCTGCCCGATAAATCCGCTTTCCTCAGGATTGCTTTAAGGGGGTGCGATGTAAGGACAATGATGGTGTGAGCTTCAAAGTAGTGCTTAAACTTACTTTAAGCTACTACAAGTGCAAAGGCGAGTTTCTCTAATGGTAGGTACCGTTGCTCAGCCTCTGATAAGGTCTTGCTCGCGTTATAGACTGGGTGCTGGATTCCTGCTTTCTTGCACACCAGTCCAGAACTCACGACGTGGTTGGAAACGGCGAGGTATAATTACAAGGAATCTCTTTCTTGAGGTATGATGAGCAGGGGTGGTGAGCTAAGGTAATCCTTAAGCTCGTTCAATGCTTGCGAGCAATCTTGACTCCATTCTACTGTCTTGTTTCCATTCAAGAGATGGAAGAATAATTTTCATTTCTCGGAGGACTTTGAGATGAAACGATTCAAGGCAGCGAACATGTCGGTGATCTTCTGTACGTCTCTTATTGTGCGAGGGGGCTGTACCCTATTGATTGCTTCGACCTGGTCCGGATTAACCTCAATGCCTCTCTTACTGACCAAGTACCCAAGAAATTTTCCTAACTGGACACCAAAAGAACACTTGCTTGCGTTGAGCTTCATTCGGTATTTCCTGAGGATTTCGAAAGTTCTTGATAGGTCTGAGAGGTGGTCTTCTTTGTTCCTGATCTTGACGAACATGTCGTCGATGTAGACCTCCATGGTGTCTCCCATTTGGTCTTTGAATATCTTGGTGACCAGCCGCTGGTAGGTTGCCCCTGTGTTTTTTAGCCCAAAGGGCATGACTTTGTAACAGTATAATCCGACGGTGGTGATGAATGTTGTCTTGTCCTGGTCTGGTGCATACAGAGGGATCTGATGATACCGCGAATATGTATCCAGAAAACTCATTCTTTCGTAAGCTGCTGTGGCGTCCACCAATTGGTCGATTTTTGGGAGAGGGAAACTGTCTTTAGGGCAAGCCCTGTTAAGGCCAATGAAGTCGATGCAGACTCTCCATTTCCCATTATTTTTTTAGAACTACTACTGGATTGGATAACCATTTAGGGAATTGAACCTCCCATATGGATCCTGCATCCAATAATTTTTGAACTACTTTTTCTACGGCTTTTGCCTTTTCGGGCACAGTTCGTCGTGCCTTCTGTGTGATAGGTTTAAAAGTGGGGTCAACATGCAACCGATGATAATCCACACTGGAATCAATTTCAGGCAGCTTGTATGGTTCCCATGCAAAAACGTCTACGTTGCTTCTTAACAGAATCATCAATTCCTTCTTTTCTTGATCTGTGAGAGAAGCTTCAATCAAGAATACCCTATCTTTCTTGCTACCACCAGCTATAACATCCTTTAGGTTTTCTACGACCTTCTCATAGGGGAGGAGCCTGGTCTCCTCCACTCCGGGTCTTTCATATCTTAACTGTTATTTTGAAGGTATCAGACCTTCTTGTTCCTCGACCTTCTCATTGGGCTTCTCGGCCTTCTTCTCTGGTCTAGGGCGGATGGCCGCTATGAATCACTTTCTTACCATCGCTTGATCGCCATGGATCTCCATTACTCCTCGCTCGGTCACATACTTGAGTTTCTGATGGTAGGTCGATGGGAGTGCCTTCATCGCATGTAGCCATCCTCAATTGAGGATAGCTTAGTATAGCGAGTCAATATCGACTACCGAAAACTCAATCATCTTGGAGATACTTCCTGTCATTACCGGTAGCACAATCTTTCCCAGTGGGATAGTCACTTTTCCAGCGAAACCAACTAGAGGGACAGTGGCCTCCATCAGGTCGGCTACGCTCAACTTCAATTTTCTGAATAGATCGAGATACATTACCTCATATGAGTTTCCTTGGTCGACGAGCAGCTTGTCGACGTCATAGTTGGCAATCCTGAGTGTAATGATCAAGGCGTTATGGTGTGGGGTTCTCACTCCCATCAGATCTTCATCTGTGAACACAATATGTTTGCAATAGTCGACGTCATCTGCTCGCCGACGTTTTCGTGATTGGGTCTTTGCTGGATCGATCTGAAAATCTTGCATTACTGCTGTAAGCTTTTTCACCTCCATCCGAGCTGAATTCCCCTGAATATGCTTCATATCAGATGCCTCATGAATTACTGCTAATTCATGGCCAGCATCATCTTTGAGCATGTTGTCAGGTCTTGCTTCTCCATTGGCAATAAATTTCTCTGCCTTCTTCTCCACAGACTCATTCAGGTGCCCAGACTGGGCTAGTTCTTCGAGGTGAGACTTAAGAGATTTGTAGTGCTCAGTCTTATGTCCTCCCTTTTTATGAAAAGCGCATCTCAGCACGTTGTTTCTCTTTGCGGGATCTCCTCCCATCTTTCTGGGCCACTTAATTAATGGCTCGTCTTTGATCTTCGCCAGAATCTTATAAATTAGTTCTTTAAAGACAGTGTTGACTGCCTGAAATGCTTTTGAAACATCGTTCCTACCTTCATTCTTGGAGCCATTCTTTCCCCCCACTCTTGCCTCCTTTCTTCTGGTTCTCAACTTTATCGTTGCCTTTGGCAGCGAGCTTAGTTCGGCCATTTCCCCCTGTAATGAGGCGGGTCACATCTTCCACCTGGGCGTACTTCTCGATGCGAGCCATCAGTTCGTCGATGGTTGTAGCCTCTTTCTTCATCAGGGATTGATACAGAAGGAAAGAGCTGGGTAACCCAATTTTAGAAGAGGCCACTGCCAGGTCCGAGAAGTCCTCGGCCTCATTGAACAACTCCCAGTATCTCTTCGCATAGTCTCGGAGGCTCTCTTGAGGCGTCTTTTTCATTGTTAGTAAAGCATCCATCCTTTTGGGATGGGAGCTACTAGTAATGAAGCGGGCCGTAAATAGCTCGGCTAGGGACTCAAAGCTCCTGATAGACCTGTGAGGGAGCCTCTCGAACCATTTCTGCGCCACGTCATGCAGGCTCGAGGGAAAAATCCTGCACATGAGTGCATCCTGGTGGTTCCAGAGAGTCATGGCTTGCCTGTACTGCCTAACGTGATCAATGGGGTCAGTTTTTCCATCGTAAATCTTAAATCTTGGAATAGCAAATTTCTTGGGGGCTTCCTCTTCTTCTATCTCCCTTGAGAAAGGGGATTTCATGTGGGTCTTGAGAGCTCGTCTAGCAAGCTCTCCGGTCGATATTGCGCCATGGTGTGACGAGTGTCGGTCCATCTCCCTCCGGACCAGATTTCGTATATTCTCATTGCTAAGAGTTGGGATCCTGTAACGGAGAGCCAGTCGCTGGTGCTCGAGAGAGTCGTCGCTTGCCTCGTGCTTCTCACTCTTTTGGGATCCACGCCTTGGGCTCCTTCCTCGGCTACGAGACTTGCTCGCCTGAGGGCTAGGAGTGCGGTATGGACGTCGCCTAGTGCTGCGATGGAGCTCTTTCTCCATCCTTTCTAATTTCCTTTTGAGGATAATTTTTTTTTTCTTTTTTTTTTATTTCTTTTTTTTTGTTTTATTTTATTTTATTTTATTTTATTTTATTTTATTTTATTTTATTTTATTTTATTTTATTTTTTGCGAGCGGACTCCCTTTGCTCTTGGAGCCTTGCCTCATAGGCATCAATCAGTCTAGAGATTTGCGTGGACCTCGATGGTTCTTGGCTTTCCTCTGAGGCTAGCCTCTCTGGGCGAGCCCTCTGATCTGAACGCCAAACTTCAGATCTGATCCTGCGAGGAGCAGTTGTTCTTGGATATCTCCTACCGGAGGAGCATTACTGCTGTGACCAAACATTTCACACTTCTTTGTTGGTGGGGGCTTTCTTAGGGAAGACAAGCGTTCCCACATACAGCGCCAATTGTGGTGACAATTATATTCAACACAAATAAATGAGAAAAGCGCAATCACCAAGGAAAATGAAGAACATGAAATGCCAATCACACAACACAGTATGTACGTGGTTCAGCACGAAGGCCTACGTCCACGGTGTTGCAGTCAGTATTATTTCTAAATACTCCGGGTAGCGTTTACAGAGAATATAGTGTGCGCCTCTTGCCCCAGGCTTAGGGTTTATTATATACATGTTTATTTTCGGGGAGTGGGGGTGTTGGACTCCCCCACGTCCATCTTTTTTTCCTGGAATATCTCTTGACGAGATTCTAGGAGAAGACTAAGTCGTAACTGTATTTAATTAAGGTGAGGGGTCCGGACTTTGGGCCGTTTTTATTAGGCTACTCGTCCGGGCCCATAATGGTAAATCTGGGTACCCAGATATGGTATATAAGTTTTTGTCCAATTTTGAACTGTCATATCCAGAATTAATTTCTTACCTAGCAAATGGTAAAGGCAAATTCAAAGAGTTGGCTCTAAGTTGAAGTTTTATATATTTACAATATAGTGGGTAAAAATAGTATTAGTTTTGGAAGCAATTGTTTTTATAAGTAAAATAATATAATAATCTTAGGCTCAAAACTGTTTATATCCCAAGATTGTAATATTATTTATATTTATTCATAATTGTTTTTCATTTATTTTCCAATTTGGTATAAATATCTTTCTCGCAAATCACCTATTTCACCGCCACTTATATTAATTTCACTACCAATTATTTTCAACGCTAGTTATTATATTACCACTAAAAATATTTGTACTATTGATTTTGTTCCAATTATGTCTAACAAGGACTTGGAGGAAAAAAATACTAATTTCAATCGCATTGAATTATAATCTCGACAAAAATGATGAAGACTCCGCAATCCATAGTAGATTGAGAATAACAATATATTAAATGATCCTACTATACAGTAGTGGGGAGATTCATCAAACAGGAATATGCACAGAGGTCGGGAGATAGTACATCAAAATTTATGGAATGACTAATTTAGTGGAAACCCAACCTACCAAGAAGATGTGTTCAAGCATTGTTTTCTGATGGAGTTCAACCGTATTCTGGATGACATTCCTAAAAGAGATTCATATTTCATCCATAATCCTGATTGTGTGAATAGTTGGAATTAAGCACGCACAAAAAAATTGTGTATGCCTTGTGTATTTTAGCGTATGGTAGATGGGGGAATTTACAAGATGAATGCCTGAAAATTTTTGACACCACGAAAATTGATACTTTGAAATGTTTCACTTGGGCTATGGTAAGTGTATTTTGCCTTGAGTATTTATGCACGTTTACTGCTAAAGTTATTTCCCACATGCAGCCTGGGAATGATCGATGCGGGTTTCCTAGAATACTAAGTAGCATTGACTGCATGCACTAGGAATGGAATAACCGTCCACATGCATGGAAAGGGAAATATATGGGACATTATAGCATAACAACTATAATCCTAGAAGTTATGGCACCTTACAACACATGGATATGGAATGAATTCTTTGGAATACCCAGTGTGTGTAACGATGTGAATGTTTTGGAAAAAACTCACGTGTTTAAAGAACTGTTGGAAGGAAATTGAATGCCTATGCACTACGAGGTCAATGAAAACACGCATAACATTGGGTAATATCTGGCAAATGGTATATACCCACCTCTCACAATTATTGTCAAAAGTTTCAAAAGATTAACGAATCACAAACAAAGCGTGTTTACAAGAGCATAAAATGGCACCCAAAAGGATATTGAAAGGGATTTCGTCATACTATAATAGTGTTTCCTTTTCAACAAAAAATTGACATATTTGTTAGAATATAAGGACACTCTGATTGTTGAGGATGGGTTGCGGGATGGAAGTTGGCATGCTGACCAACCTCTTCGTGAGCCACCATCCACCCCTAGCAGGAAAATTCTCGAAGGATATTATCGGTACCAGGTGTGGGACACAAAGATGAAAAATAAGGATGCCCATAATAAATTGCTTACCAACCTCATGGACCACAATTCGAACTATCACAAAAAATCATCAAATTAATTTTTCTACACATGTGTGCTTTTTTCATTTATATTGACGTTGCTATCTATAATGCTTGTTTGTTTTATTTAATGTAATGTAAGGTTCTTGTACTTTTAGTTTTGTATATTATCATATGCGATGTAAGGTTGTCTTATTCTATGGAATATAAAGAAAGAGTTTTTTGTTTTAAAAAGGTAGTTTTATTCTTTGTTAAAATTGTGAAGTTTTCCTACTCTATCAATGGTGATGGATCTTGTCCACGTTATTTTTCCATGTGATATGTAATGAAGTATTACTGAGAAATAATGCATTAGTGCGTATAGTGATATTAACCTCTATAAATAACGTCACATTGTAAAAATAAATTGCATCTAACCAGTGCAAAACAATTACAAAGAAGTATGATACAAATGGTGAGAACGTCTAGCGCTTGCGTTCAATTAAGAAATAATATAATAAACACCTTTTAACCCAAATTAACCTTAAACATGAAACTAGGTGTGATTGAAACAATATGAAATCATGCAAGAATTATTCAACACACAAAGTTTAAGGAAAAATCCCCCACAGGGGCAAAACCATTTGTATATTCACTATAATTTGTAAAAGACGGTTTACAATCGGATTACAATGAAATACAGGTTGACTAAGAATTACCCTTAGGTGTCGAATTCTGTAGTCGCGGCTGGAATATCCCTTTCCAGTAGGGTTGGCGGATGGAACTATCCCTGTCCAGTAGGGTTGCAATGAAGAGGAAGGAACGGTCCACTTCACAAAGGGTTGAACAACAGCAATGGTGTTCTTGGGTTACCAAACTTGATTCACATAGATATGGAAGATGTGTGAATCCAAAAACCTAGAATCATAGGACTCAATAGGTGAAGACTTTAGGGTTGATATGAAAGTCTTCCCGTAGTGGGATTAAATAGGAGAATTTGAGCCCTAAATTTCGGAACATGATCTGAACACGATCTGGTTGAGATTATCCTCGTCGGATCAGTCCGGTCCCTTTAGACGGATCGGTCCGGTGAACTCGAATCGGTTCTTTTTCTGAAGACGGATCCATCCGGTTGGCATCGGATCGGTTCGGCTTTTTTGCTTCATCGGTTCGCTATGGATCCAGGGTATACTGGCCTCACCTCAGCAGGCAGATCGGTCCGATTACTTTAGGCGGATCGGTCCGGATGAACCAGATCGGTTCTTTTATCTGGGCCGGATCGGTCCGGTCTGTTCCCTGATTCCTTTGAGGAATTCTCTCCATCTTCAAAGGGCCATATATTCTTCACCGTAGCTCGGAATGAGATGCCGTTTCTTCTAGAATCTTTGTTGCGGCAAGCTCTTCAACTTTCCAGTTGACCTATCCTTCGTTCGGTGGAAGTACAATTACCGACTTGCCCTTGAACTTCCATATCGAGCCTTCTTTCACTATTTTGACTTCTCTTGCGTACCACTAGCATATAGGCCCTAAAAGCATGGAACGTGAAGTCATTGAGGCTGATGTAAAACACATGATGGAGATGCAGGATGCTTGATTCCTGGAATTCGGATTGAGGCCGTCATATGTGATCGTGTAGAGACGTGCCAAATGTAACGGCGTACGACATACAAAACAGTAAGATAACGGACATGAAAAAAATGTCCTTACAAATCTCCCCCTATGTCTATGCCGGTACATACATAAAAAATACGAATTATCAATCGTAAAAAAATGCCTATACAAATCTACCCTTCCATGAACCCAAAACTAAAAGAGTACAAGTGATTAAGACTGCATCGTTTGATCTTCAAATCTTCAGGAATCACAACGCTTTTCTCATCAGGGTGTGCAATTCAGTGATCATCAAAGTAGTACCTACACACATGAGATAAAGCAAAATACCAAGTGACATATCGAGTTTGAAATGAGAGAAATCTAGATACCAATTTATTAACAAAGCTCAAAATTTCAAATCTCCCCCATAATAAGATAATTCTTTCTCCCCCTTTTTATGATGTCCCCAAATAGACAAATGATAGAAATAAATCAAGCAATCAATAACCGGGGTGACACAAGGCATAAAATCACACCATTAATGAACATAAAACAACCAAGTCGGTGATAGCGTTAATGAATGGGTGTGATCAAAATTCGATAGGAAAATCAATGCATACAAACATGACATATGTGCATGATGAATATTGGATATTCCTAACGAATGAACTCAAATGCTTCCTTTGGTGTAAAAGATTGGAAATATAAGGCATTGACTATATCAAATCTACAAATCAAAGCTCAAAGTGATTTCTACACCAATAACGTCCAAAATGATTTTCATGCTTTTTCAGGACTTTCAAGGAAGTGGAAACCCGTTTTTCAATCTCCAACCAAAACTCCCTCAGATTTATATTTTGAAAAGAGGAATACTAAATTCTCAAACTTTGGAGAATTGGGTGAAACCTAAATGGCCCATATTTGGCATGAATTGCTTTTTATTGCCTTATCAATTTTTTCGGGCTCTTTTAACCTCTTAGGACCTCGGATATTAAAATTCCTCCATTTTTTAAGTCCTTTTTAACGGTGGCTTTTGCGCAAAGTATAAAGAATCAACTTTCGCAGCCCCTCCCTGTTATGCAAATTATCACACAGTCTCACCAAAACGGTTTTTACATGCAATCCAATATTGTCAAGTTTAATCTCATATTGTACATTGTATAGACAGAATTGAGATAGAAACACTCAAGCCAATATGAGATAGACAAGTGCAATAGAAAAATACAGCCGTGCATGTGTGCAATAAAGGATATAGGAGTCAAGCATGTAGGAAATATCACTAATTACATCTCAAGGACTCCAATCAATGTTAAGCACATGGATGAAATGATGTAGCCTCTCAAATCTCTATAAAACAGTCACATGGATAAATGGAATGAAGTTGTGACTTGGCTATCTAATGCTCATCCATAAAAGGCAAATCTCTTTTTGAATTTTTCAAAAATTTTATCAAAATAAAATCTTTTTGAGTTTTTTTTTTTTTTAAATAAAATCTTTTTGTAATTTTTTTTAAAAAAAAATGAAAAACTAACTAATGATACATGCTAGCAATAGGTTTAAAAAATGACATGATAAACAACCTATGCTAGCAATCAAGACTATATCTCAACCGGGAGTAACGGTGGAGTTTTCCAAAGATGGTGACATCTTTTGAACCAACTCCACTAGATCATGTGTAGTCTTGATCAAAAACTTCACTTGCTGGCGAATATGTGCAAACTCTCTATCAAAATGAGCAGGCAAAGAATCATGAGTGGGTGCATATGCATGAATGTGTGAAGTGGCATGATGTGGCACAAAACCCAACTTAGAACAGAACTCCCTAAGATGTCCTTGCTTCTTGCAGTGGGAGCAAACATAAACCGGTCTAGGAAGTAATTTGTCAACAATTTTGGGATGAACATTCCTAGACGGACACCCATGGGGCTCACTCACCACGGTGTATATAGGCTCGGGAGCATTCACTAATGTGACTTGGACCTCCTGTGCTTGTTTGAGGTCATCCTCGAGATGGGATACACGTGTCGTCAGACTAGACACCGTGTTAGACAAGTCACCTTTTTCCCTTTTTAGCTCATCACTTTCTACCTTTAGCACACGAATTCGAAGACCTAGGATCCTATTTGACCTTTTTGTTTCCATGGTCTTGATAAACAACTTTCTAAAGGCATTTTGGATCAACCTATCATCACCATTCTCATCCTCACTATCGTTTGGAGAGGTGGGCATGGAAACTTTCTTGCGCTCTCTCCAAAGATTAGAAGGACACTCAAATTTCTTGTGCCCTATCCCATTGCACTCAAAACATCTTATCTTCTCACGATCTTTCTTTCTCTTTCTCTCTTTTCCATTCTCACACTCTTCGCTCTCACTGTCGAGGTGTCCCTATGAATCAGCATCCTCATCGTCGTGAGGTGCACTAGAAGTACTCACATGACTATCCATGAACGCGGTGAAGTTACGCTCATGCGGTGACTCATCTCCCGAGTCCACCGACTCGACATCACTGTCGTCACTAAGGGTAGCATTCAGGACAGTTTTTCCCTTTTCTCTATTAAGACGAGTGGCACACTCAAAGGCTCTATGACCCCTACCTTCGCATTCAAAACATCGCTCACTGTCTTTCTTAGGAGGGTCTTTGAAATCTTTCTCATTTTCCTTTTCAAAAATATTTTTCTCAACATTCCTTTTATCATTGAAATTTCCACTTTTCTTGGATTTGAGAATTCTTTTGATTTTTTTTGCAAACAGGGCCAAGTCATCTAAGTCAAAATCACATTCAGACTTGGACTCAAAAACTTTTTTTTTCTTTTTCTGAAAATGAGTCTTTAAAGCAATCCCATTATCCTTAGCCTTAATGGTTTTGGGAAACATGTCAATCTCATAGGTTTGAAGATCTCCTACAAGTTCTTCCAACTTAAGTGATTTCAAATTTCCCAAAGAGTTCAAAACAGTGACTTTAGGAATAAAGCGTTTTGGGAGAGATCTCAAAATCTTTTTAACAACACGTGTGTTATCAATCTCCTCACCCAAATTAAAACAAGTGTTGACTATGTCCGACAAACGTGCATAAAACTCATCAAAGCATTCGGACTCAGACATGGTGATGGTTTCAAATTGAGTTGTTAAATTTTGCAATTTTGACTCTTTAACAGCATTTGTTCCTTCATGGGTAAGTTGCAAATCATCCCATGCTTCTTTTGACGAGGTGCACGTCATTATGCGTTTGAACTCATTCGGAGTGATGGAACCGGAAATAGCACTCAATCCCTTAGAATTAAAGGAAGACCATCTTAATTCATCTTCGGTCCAAGTCGTGACAGGTTTCAAATTTGTCACGTTATCAACAGTGACGGAGGGAGGTGTCCACCCTCTTTCAACAAGAATCCATACCCGTTCATCAATGGCTTTTAAAGCCGACCTCATACGGGCTTTCCAATACGCATAATTAGTTCCGTAAAAAACAGGCAGTTTATTGTATGATTTCTCCATTTGAACACGCACTTTTCAAAAATCAATTTTTTTTAGAAAATTGATATCTTAGAAAAATTTTGCGGAAAAAGGAATACGCGATAGATTAGCGTAACCTTCTCTGATACCAATTTGAGAACGTGTGGCGCTTGCGTTCAATTAAGAAATAATATAATAAACACCTTTTAACCCAAATTAACCCTAAACATGTAACTAAGTGTGATTGAAACAATATGAAATCATGCAAGAATTATTCAACACACAAAGTTTAAGGAAAAATCCCCCAGAGGGGCAAAACCATTTGTATATTCACTATAATTTGTAAAAGACGGTTTACAATCGGATTACAATGAAATACAGGTTGACTAAGAATTACCCTCAGGTGTCAGATTCTGTAGTCCCGGCTGGAATATCCCTTTCCAGTAGGGTTGGCGGCTGGAACTATCCCTGTCCAGTAGGGTTGCAATGAAGAGGAAGGAACGGTCCACTTCATAAAGGGTTGAACAACAGCAATGGTGTTCTTGGGTTACCAAACTTGATTCACATAGATATGGAAGATGTGTGAATCCAAAAAACTAGAATCATAGGACTCAATAGGTGAAGACTTTAGGGTTGATATGCTCTGAAAATCGTGGGAAAGTCTTAGAAAAAACCACTTCCCGTAGTGGGATTAAATAGGAGAACTTGAGCCCTAAATTTCGGAACATGATCTGAACGCGATATGGTTGAGATTATCCTCGTTGGGTCGGTCTGGTCCCTTTAGACGGATCGGTCCAGTGAACTCGGATCGGTTCTTTTTCTGAAGACGGATCCATCCGGTTGGCATAGGATCGGTTCGGCTTTTTGGCTTCATCGGTTCGCTATGGATCCGGGGTATACTGGCCTCACCTCAGCAGGCGTATCGGTCCGGTTACTTTAGGTGGATCGGTCCGGATGAACCGGATCGGTTCTTTTATCTGGGCCGGATCGGTCCGGTCTGTTCCCTGATTCCTTTGAGGAATTCTCTCCATCTTCAAAGGGCCATATATTCTTCACCGTAGCTCGGAATGAGATGCCGTTTCTTCTAGAATCTTTGTTGCGGTAAGCTCTTCAACTTTCCAGTTGACCTATCCTTCGTTCGGTGGAAGTACAATTACCGAATTTCCCTTGAACTTCCATATCGAGCCTTCTTTCACTGTTTTGACTTCTCTTGCGTACCACTAGCATATAGTCCCTAAAAGCATGGAACGTGAAGTCATTGAGGCTGATGTAAAACACATGATGGAGATGCAGGATGCTTGATTCCTGGAATTCGGATTGAGGCCGTCATATGTGATCGTGTAGAGACGTGCCAAATGTAACGGCGTACGACATACAAAACAGTAAGATAACGGACATGAAAAAAATGTCCTTACAAATGGAAATTGTATTTGGACAAACGACATGGTTGCGGGTAGTGCGCAGTGGTGCATTTGACGAGGGTGGTGTACCCCAGAAGATTGAAGACGTCATCAACTTACCTGAATTGTCTATAAAACCCAAAGTAACTATTATTCTAAGTTTTTCCTTATTAATTACACATTTAATTCTAGTATAATGATTATGCATTATTAAGTACATGTCCAATGAGTTTCAGTTACTATGACGTTCACACCAATACAAAATGTTGGTGGAGCTAAGTTAGTACTAAGGGATGAATGTGGACACGTCTATGTTGTGGTGAGCAAAAATGTTTATAGAGATGGGGTAGCGGGGAAACACAATGCTACCGATGTTGTTTTGGTGGCAACAGGGGCAACAATTATGATTAAATTTTCTGAACAACCATTCCTTACTATCATGCGTAGTGATGTCCGAACAACATGGGAGGGTGTTATTTTAAATTTCTCTAATCTACAATGTAACACAGTTGTGTAGCATATTTATGCTCTCCTATTTTCTATGATGTAATATATTAAGTACATCAAATATTAAATTTGCCTAAATATTGCACTGACAAAAATCAGTGTAGTTACGATTTGACAACTGTATGTATTAAAATTTAGTACTTCAATAATGGTTTGCCCTTCCCTGCCCTATAGAACTTATTTAATACATGTGGGATACGCTTGTCACTTTTCCCTCACATGCGAACAGTGTCAAGGCATGTGGGTGTGGTCAAATTGGTTAGAGACTAAGAAAATATGACCTTCAAGTATGTCGAACACAAAAACCTGTAAATTTATCTATTTAAAAGCGTTTATTGCAATAACTATTTTAATAATTTCTTTATCATATCTCCATATATTACAAATAAAAATGCGTCATCCAGAATTGTCAACAACCGAAGAATACTATTTACTCTTGGAATTGATGGACAAGTTCTATGACATGGATACAAGTATGGCTACTCGTAATGGAATATGAACCATATTTGGGCATTGGAGAAACAACATGGGTTTGGTCCCCATTTTCATCATTTTATAGACTTCCAACATCATTAGAGTGTGTTAAGGGTAAAATGAACCTTTACCAGGCAGCGGTAATAACTAGGGGATGTGGATGGAATCCGTCAAACTTCACTCTAGTTGTGCAGGATGAAGAGGCCTAGGAAAATTTTTGTGAACAACTCCTATGCTATAGGGATATCCGTTGAGAGCCATTCCATTTGTTCAATGAATTTAGGCAATCTTTTTACCCATGTCGGAGTGGTTAAACTGGAGTAGTCTATGATATTTTGTGTATTGTTGTATTTTTATTATGTGTTGTGTTGTATTTCCATTCTGGTTAAAAATGAAGTAGTCTATGATATTCTACGATATTCTATGATATTATGTGCTATGTTGTATTTTCATTCCAGCCTTAATTCTATCTAATCCTCATTTTCAGTTAAATGAAGTGTTTTAGTGCGTTTACTAGTTTGTTTATATTATACTACACAAGGTGCCATATTTTTATAAACATGTTCTTCAATCCAACTTATTGTTTAATTATAGAATCAAACCACATTTTTAAAACTAAAAACTACTCAAAAGTAATATTTATATTTAAGACCAAGTTCAAATTGTATTAAATAAACTTGTAATACATAAAAAATCATAAGTTAAAAAATAAATAAATAACAGTTTTAGAAGTTCAAAAATTTAATTGATCCCTAACAATTATCCGACTGTGACGAGTTTTGGAACCCCCAACTACATCGCTGCATTATTTGATTCATCTACATTATGAGAAATTCGTGTTATTGTTACGTGAAGTTAGCAGTTATGTACATAATTTGACCCTCATCTCGTTGAAAATTTTCTTCATCTCGACGCAATTGTGCCTGGTACTCTTTTGTGCGGATTTGAATTAAATCCTCCATCTTTTGATTTAAAATTCTTCTCTTAGTTTGAAGCTCTACAGAATTTGTGTTGTACTATATATTAAATTCCTCTGAATTTTATATTAATGTCATATGTGTTGTAGAACTATTGGTTGCTCCTCTTTTCTTCCCTGTTAGTTTTCCAGCTTTATGGCCCATGGGTTCCTCGAGTCGATTAGTCATGTTATCTGGGTCATTTCAATTTCGTGGACTTGATTGACTATCCTCATCCACAAATTGTGAACCTATAGTTGACATGGTATATTTAGGTACATCTTTCAGCAATTTGTAACAATGGTCGAATCCAAATGCATGATTGACATCATTAAGAAAGTTTGCTCGAGCTCGGCCGATCTACAAAATAATATATTTTTTTACAGTTAAAAATAGTTATAAAAATTATACATAATTAAATGAACGTACATAAATTTCGTTACCCAATTAATCTCTGGCGTCCGACTCTCTCTACCAGACCCGTAAGCTCGAGCGAACTTCATAGAATATAACAAACAATCTTTAGTTATCGTACGAAAATTTTCTTGTAATGCATTGTCATTGCGTTTGTTAAAAATGCCCTCGCTACAATTGTATTCGTGAGTAATTTTTTTCCCATGGGGTACTTCGAGATTGGTTTGTTCCATCCTCCGCATTGATCGAATGTTTTATATAGGCGTGCCATAGTAGCCCTTCATCTTAATGGGTGAAATTTGGTAAGCGAATGAGGTTTGTGGGAGTGGTTCAGAAGTGTAACACCCCGCCTAATTAAATACCAGGTGATCAGTCCCATACCCAATTAAATCAGAATATATAGTTGGTTCATTCTTATCATCAGGTCGAAAAACATTTTCCTATCACCTGATACTCAATTAAGATGGTGTTAAAAACTTTCCAGTTTTAATTTAATAAAACCATTCCACGACACTGAATAATAATATGCAACAGCACATCACAACTGAATTAATTATAACAAGAATAAATGTGACCGGACTAACTCTCTAGTTAAATTATAATATTTAATTAAAACTGATATCCACAATGCTTACATAAGTAATTACAACCTCTAGAATCCTGGGGAACATGCCCTAAATCAAGTAGACGCTATAGATGAGTGAATCAACAGAAAGGAAGCGTCTAAACAAAATCCTCATCTTTGCTAGTAGCTATAATCCATCAGAACATCCATAATCTATGTTGGGCATCCCTGCTGCTGGATACCTGATGTACAAGATATAGTAGAGAAGAGAATATGAATGGAAATGGGTCAAATCCCGATTGGAAAATATTTTAAAATAGCAAGTGCTTAACAATTACAATTAAGCATTTATTATATACATGTTAGTTTCTCGACTCTCTCTTGAGAATTCTCACCTCTCATCTAGAGTGCACACCTATCGTATCTTATTATCTTCCTAGTTAAGGTTTCCTCGTAACTAGTAACATAATTCTAACCCATATTATAAACCCGTATGTCCCATACCATACGTATTATAATTATTCATATTCATTTCTCTTTAATATGAACTAGTCTTGTTACAACCTTGGAATTTAGTGTTCACTTACTTAATTCAATTTAGATTTCATTATTTACTTCTATATACAACCTTACACAGTAGATTAAATCATAGCTTATGTTTTTAATCTATAATTTCATACAGAAGATTACATCTCTATATCTACAATGTCACACAGTAGATTACATCACAGTTTATATATATAATATCACACTAATTATATATATACTAATACGGTACCTCCCCAGTCACAACTGCGGTGTATGTATACTCTGCAATCATGTCCTAATACATAATGTCACTGTATAGAGAACTATTGATTCGGCGTCTCTCACGAATCATTTCATAACACAAATACATTGGAGGCGAGCATACTCCCCAGCCAAATGGGTCACGCACATACCTACGCTCCCATTTAACCGTTGAAACTATCATATACATCGATAGCACGTGTCCAAGGTCCTATGATCAGGGTACGAATCTAAAATCCCTCCCAATTGGGCGCACAAGGATAAGATCGTCCACAACATGAAATCCCTCCCAATTGGGTGCACAAGGATAAGACCGTCCACAACACGAAACCTCCACCCCGATAGCAAGCAGGGTAGGTATGTCATACACATAACAAACTATAATATAGGTATACATTCCACCAATATAAATACAACATCAATAAGGTATTCACACAACCATATGATAATAATAGGTAATCATCTCACCTATATATATATATATATATATATATATATATATATAATAATAGGTATTCATCATACATGTATATAACCATAGGGCATACGCACAACCCATATAATAAATCCCATACATAGTATAATTATATCCCGAATATCCTACGTATATTTTCGATTATAACTTTAATTCTAAAAGTATATATTTTCGAACTTATCTACCTGCACGATGGTGATCATTTAATAAATTCAGTAGTAAACATCACGTCCTATAATTTTATGTCATCACGACTCCCGAATTTCTATGAATTAAATTTACTTTAATTAGGTTTATTCCTTGATAATCCCTAATTCACTCTTAACCCCTTTATTCCTTCTCTTAAGGTTAATCCCAATTATACCTAAGGTTATACAGGTAATTTATGACTCTCTTACTACTGGTCCTAACCTTAAATTATCGTTTATCCGATTTAAACACCAAGTAATATAATTCTCCAAAATAACTCATTTAATTAAACACTCGTTCATTTACCCTCATTCACAATCCCAAAATAATATTTTTCGGGTCTTAGGTATATCCTACTGCCCTTCTCTAAGTCCCATTATATTCAAATAATAATCACTAAAGATTTCTAAAAGTTTTGGGATTAAATCAAGAATTAAAAAGGAACAAGTTCATCAATTCTGTTGAGGTTGATCGATCGATGGTCAGGGGTCGATTAATCGATTAGTCGATCGATCGAGATTCATGCATCGATCGATCAATTGCCCAGATATGAGCCCAGATTCTACAACTTTTATCCTACGGGTTTCTCATCTTTTAACCAATCAAATCTCTATTTTAACGTCCCAAATCTCTTATTTCCATACCACGTGATATAGCAATATAAATAAATGATTCCTATTGATCTAAACAACCTATAATCGTCAAGAGTTTGGATTAAAAGCATATATCTATCTCATATTTTTCCAGAAAACTAAACATATGATATTTCAAGAACACTCCAATAATTCTCATAATTTCTTCAACATGTGATGTTTATTTCGTGGATTAATATCTACCAACAACATGAGATTAATCCTACATATTTCTATTTTTCAGAAATGAATTTACATCTAACTAGTTTATCTCCAAAACATGAAATTTCTCATAATTTCCAGAAAACTCATATTTTATTATTTCTCCAAGAACATCCTATAAACTAATATTTTCTTCACCAATACTTCCCAAATTTCGTGGGTTAAATTCTATATTAAAAAAAATTAATCCTACATCATTCTCCTTTCAAACATTAAATTAACATCACCATAATTCATCTTTGATTATGAATCTTTTCGAAATTTTCTAAACAACCTAACGTGGACAATATACAAGCTAAATTTGCAATAATTAATCACTTGCCTTTAGATTATAGGTCTGATCCATTGGGGATGATACTCTACTGGTGGTCCTCTCCTTCTAAGGCCAACGTCCGGCAGTGGTGGTGGTGGCTCTTGGTGGTGCAAGAGGGTTGTCCTTTGGTTTCTTAAAAAAGTCTCTTCTTCTCCCATAAAGACTCTTCCCTTTTCCGAGAGAAACTCTTCACTCTCTCTCAATTTCTTTCTCTCTAAGTCTATAGAATGAATCAATAATCTAAACCCTTTAGATTGATAAACAATCTCCCAAATTCGTGCATACTATTCACCTCCCTTGTAAAATGATCGAAATACCCCTCTGGGTTTCTTTTTGATTCCAAAGTGCCCCGAGACCCAAAACAAACAGCCAAGTAGACTTTTTCGACTATTTGAACCATTCCAGACACTTTGGCGCAGTCAAAACGACTATTCAAATGACATAATAATATTTCACTTTTATTTCATTAAATTATAATCCCGACACGACTCAAATGCGTGTCCCGACAAAATTCCCATAATTTTCGTACACATAATTCGCGATAATTTTATAAAGTCATAATCAATTGTATATACTTTAATCACTAAGTAACGTAAATCACATATTACTTTATTCTCGAGTGATATTTAAATCCGGATTAATTTCCAATTATATCACAATTAAATCTAATTAATTCCATTTTAAAAATCATTAAAAATACGGGGTATTAAATACTCCACCCTTACAATGGAATTTCGTCCTGAAATTAGAAAAACAAAATTATAGCAGTCAAGAACAATTCTGGATAAATATTGTGTATCACATACTTGCCCTATCAGGTAGACTACTGCATACCGTCCATACGGTACGCTATCGAATACCCCCAATAATGAACACCTCATTTATGATTATTTTAACCCCAGGTTACCCTATCACGTAGGTTCTTGTCCAAGCCTTACAGTTTAAGTTTAACCACTTATACTTTAAACTAGATTAACCATTCTTTAGATAAACACCATCTTGTCTTGCGATTACCATACACAAGTAGGTTAATTGTGCATTATATATTTTACACACAATATATACTATAAGTTCGAAATCATCTCTACTATTCGCAATAGTTCCTAGTTCCTCACTTTTATCCCACAAGTAGGAGAAACAATAAGACTTACCGTACCACACTTCAACTGGCACCATGCCCTACAGTAAACTTTTAAGAGTTATAGTACACCAACTTCACTAGTGGAACGTACGTCTCTCGTCCTCCCTTAAGATTTAAGGGTACTTACATAATTTATCTTCCAATATCAGATTTTCCCGATTAATCTTCCCATTATTCTGCAGATAATAGTTCATACCCAATCACAACTCGGTACCCATGCCTCGGGAAAATTCTTCCAAAATCAGGAGACAAAATCTCGTCCTAATTGGACACAATATTAAACAGTACCCTATGTAACCTCACTATCTCGATTATATTAATATCAAACCATATTGTCTCGTAGTATGAGAAACCCTAACGGGCATAACGTGATCTACTTTAGTCAACTGATCCACTATCACCCATATAGGATCGTAACCATCTTCGCGATAAAATCCTTATGAATACTCTCCCAATACTACTTAGAAATCCTTAACGGTTGGAGAAACCTCTGTTGGTTTCAAATGGTCCACCCTAGTTCCAACAAATAGGTGGCTTGCTATAAGAGGAATCTAGCCAAACATCATTTCATTTAAATCCTATTACCATATTCATTTATAGCCTAATACATTTGTTATTCTACCGACTATATCTTTAATTGTCATAAATTACCGGACATTCAAGTATCGATATCTAAACCTCTATATTTATTTTCCTTATACCATATCTCCATAATGGGAAACAATATCAGATTCAATTACCTAGGGCGCCCATACACCCTATATTGTTGCAAAAATAACTTATACTCTTCTTAAATCAATTTTCGCTAACTTGGAATACGGATATGGTAGGGGTGCACTTAATTACCCCATTAGTCATAACTTGATCACTCTATCATTGGCATCATTGTTTTTCATAATGTTACTAGGACTAGGCGACTCTTAAGTCATAATAGAATTATCAACTCTAAATTTAAAAACTGACTAAGGTACGAACTTATGCACTATTGACCAAACTTCTCTCCCACTCCCGACGTTCTCTAGTTTCAAGCGTGTGATGTTTCGCAAAGAGAAATCCAAACAAGAAACCCCCCCGATACACTACTTAACATAGTCGGTCGTCGAGATCTATAATGTCCCTCAGTCTATAATCTGTACCTTCCCATAATTTCTGAATGTTGACAAAATGTCTACTAGTCCATGTGACGCAACCAAGAATGTGTCTCAGAAGTGCGTTCTCTTCTAGGCTCAAGTGCAAGCCTATCGCGTTAGTAATAAACCCGGTAAGTCGGGATCGTATCCACAGGGAAATAGGACAACAGAGTTGTGACGACGTTGGATAGATAAGAAAATCCTAACTCTGACTCTAAAGGAAAGGAAAAGATGATTGGTTTGTGGAACAACTACACTAGATGCAATTAAGAAATTATAAAAGATGCAACTATTCTAAATTACCTAAAATACTTATGAAGAATGATTTAAAACTTTAAACTATATGATGAAGAAAAATAGGACGGGAATACAATCCCCCAACCCTAGTGTATTGATGTTATAAAACTAATCGTAAATTTAAATAATTAATTAGACCCAGAATTGAGTACTCCCAAGCATTACGTATATGAGGTCCAAGCCCGCATCATACTTAATCTGAGGATGAGTAAATCAGTATTTCAAAAGTTACACTCGAATTGTATTCTAAAGCATCTCGGTTACTCAGAAGCAAACGAGATCTAAAGATCTACAATTATCGTGTTTCTATGCAATACGGTCATAATCAAACCATTAAATTTAGAGGATTAATTTTATGTACATACAACTACCACATCAGGTTGGGTTCATTCATCCCTACCTTGAAAAAGTCTAGCCTACCATGATGAAAGTAATGAAAACTATTCTGGAATTGCAGGAAATCATGATTAAACAAAGGAAAATTTGTAGAATGATGTAAACGGGAGATTAAATAGAGGAAATCACTCACTAATCTTACCAAAGCACTCAAAGCATTAACTACAATTACTGGTAATCGCTGAAATCTGAATAATCTTCAAACTTGGAACTAAATTCATAAACTACCTCCAAAATAGGGTTTTTCTCAAAAGAATGGAAAATTAGCTAAATTCTCCGTACAAAGAATGATAATAAAATGGATTTTTATACCCTACAAAACTTCAGGAGTTTTAGCTGCACTAGTACTCTCCATTAGAGAAAGATAAAAATTCAAAACTCGACAGTCAGACCGGTCCGGTCCTCCTGCGGATCGGTCTGCCTAGAATCCGGACTGATTATTTTTATTCTTGGGCGGATCGGTCTGTAGCGGATCGCTTCTTTTTATTTTCTTCCAGCTTCGGTTTGTCTTCGATCCTGGGTTCTCTAGAAATTGGCAAAGCGGACCGGTCCGGCCCGGATCGGTCCCGGCTTCCTTTGACTTTTTCCTCAAACTTTAACTGCTCATATCTTTCACACCGGGACTCTGATTAAGGTTCCGTTTCTTCCTATGTGCTCATGAACTTGATATCTTCTACTTCTGTTTAGGTGCCTCATCCGAATTCCGAGTAGAAATGACACTTTTTCCCTTTTGACTTTCCTTCTTTTCTTTTCTGATTCTCCCGGTTTCTTTCTTTCATTAATTGACATCAAATACCTGTAAAATCAATACGAAATACCAGAAACTCGGTGTACTCATTAGGATAAGTCAGTAGCAATATTATGAGATAAAGACAAATCAATTACGTTGTTCGAGGTGCTAAAAGTAATTAAATTAAAGGGATAAATTGGAAAGAATTTATGCCTAACCAAACCCCCTAACTTAGAACTTTGCGCGTCCCGAGCAATGTAAAAGAATTCTAGCAAGGCTCAACTCTTGAAAGTCATTTTATTGGGATAGAATACCTTTTTCGCGGGCAAGCGATTGCATTTAGCATATGCAACAAGCCTTTAAACCCCTAGGTTACCCTAGTAGGACGAGTTGTGTCTCGTGAGAGTTTATAGAGAATATACCCACAAAATTCGACTCAAGGACAAATCAAAATATGCAAAAATTGTATAATTCAAACTTTCCTAGAAAATAGTCATCATCAAATCATGCTCAATAGTCTCAAATCGTAGTGCGTGTGTGCGAAGCCGGAAATTTAACCACCAATTTCCACCGATTGATCATTACGTTACTTACCCGAAAATTTGTTTTGATTTCAAATTCTCTCGGAATGCTCTCACAAACGAATCTCTCGGATTATGACTATTCTCTCGGTGTGCGTGATATAAAGAGTAAATATAATGGATGCAAAGTCACGCATACAAGTGGAAAGATGGAAATTTTATAGTGATAGGATCTCATCAACGGGATACAATTTTAAAAACGGGAGCATTGTCTCTTATTCACGCATTCAATCTCTTTTATTATCTTTTGGTGTCTTAGCTCTCCACGCGGTAATCAATTTCGCAATTTGAACTCGGTTAGGACTTTTTCGAGTTTTAAGGTATAGTGGGTAAAATGAAAATGGTAGGGAAGGTTGGAATTGGAAAAGTCATTTATGATGTCCATTTGTGCTTTTTCCGGGCCATTGCTCATTTTTTTTCTTTTTTTTCTCAATTTTTTTCTTTTTTTTCACTTTTCTTTTCTTACAATTTTTGTTGAGCATTCTTCTATTTTTTTCTTGCCCCTTTTTATGCACTTTTCGAACTTTATTCGGTAAACATTCGATTTTCTCAATTCCTGGCTTTTTGAGTTTTTCGGGTTACCAAATGAAAGGAAAAATTATTCGGCTCAATTTGGGTTATCAAAGGGATAAATTTTCACATCTTTTTATAGCCAATATTTTTGGGTGACAAATGAGGGCCTACTTCATTGTCCAAAATACTAATTGCATTACCATATGCGTCTCGAGATTAATTAAGTTTAGAGCTTTGTAGCGCGCTTTTTAAGGCAATACCACACACGTTTTTCATAACCGATCAAAATGAAAGGATTGAGATCCTCGACGACTTTTTAGGGCGCTAAAAAGAACTTTGAGTTAACAATTAACTCGGATTGATTTATAATTTTCACAAAGATGGAAGGCTCGGATCTCACCGGGTTTGTTAATCTCCACACTTATTCGCGAAGTCGTCAATTTTCGCTCAATTTCCATCTTTAGTCAATTTCGGCTTTGTGTATTTGAATTTTACAACTTGAGACTTTAATCCGACTTTTAATGATATTTTTGAAAATTTTGAATTCCAATTTTTATTTATTTTGAACAAAAATATTTTTGGATTTTTCAAAATTTTATGATTTTTTTGAAATTTTTGGGCATTTTTGAAAATTTGTGAAGTTTTAGAAATACGCACTTGTGACCCCCCCCCCCCCCCCCCTAACTTAGACTTTTGCATTGTCCTCAAGCAAAAAGGACTAAAATCTAAACAAGGCAAAATAAGAAGTGTGATAAATAAAACAAACAAATGGAGAAAATGCATAAAGACACTAAATGACCCGAGCACGTGACTCAATAATACAATAAAAATCACCCTATATGTGTGGGGGTGCGATAGTCTTATCACTCAATCTACTATTGTTTATACATTTGGTAATTTATCACTACATATTACCATAATAAGTTCTATTATACTAACTCAAAGCAGTAGAAAATTATAATAACAAAATATACTCTTAGGACCTACTCGGTTCACTCACGGGCTACACCAAAAAGTCCCGCTATCAACGAGAAATACTTTTGTAACCAGGCTTTTAAAATTTTCGTTTCCACTAATCTCAACACGCACGCGAATTTAGGATTTTCAATTTATATAAGTTTGTTGTGACACACCATGTCACTAGAATTAATCCTTTATTCATAAGGATGAAATAAAACTTCAGCAGTCTCTTCTGATCACGTAAGGTCCTTACATACACTCCTCACGGTCAAAATAACTCACGATCACTTGCGTCAGTTATACATCGAGGTTTTCATCCTATAGTTGTACTCACCCATTGTGGACAAATTATTTACTCATGTGGTTACACACTCATTATTGAAATGTTGGCCCAATATATCTAGGCCTCAATTATGGTCTTACCCATCTCCCTTTTTCTTCTTGGACCCCGCCGACCTTGAAGATACGCTATGCTACAATTATCGAGGACTCCACTGGTCCGATATAAACCTACCACTCTTGGGTCATAAATTTCCTGGGCCTAATTCTCTTGACCCAATTACTCCCCTTGAAGTCTCACTCCTCCAGTTATTATGCCTAATTGGTATGGTTTACTATTCCCAAAATTTATCGGCCTCACTACTCAATGTGGAGACATTTAACACTTAGTAGTCTCTCTCTCTACCATAAGGTAATCTCCCTTACTATTTCCTCATTACTGATCCTTTCAACGTCCTTCTCTTGCACCTATCAATCTTAACTCCCAATTGTTATTCCCATTATTCTTTTGGCTCTACGGGTCCTATGGGATACATTGTCAACTACACTAGTCTTAGATGATTTCATTGCCACTAAGTAGGCGTTTAATCATGTCACTTTAAATAGGTCCCCTACTATATACACCTTCCGGTGATGTTTCATTAACAATATTGAATTCAATATTTCCCTTCGACTAGGTTTCCTAACCCTTCTAGCTCCCCTTTATTTGGAAACATCATCAAATTTCTTGGTGACGTTAATCTTAGTCGTCTTCGTCAGATTTCCACTCACACTAGAGTATTTCACTCACGATTCCTTTCACACAATGAATTCTATTTATCTTCTATATATCCCATTCTTCCTAGGGTAGTAGTTCGTTAAACAGGTTACTTCTATTTTTCTTGCCCATAAGAGATAAGTTTTGAAATTCTATTCATATTCTGATTAAAACATCAAATGAACGATTTTACTATCGAACCATACCTAAAAATTTTATTCCAGCTTCACACATGTTTTTTATACGTGATGTCTAACTCTCATAACTTAAGTTCGCTCTTCTAGAAAAATTTTACTAGAAAATTTTCAGATCCTGGGTGTTACTACACTTCACCCTTCATAATTTTCTTTGAATTTCTTACTTCACAAGAGTCCTTCCGACTCCCTCACCTTTCACATACAGTGCTGGGTGAGTTAAGAACGACGCAACTATTAACTATGATGGTTTCTATCTCCAACACCATTTTCCAAAATACTCTATATCTTTGGCTGAGTCCTCCTCCTGTTGTCCTTCTAACGGCTCTTTCTAATCGTCCCAAAGTGTTTAGTGCACGGTGCTCGATCGATCTTGTATAAGCATTACATCTCACATACTTCATAGCAGGAGAATGTAAATCGAAATACCAAGAAGAATTCAACATCCTAATAATAGGGCTCTACATTAAGGAACGCTACGCTAAAACGTAATAAGTCGCACAGATCCTAAAGTCACTAGAACCTGATGCTCTGATACCACCTGTAACACACCGCCTAATTAAATACCGGGTGATCAGTCCCATACCCAATTAAATCAAAATATATAAATGGTTCATTCTTAGCATCACTGTCGAAAATATTTTCCTATCACCTGATACTCAATTAAGCCGGTGTTAAAAACTTTCCAATTTTAATTTAATAAAACCATTCCACGACAGTGAATAATAATATGCAACAACACATCACAACTGAATTAACTACAACAAGAATAAATGTGACTGGACTAACTCTCCAGTTAAATTATAATATTTAATTAAAATTGATATCCACAATGCTTACATAAGTAATTACAACCTCTAGAATCCTAGGCGACATGCCCTAAATGAAGTAGACGCTACAGATTAGTGAATCAACAGAAAGGAAGCGTCTAAACAAAATCCGCATCTCTGCTAGTAGCTATAATCCATCGGAACATCCATAATCTATGCTGGGCATCCCTGCTGCTGGATACTTGATGTACAACACATAGTAGAGAAGAGAATATGCAAGGAAATGGGTCAGAAACCGATTGGAAAAGATTTTAAAATAGCAAGTACTTAACAATTACAATTAAGCATTTATTATGTACATGTTAGTTTCTCGACTCTCTCTTGAGAATTCTCACCTCTCATCTAGAGTGCACACCTATCGTATTTTATTATCTTCCTAGTTAAGGTTTCCTCCTAACTAGTAAAATAATTCTAACCCATTTTTTAAACCCGTATGTCCCATACCATACGTATTATAATTATTCATATTCATTTCTCTTTAATAATTCTCGAGTAATTCTCCAATAATTCTTGAGTAATATTTAAATCCGGATTAATTTTCAATTATATCACAATTAAATCTAATTAATTCCATTTTAAAAATCATTAAAAATACGGGGTATGATAAGAAGGAGAGTCCATTTTTGTGCTTGTATATATAAATGTAGAGGTGCTTTTAGTTTGGAGGTGTAAATAAGTTTAGGGTCGGCTTTTATATTTATACAACATATAAATAGATATTTAATGTCATTAGAATTTTTCCGTTGTAGCTGGATGAGAGTTCGAATTTTTTTTTTAACCAACATATACTGAGCAGTAAACAATGTTATACCCTACTATCTTGGATGTTAGACATTTATCCGCCCAACAATATGAGCCCTATTTATAAAGAATTTTACCCTAACCCAAATCTATAATCGCTACACTCAATACTGGAGTAAACAATGTATTATTTCTTATCGAGTCTGAGTAGAATCAATGCAAAAGTATGCATTTACATCACCCTCTCTCACCCATCAAAATAATATGCTGACTGGACTAGTAAATGTCCTCGGCTTTTCAAAATAATCCTACCCATCATGAATGCTCTTATAAGAGCATGTACAATGGTGGGACTAAATGCCATGAGAATTTGTAAGTTTACAAATTGACTTGTCTGCAATGGTGGGAATAATTGAGCAAATTCTCTTCCTCGATTTGCAGCGATTCTCCAAAGATACAAATTGGGTAAAGAATTTGTAAAGGTTCCTACGAACTTCATTTGCTCGTAGGAATTCCTACGAACAAATGAAGTTCGTAGAAAATTTAAATACTGATATTTATTATATATTTGGGTTCTTACGAACAATATTTGTCCAAAACAATTCCTACGAACAAGTGTTGTCCGTAAGAAAAGAAAATTTCATTCCTACGAACAATATAAGTTCGTAGGAAATGATTTGTACTTTTATGCATTTTCCTCCATTGTGTGCTGCTGACTTGAACGAAAGGTAAATGACTTTTTGGTTTTGCAAATATACTGATCTTGAGCATCCACCATTGTGGATGCTCTAAGAGGATTCTTAAATTGCATTACGCGAACCTAAAACTTCATACCCTTTCGAGTAAAACAACGACAAAAGCCTAAGAAGAAAGAGGTAAAAAGTAAAATTCATATTTAAATTTATGAATTACTACATTGAGTACAATCAAGTCCCTAAATATTTAAATGCATTCGTTAACTATGAAACTTCATAAAAATTTCTCAATATATTCTGAAAAACATCATTGAAAATTATTTTCTAATAATACAAAATGAATTATTTATAATTTAGCCAAATTAACTTTTTGAAAAAATTATAATGAACCATGGATAGGAACCGCTTTACATGAAATATCACTCTAGCAAGCATACTACTAGATAATGTGTGAAGGTCAAATTATAAAAAATTAAAGTTCCGATGGTAAGTTTATGAGTATTTAAACATAATTATCAGATTTAAAATTCATTAGCATCATTTTTAAACATAATTTAGTGTATTGTAATCTTGAATAAAATTCATATGAGAATCAAAGTATACAAACTTAAAAGTTAATTTACTGTGGGTTAAAATGTAAATTGTTTTAGAACAGGTGCATACCTATTAATCTTCAGAAATTAAATATAGACTACTAATAACTGATCGATGTAATTGTACGTAACTTCATCAGTTTAATATGTTATACAGACTTTATTGGATCAGCTTAACTTTGGGTTGAGCTAACCTCACTGTCTCAGTCCTATAAATATTTTTCATTCATCAGTTAATGATATATTTATGATTTAAAAACAACTCAGAGATATTATCTCACAGACAAGAGACATCGTATTCTTAGTGACAGTGTCAAGTCAAATAACGCGTTAAAATATTATCAATATCAAAATAAAAATAAAAAACAATGTACAATGTAATTAAAATTCTGAATTTGTACACTGAGTGTGATTAAGTATTTGGAATAAGCCCTTATCGTAAAAATATTCATAAAAATAATTTTTAATTAAGCGTAAGAGCTTATAAAAAAATACTTCAAATTTATAATTAACTTTATAGGGTTTTATTTATTATTTTCGCCAAAAAAAAAATCCGCATTCAACAGTATCCTATATTGAAGGTGCATGAACATCATCTCACATGGCTTGTCACTCATCATCATCCAGAAAGAGTGTAGGTGGGCCAATTTTTGTTTTTTAGGGTCCACTTCAACCACTCTCTCTTATCCACTTTCTCCCAAAGGTCAAGTTGCCCTTAACTTTTTGTAACTCCACTTTCTCTTATATGGCAATTTGATCGATCATAGTTGGATTCCAGCCTAGACTTTTACTAGTTTGAAATTGGAATTTGCCAAAATTGATGAAATATGGATAGACAATGAGTTCGTAAATTACAATACAAGATAGGATGTCAGAAATTAAGTCTGAAATCTTATCCGTTGTACAATGAAGTGGGAGCTAATATATGTACATAATAACTTTTTTAAGGAAGCTAAACTCGCAAGAATGTAAGAACAAAATTTGCAACAAAAACCAAACATTTTCTTCTCTTATATGTTAATTACGTGCATATTAAACATTTGTGTCCGGAAAAAGATGCTAACAATGTTAATTGTAAAATTGTGAGGGGAAAGAAATGAGAAGAAAATGTATTTCTTGTAAATTCGTTTTCATAATACATATAGTATGAGGTGGCAATTCGGGTTAATCGTGTCATTTTCGGGTCACGTTGATTTTTATTTTAGTATATGTTTTAGGTACTCTTAAATCTATACAAGCTAAACGGGTCATGTTCGGAGTATTTCGGGTTATTATCGTAAACGAGCTATCGGATAAAAAATTGTCAGTGTCAGATATATTACAATAAACTAAGTCACAAAAATAGCATCTCCATTGAATTAAAGTAGCTCAAAATCTCGAGATAAATCTTCTTGCATAATAGGAGATTTGACTATTTCAAATATCAACACTCCCCCTCAAGCTGGAGTATGGATGTCTGTAATGCCCAACTTGCTTAGGTGTGTTTGGAAAATTCCCTTTCCAAGAGGCTTTGTGAATATGTTTACTACTTGTATCCGTGAAGAGGTGAGATGTTTCAAGGAACCCTTCCTGTATCTTCTCTCGTACTACATGGCAGTTCATTTCTATGTGTTTTGTGCGTTCATGAAACAATGGATTTGCTGCAATATGAAGTGGAACTTAGTTATCACAATTCAGTCTTGCTGGAACAGATAAGAATAATTTCAGGTCCTTGAGAAGAAATCTTAACTAAGTTAGTTCACACGTAATGGTTGCTATGGCTCTGTATTCAGCTTCTGCGAAGGATCTTGATATAGTAGTTTTCTTCTTAGTCTTCCATAAAACAAGTACATTGCTAATGAATACACAATATCATGTTACTGATCTTCTTATGGTAATGCAAGCTCCCAGGTGAGCGCCGCTATACCCATTCAGCTTGAAATCATTATTAACTGAGAAAAACAAGCCTTGACCTGGTGTACCTTTTAGGTATGTTAGGTCTTTAACAGTTGCATCCATATGTGACTTTCTAGATTGGTTCATAAACTAACTAAGAAGATGCATAGAGAACTGTATAGCAGACCTCGTGATAGAGAGATATCTTAGCTTACCAACTATGTTTCGGTACCTTGACGAATCTTTCAGTAATTCTCCATCTAAGGATGTTATCTTTACATTATGTTCCATCGAAAAACTAACTGGGTCAACACCAATCAATCCCATATCATCCAATAAATCGAGTGTGTATTTCCTCTCACAAATAGAAATTCCTTGCTTTGAGTGAGCTACCTCAAGGCCAAGAAGTATTTTAGACGTTCAAGGTCCTTTATCTGAAACTAAATCTGCAGATGCATTTGGACTATTCCCTGTTATGATCATATCATCCACTTAAATTAATACCACAATGAACGAAGTCCCATCTGTTTTGGTGAATAGCGAGTAATCAACAAGTGATTATTGGAAACTACTTTTTTGAGTGCAGAGGAAAATTTGGTGTACTAGTTTCTTGAAGCTTGCTTTAATCTCTATAGAGATTTGTTCAGGCAACACACCAGCTTCTCCCCCTATCAGTAGTGCCCTGGTGGAGGTTGCATATGTACTTCTCCATCAAGATCTCCATGTAAGAAGGCATTTTGGACATCCATCTAGTGAAGTGACCAGTTGAGAGCAGCAGTAAGTGTTACTAAGAATTGAACAAGGACTAGCTTTACTGCAGGGGAAAAAGTTTCCTTGTAATCCTTCCCCTAAACCTGTGTTTACCCTTTGGCAACCAATCGATCTTTGTAATGTTCAATGGTCCCATCAGCGTGATACTTGACTTTATAAACTCGCTTGCAACCAATGGGCCTTTTCCCGATGGCAAGGTGGTTTAACTCCACGTTCCATTTTCTTCAAGTGCCTTAATCTCAGTATTCATAGCTTCTCTACACTTGGATCGTGTTGAGCCTTTGAGTAGGCGGTAGGTTCTAGTATATTTGAAATTGAGGGTACAAAATCTTTATAACAAGGTGAAATATTGTCATATAAAATAAAATTGGTCAAGGCATAGTGAGTACCTTTGTGCTTACCTAACATTGAGTTCAAGGAATAGTCTTGATAAGTAGGAAAAATAGTGGTTTGGGAACTGTAGATGCAATTATTATGCAAGACAAATAAATATGAGAGAAACAATTATCAAGAAAAGAACAAGGAATACAAGATGTCAATCACACAACAAAGGATGTACGTGATTCAGCAAAGATGTGCCTACGTCCACGGTGGTGTAGTCGATATTATTTCTATATACTTTGGAGAGTGATTACAGAGAATACAACTTGTCCTTTTGCCCCCGACCTAGGGTTTAATATATTCATGTACATGTAGATGAGTGGAGGTGATGGGTTCCTCCATGTTTTCCATCTCCCCTATAACTTCCCTTCATGGGATCGTGGGGGGAGACCGGATTAATATAAAAGATGAGGGGCCTGGACTTTGGGCCGCCAAGACTGGGCTACTCGTCCAGGCCCATAGTTCTAATTTTCGGGTACCCACAATTGCCCCTAAATTTGTTGGGCCATGTTTATGGGTTCAATGGATTTAAATGATCAGCCATTATGGCTGATTTACGATTCTTCGAAAACTGTGAAGTTGCTTTGGCGGCACCCTCTTCGCTATTTATGCACTATGATTAGAATCGAAGGCTTGTTGGGATAGCCACTTTTTCTTCCGTCACTTCAGCCCTTCTAGTACTCTTCCTTCTTCTGAGAACTCTAGCGCCTCGTACCTTCTTCTCTTAATCCCCATTCCCATTGCTTCTTAGTCGTCTTGAGATCGTGCTTCTTCATCACTTGAACCGATCTTCTGTTTTGTAAGTTTCTCGTGCCCTTTCTTTGCACTTTCTCTTTGGTTTGTAGATTTTCTTGAGTTTTTCAATGGCGAAGATTGGAAATAGGTCAATCTCTGAATTCAGGAAGTTCTACAAAATTCCTGAGTGGGTAGATATTGAATGTTGTGCCTCCCCTCCTAGGAACGTTAGGGATATAGAGGATGCCCACTGGATCCATGTTCTGCTACTTTCCCAGGGGGGACTCACTTTCCCTCCCAATGATTTGTTTCTGCATTTCTTTGGCTATTTTAATATTGTTCCCGCACAATGCTCGCCAAATGTGTGGAAAATAGTAAATGGCATCCATAGAATAAATCAGTTGTATGGTACTAGGTTAGGACTTGCCGAGATCTGTTTCCGTTATTCCTTTTCTCGAACTAGTTCAGGTGTCTTATACCTCAAAGCTAGGAGCCCTGATAGGGTATTGGTAGTAAACCTACCTAATTCCCATAAGGACTACTGGCAAGAGGGTTTCCTCGTTAGGAATTGGTAGTTCCCTCCCCAGTTTGAAGGATCGAGGTCTGAGAGGTTCACTATTCCTTTTTACGGGGAAGAATATATATAGGTAGACATTGTACTGTTGTTCCAACCTTTGCTGATTTGTGACTTTTCTAACCCCTCTTTGCTTTTTCTTCCACAGCGAGGTTAAAAAATTTGGAGCCTGCTCTCAGCGAGGTTCGGATCTCGGAGTTAGTGAAAGCTTGGAATATCAGGGAGCCTCTGGGTGACGGCGAGCATCCCAGGTCTGCTGCCTTTTTGCTCGAGTATAAGAACGTAGGCTCCAGCTTCATAGCACGACCTCTGGATAGCGTACTAGAGTTTGATTCTTTCGGAGAGACTACTGCTGAGCCTATCCAGTTGGACGAAGAGGAGAGCAGCTCTGAGAGTGAGCCTGCAGGAGCTGCGAGCAATTTGGGTGAAGGGAGCTCTGACAGTAGCAGTTCCTCTGACTGTGAGGAGGATTCTGAAGCTCGAGGATCGTCGAGCACTTCCAGCAGTTCAAGTTAAGAGATGCCTCGAAGGAAGAACTTGATTAGAGATGATGATGATGATGATGACGACCACGTGCTTCTTGCACAAAGGTCAAAGAAACAAAAGTCCACTTCTGGGGCCGTGGCTACTGGTTCTCGGTCTTCTACTCAGGAGCAAGAGAGGAAGAGGAGAGAGGAAGAGCAGATGAGAGAGAGGGAGAGAAAAAAGGAGGAGAAAAGAAAGAAGGTGGAGGAAAAGAAGAGGATGGAGGAGAGGAAGATAATGGAGAGGGAGAAAGAGGAAGAGAGGAAAAAGTTGGAGTCAAGGACGAAGGCTGGGCAAGCCTTGGTCCCGGTGTCTGCTTTACCCGAGGGGGCCTTAGTTGCCATTTCTCCTCAGCTGGAACCTGCGCTGCTCGAGAGGGCAGTTCTTCCTGCAGATCGCCAAAGGGCGTTGGGGTCTGATCAATTGGCCCTACAAGCTAGCCAGAGGCTAGCCTTGGTAAGATCCTCTCCATTATTCAATCCTTTAACAAGTTTTAGTTGTTTCTCCTTCTTGATCTCTTCTTTATTTTTGGCAGTTTGTGACTGACTTCGCCGTGCTCTACCGTTCTCGCGATAAGTTGGTAAGAAGGAATAGCGAGCTGGAGCAGCAGAAGTCCACTCTGGAAGTCAGGGGTTCTCAGCTGGAGGCTGATTTAAAGACTGCTGATGCCGCCCGAGCTTCCTCTGATCTGGCCCTCATCAATTCTAATCGAGAGAGGGATGCGACGGTTAAGGAGCTGAGCGAGCTGAGTTAGTCCTATGACCTAGTATGCTCGAGCAAGATGGGTGTCGTGGAGGAGAATAAGGCTCTGAGCGAGCAGTTAAAGGAGAAAGAGTCCCAGGTGGCCACCATCAAGGAGGATTCATAGAACTCCGGGTGGACTGCTGCTTATGAAGACGCTGAAGTTCAGATAGGCTACATCAGTCGTTTGAACTTCAAGAAGGGCTGGAACAAGGCCCTCTTAGCTGCTGCTGTTGATACTGAATCTCCTCTGTTCGACGAGCATGACCCGAGTCCGAGGCCAACTGTGGACGAAGAAGCCCATGCCCAAGCCATCGAGGGTGTTGATCTTGCCTCTTACATAATTCCTGCCGATGCTTGTCCTGTCCAGGTGAATGAGGGCATCCCTGTAGAGGGGGATGCCTCTGCTGCTGCTGACAAGGAGAAGCAGCCAGCCACCTCTGGGCAGCCTGAGGTTGCTAGTTAATCTTCTTTTAGGACTATTTTTGTACTTCTGCTTGTAATTTTTCCAATTTCTGCTCGATGTACTTGACTTTTATCAATGAAATGAAAAGGCTTCTTTTTCCAGTGCATTGATTGATTTTTCTTTCCATTGCCCTTTTATGTCTTGTAGTTGACTGATGTAGAAGAGTATATTCCTGTCACATCTCAATTGGGCATGACTCTTGGTCCCAATGCCAGTCCTCAGGTTCGTCAGGCCTTTATTAGGCTTTGCAAATCTCTCAAGTCAAGGAATCAAAAGTATAAGGAGCAGTCCGAGCTAGTGGCTAAGCTGAAGGACGAGCTCCAGGAGATGGAAGGCATTGGTGCCTAAGTGCAAGAGGAAGTCAATGTACTGAGAGAAAGGTTACTAGAGGCCATCGAGATCAACCAAGTTGGGGAGTTCCTGCAGCAGGAGAATGAAAACCTGAGGAGGGAAGTCCTACAACTTAGAGAGCATGCGTCGAGCACTGTTTCAGCGGTTCTGCAAGGCTCCTCGTCGTCGCGAGATGGATATACTCCTCCTATGCCGTGAGGTTCCACTCGTCCTCCCCTCCTGCGAGCTGGTAGGAGCACCAGGGGAAGGAACAGGGAAGCAAAAGAACAGCGTGATAAGGAGATGGAAGAGCTCCGCGATGATATCCGGCGAGCATATGTAATTGCTGCTGGGCTTCAAAGGGACGTTACCCGATTGTGGCACTTATTCAAGAAAGGTCCTCGGCAAGCATGGGCTGACGGTTATGATCAAGGCTGGCTAGATGCTCCAACAAGACTATCTGAGTTCGAGGAACTTTCTTTCATCAGAGGATGGTTAAGTGCCTTGGAAGAGCTTCAGGTTCCGAGGAACTCGGTGTTATGGTATCGTCACGAGATTTCCTCCTCCACTCTGATGCCCAGCCCATTCAGGAGGGATGATCGATGGATCCCCATTGATGCTATTCTTCGGCAACTATTGGAGTTGGACGCAGATGAGGTTATGGAAGAGCTAGTCCCTGCTCCTGATGACGGACGAAGAGCTAGAGTGGCAAATTATCTTGTTCGGAGGCTTCCACCTTCTTGAGATTTTGCAAGTTATTATTCTTTTGTCTTTTTTGATAATGTAAATGCTTTGGGCGAGCTTCGGCGACTAAACATGTATTATCATTGTTGTAAATATAAGAGATTAATGAAAAGTTAGTGTTTTGGGCAATTTTGCCGACTAAACGTGTTCATCCAATTTTTTTATATTCTTGCTGCTTCATAATCCTTTTTGTTTTGTCATGCAAGTGTCCCCCCAGTCCAGTATAATACCAAAATACCATTATGCCCCATTTTACCTTTTAGGTTGTGCCGTCACACTCCCTTAGGCCTAAGTAGGGCAATTGGCGAGGACACACCTGGTATTGGATGTCTTCATCCGATCAGGATTTTGCTCAACCAAAGTAGGTTTGATGGCCAGTATAAAATCTGGTCGCGTTGCCTAAGAATCCTCTGTAGGGCTTTATATATTGCCAGGGGTAATGCTAAGAGGCCTCTCGTGTTTCATGATGATGACCTGAGGAGGGGTATGCCCCTGCTATATCGACCATCGTGCCTGTGATTTGGAAAAGATGTGTGATAAAATGCAACTGTTACTGATTTCATTAGTAATAAGGGAAATGAACTGTCCTTTCACATAACAAATACAAGAAAAAGATTCAATAATAGAATTCCTCGAGAATCTAAAAATAGAATTTCTTGAGATTAGCTGCGTTCCATGCTCGTGGTATCTCTCTGCCCTCCATCGTTTCCAAATGATAAGCACCTTGCAGGTCGTCTTTAGTTACTTTAAAGGGCTCTTCCCAGTTTGGACCTAGCTTGCCGTCTGATGACTTTACTGTGTTGCCCAGGACTTTCCTTTAAACATAGTCCCCAACTTAGAATCTTCTCGGGTTAACCCTTTTGTGGTAGTGCTTTGCGAGCTGTTGCTGATAGCTTGCGAGCTTTACTAGGGCAAGTTCTTTATGCTCGTCGGCGAGGTCGAGTTCAGTGAGCAATGCCTCATCATTCTGGCCTTGGTCGACAAGGTCGGATCTCATTATTGGCAAACCCGTTTCTAGTGGGATGACTGCTTCCATGCCATATGTTAGCAAAAATGGGGTTTTTCCTGTTGCTCGCGGAGGAGTTGTTCGGTATGCCCATAGGATATGGGGTAGCTCGGTTGCCCATGCGCCTTTGGCTTGCTCTAATCGCTTCTTCAATCCATCGATCACAGTTTTGTTGGAAGCTTCTTCTTGCCCATTGCTCTGAGGGTAGGCCACCGAACTAAAGTTGTGCCTGATCCCGTGTTCGTTACAGAAGTCCTGAAAGGGGCCACTCTCGAATTGTGTCCCATTATCAGTGATGATGGTTATGGGGATTCCGAATCGAGTGATTATATTCCTCCATATGAACCTTATCATATCAGCGTCTCGGATGTTTACCAATGGTTCTACCTCGATCCATTTGGTGAAGTAGTCAGTTGCAACCAACAGGTATTTGCGATTGTTGGCAGCGGTGGGGAGTGGTCCCACGATGTCCATTCCCCATTGGGCGAAGGGCCATGGGTTGGTCAGGGATTTTAGGTCGCTGGCGTGTTGGTGGACCATAGCAGCGTGAAGTTGGCATTTCAGGCATTTGTGGACATATACTGCGGAGTCCTTTTGCATATATGGCCACTAATAGCCTTCCTTCATTGCTCAAAATTCTAGAGACCTTCCTCTGACATGACTTCCACAGATTCCTTCATGAAGCTCGCGCAGCACTTGCTCGACATCGCCTGGGTGGACGCATCTAAGGTAGGGACCGGAGAAGGACTTCTTATACAAGTCGCCTCCTGTGGATAAGTGAAAGCGAGCAGCTTTGACTCTTATCTGGTGGGCAATTTTCTTGTCCTCTGGGAGTGTGCCCTCCTTTAAATAATCTTTTAAGGGGTCCATCCAGCTGGGGGCTGATCCCACCTGGAGTATTTGTTCCACGTTTGGCAGCTTGCTGTTGTGGTTAATACTCGGACAAATGAGGAAATCGATGGGAATGACCCTTTTAAGGCCAGAATCAACTGCGGAGCTTAGGGCTGCTAAGGCGTCGGCATGACTGTTTTATCCTCTGGGAAACTGCTGGATGTTAATCTCCTCAAAGATCGTCATTAGTTTTCTCACCAGGGCGAGGTAGGCTGCCATTCTTTCATCCTTCACATTGTAATCTCCACTTATCTGATTGGAGACTAGTTGAGAATCGTCGAACACCTATAAACATTTTGCTCCCAGAGTTTGCGCCTTTGGGAGACCGGCTATTAGGGATTCGTTCTCTGCTTCGTTGTTGGAGGCTGCAAATCCAAGCCTGATTCCTTGCTCAAGGATGGTGTTTTCTGGGGTGATGAGAACAATGCCTACACCTGCCCCCTTTGAGTTGGAGGCTCCATCAACGAATAGTTTCCAGGTTTCCACTGTTTCTTGGTTCTCCTTTTGCTTTGTTGGTTGAGGTTGGTCGGGGAGTTCTTCGCCTGTGAATTTAGCTATGAAATCAGCAAGGATCTGACCCTTGATAGCTATCTTTGGTTGAAATTGGATGTCAAATCAGCCGAGGTCGATAGACCACTTAGACAATCTGCCCGACAAATCCGCTTTCCTTAGGACAGCCTTAAGGGGATGAGATGTAAGGACGATGACATTATGGGCTTCGAAATAATGCTTCAGCGTCCTCGAGGCTATTACCAGTGAAAAGGCGAGCTTCTCCAATGGTAGGTACCTTTGCTCGGCGTCTAATAAGGTCTTTCTCGCGTAGTAAATGGGGTGTTGGGTTCCTACAACCTCGCATATTAATGCCGAGCTGACAGTGTGATTGGATACCGAGAGGTACAGGTACAAAGAATTTGTTTACTGTGGTATGACAAGCAACGGTGGAGAGCTTAATTAGGACTTGAGCTCATCCAGTGCTCGCGAGCAGTCTGGGCTCCATTCTATCGGTTTACTCCCTTTTAGAAGAGGGAAAAAAGGATTGCACTTCTCGGAGGATTTAGAAATGAAGCGATTTAAGGCAGCGAGCATTCCAGTGAGCTTCTGCACGTTCCGGACTGTTCAAGGGGGTTGTGCCCTGTTGATTGCATCGATCTGGTCTGGATTAGCTTCTATGCCTCTCTTACTGACCAAGTATCCAAGAAATTTCCCTGATTGGACACCGAAGGAACACTTGCTTACATTAAGCTTCATTCGGTACTTCCTGAGGATTTCGAAGGTCTTTGACAGGTCTGAGAGGTGATTTTCCTTCTTCTTGCTCTTAACGAGCATGTCATCGATGTAGGCCTCCATTGTGTCTCCCATTTGATCCTTGAACATTTTTATGACCAGCCGCTGATAGGTTGCCCCCGCATTTTTTAGCCCAAATGGCATGACCTTGTAGCAATATAGCCCAACTGTCGTGATGAACGCCGTTTTGTCCTGGTCTGGGGAAAACAAGGGGATCTGGTGATATCCTGAGTATGCGTCCAGGAAACTCATTCGCTCGTGAGCTACAGTGGCATCTACCAGTTGGTCTATCTTTGGGAGGGTGAAACTATCCTTAGGGCCTACTTTGTTGAGGTCAGTGAAGTCGATGCAAACTCTCCACTTCCCATTATTCTTCGGAACTACTACTGGGTTGGACAACCACTTGGGGAATTGCACTTCCCGTATGGATCCTGCATCCAGCAGTTTTTCGACTTCCTTTTCGACCACTTTAGCCTTTTCGGGTGCAGTTCTTCGTGCCTTCTGCACGACTGGCTTGAATGTGGGGTCGACGTGCAGCTGATGACAGACCATATCAGGATCAATGCCGGGCGGCTCGTATGGTTCCCATGCAAAAACATCTACATTGTGCTTCAGCAAGGTCGTCAACTCCTTCTGTTCTTGGTCGGTGAGAGATGCTCCAATCAAGAAGACTCTGCTACTCTCACTAACTTCGACTATAACTTCTACCAGGTCCTCGATGACACGCTCGGAGGGGGGAGCCTGGTCTCCTCTACTCTAGGTCTTCCATACTTTAATTGCTATTTTGAAGGTATCACACCCTCTTCAACTTTCTCGCTGGGTTGATCGGCCTTCTTCTCTGGATTTGGTCGGATGACTGCTATGAAGCACTTCCTCGCCATTGCTTTGTCTCCGTGGATCTCCATTACTCCTCGCTCGGTTACATACTTGAGTTTCTGATGGTAGGTCAAGGAGACCTCCTTCATTTCATGAAGCCATCCTCTACCGAGGATGGCCTGGTATGGTGATTCGATGTCAACTACCAAAAACTCAATCATCTTGGAGACGTTCCCAGCACTATCTTGCCTAGGGGCATAGTTATCTTTCCAGCGAAGCCGACCAAAGGAACAGTAGCTTCCTTTAGGTCAACGACGCTCAACTTTAATTTCCTGAATAAGTCGAGGTACATTACTTCGGATGAGCTTGCTTGATCGACAAGCAGCTTGTCGATGTCAAAGTTGGCTATCCTGAGTGTAATGACCAGGGCATCATGATGTGGGGTCCTTACTCCCATCAAATCTTCATCCGTGAAAACAATATGCTTGTTATAGTTGATGTCCTCTGCTCGTCGACGCTTTCCTGACTGTGACTTTGCTGGATCGATTTGAAAAGCCTGCATTACCGCTGTAAGTTTTTTCATCTCTATTCGAGCTGAGTTCCCTTGTATCTGCTTGACGTCAGATACTCCGTGAATTACTGCGAACTCGTGTCCAGCATCATCCTCCAGCACGTTGTCGGGTCTCACCTCTCTGTTGGCAGTCACTTTCTCTGCCCTTTTTTCCACAAAGTTGTTCAAATTCCCGGACTGGGCCAACTCTTCGAGGTGAGACTTAAGATCTTTGCAGTGCTCGGTCTTGTGTCCTCCCTCTTTGTGAAAAGCGCATCTTAACGCATTGTTCCTCTTCGAGGGATCTCCTCCCATCTTCTTGGGCCACTTGATGAATGGCTCATCCTTGATCTTCACGAGAACCTTGTAAATTGGTTCTTTGAAGATGGTGTTGACCGCCTGGAATGCTTTCGACGGGTCCTGGTTCCCTCCGTTCTTGGAGCCATTTTTGCCTACATTCTTTCCTCCTTTCCTCTGGTTCTCAGTTTTCTCACCTACCTTGGTAGTGAGCTTAGCTCGACCGTTTTCTCCTGTATTAGGGCGGGTGACATCTTCCACCTTTGCGTATTTCTCGATTCGGGCCATTAGGTCGTCAATAGTCATAGCTTCCTTCTTCATCAGGGATTGGTATAGGAGGGAAGAACTAGGGAGCCCAATTTTGAAGGAGGCCACTTCCACTTCCTTCGCGCAGTCCTCGATCTCATTGAATAACTCCCAGTACCTCTTCGCGTATTCTCGGAGGGTCTCCTGAGGCGTTTTCTTCATTTTTAGTAGTGCATCCATCCTTTTGGGATGGGAGCTACTGGTGATGAATCGGGCCGTAAAAAGTTCGGCTAGGGATTTGAAATTCTTGATCGACCGGTGAGGGAGCCTTTCGAACCACTTTTGTGCTACATCATGAAGGCTCAAGGGGAAAATACGGCACATCAGGGCATCTCGGTGACTCCAGAGGGTCATGGCCTGTCGGTATTGCCTGACGTGATCGATGGGATCAGTCTTTCCATCGTAAATCTTGAACCTTGGAATGGAAAATTTCTATGGAGCTTCCTCCTCCTCGATTTCTCTTGTGAAAGGTGACTTCATCTGGGTTTTGAGAGCTCGCCTCGTGAGCTCTCTGGTTGATCTTGTTCCGTGGTGAGCGAGATGCTGGTGTATTTCCCTGCGGACCATGTTTTGTATGTTTTCGTCACTGCGAGCAGGGCTCTGGTAGCGGCGAGCTCTTCGCAGCTATTCGCGGAGGTCGTCGTCTGACTCGCCTCCTTCGTCCCTTTGAGATTCTCGCCTAGGGCTCCTTCCTCGGCTGCGAGAATTGCTCGCCTAAGGGCTAGGAGTGCGATATAGGCGTCTCCTGTTATCAGGACGAAGCTCCCTCTCTAGTCTTTCCAGTCTTCTTTTCAGGCGAGCATGCTCAGCCTCGTATCTGCGAAAAGACTCCCTCTGCTCGTGGAGCCTTGCCTCGTACGCATCAATCAACCTGGATATCGGCGTGGACCTCGCTGGTCCCTGACTTTCTTCTGAGGCTGGTCTTTCCAGGCGAGCTCTCTGATCTGAACGTCGGACTTCAGACCTAATCCTGCGAGGAGCAGGTGGCTCTTGAATATCTCCTGCTTGGGGAGCATTGCTGCTGTGGCCAGAAATCTTAAACTCCTTTCTTGACGTGGGCTCTTCTCAGGGAAAGATGAACGATTCCCACAGACGGCGCCAATCGTAGATGCAATTATTATGCAACACAAATAAATATGAGAGAAACAATTATCAAGAAAAGAACAAGGAATACAAGATGCCAATCACACAACAAAGGATGTACGTGGTTCAGCAAAGATGTGCCTACGTCCACGGTGGTGCAGTCGATATTATTTCTATATACTCCGGAGAGTGATTATAGAGAATACAACTTGTCCTTTTGCCCCGGACCTAGAGTTTAATATATACATGTACATGTAGATGAGTGGAGGTGATGGGTTCCTCCGTGTTTTCCATCTCCCCTATAACTTCCCTTCATGGGATCGTGGGGGGAGACTGGATCAATATAAAAGATGAGGGGCCTGGACTTTGGGCCGCCAGGACTGGGATCCTCGTCCAGGCCCATAGTTCTAATTTTTGGGTACCCACAGGAACAATAAAAATCACGGAGCTAAATGGAGGATTGTCTTACTCATTCAGATCTCTTAAAAGCTGGTTGAGATGGTTCGGTTTAAGGAAGTAATGATTTGGATGGAATGGTGGTGAATGGGTATATGATGGTTTGAGGTGAAGCATCTGATGTTTCAAAAGTGGGTGTATGAGAAGATTGTGAGCCTTGAGTGTGAACAGGTAGGGGTAAAACTGAAGTTTAAGTTTTAACGGTGATATACGTATAAGAAAAAATAGATTCATGAAAAATGATATCTCTACCGGTGAAGAGTTGTTTGGACTCTAAATCATATACCTTAAAAGACTTTTGTACGAAAGAAAATAAAAAAAAATCACCTTTACCAAATTTGTGAACATGTTAGATATTTGAAGAAAAACATAGGCAACCAAGCACTTTGAGGTGATCGTAGGTAGGTGGTTTCTTGTAGAGAAATTCAAATGGTGTATTTTTAGAAAGAAGATGGGTAGGTGTACGGTTAATAAGACAGCCATCATGTTGTAAACTTTCACCCCAGAACTTAAGTGGAAAATTTTCTTGAAAATGCAAAGCTCTAGCATTATTTAGGATATGTCCGTGTTTGCATTCTATAACCCGTCTTTGTTGACGTGTTGAGACACAACTATGATCATATTTGACACCATGAGAATGGAAAAAATTGATCATATAAGAAAATTACCTTCCATTGTTGGCTCGCATTCCTTTGAATTTGTAAGTTTTACATTTGACTTTGCAATGAAATTTGGTAATGAAATTGAAAAATAAGGTGTTTTGTGTATATTTTATAGTAGGCTTGATGAAGAAACTACATAGTCAGTGGCTCTACTATCTAAGATCCATCTTTTTGATTTTACTGATTATAAATGAGAATAAAGGTGTTGAGATGTACCCAGGCCAGCTAAATTTATTACAGGTTGTTTATTATCATCTTGAAGAAGGGCAATTAGTTGTTGGTAGTGCTCCGTGGTGAAAACTACCTATTAACCTTTCAGTTCAGTGTTATGTGTAGCTGGTCCATGTTATATATTACCCTTGTCATTCCTTTTGTGCAATTTGTGTCTATTATGTAGTTGTATATCTTGTAATGATCACAATGTAGCGTTCATTTGCTCATTTGTTGAAAATTCTTCCTTGTATCAACAACCATAATCTCTCTCATTATTGATAAGTCGCGTTCTTTTTCTTCTTGTAAAATCATGGAATAGACTTTTCCAATAGATAAAAGAGGTTGCAAAAGTAAAATTTGTCCTCTTATTGCAGAATATGTGTCATTTAGGCCCATGAGGAATCGCATCACCCTACTTCTTTGATCTCTTTCATTTGTCTTCTTTGTTATTCCACATTTCCGTATTGGCAATTTATTGTATGAAGAGAGGTCGTCCCACATTCCCTTTAACTTTAAGAAGTATGCAGAAATTGACATGTCACTTTGAGGCAAAGATAGAAATCTGACACGTTATGTCTCTTTTGATTTGAAACACCCACTACAGCAAAAATAGCAATCTGTCACGGTTTAAAACTATGCCAGATCAAATCTAGCATGGTTTTGAACTGTGCCAGAATCAAGTTTTCCAAAATGACCATTTTTTCTAGCACGATTTAAAATTGTGCCAGATTTGATTAAACAGGAACACTTCTGGAACACTTTAAACCGTGTCGGAATTTGATATTTCTGGCACACTTTTGGCACAGTTTTAAACTGTACCAGATTGAGCACATTTTGATAAACTTTTGGCACAGTTCAAAACCGTGCCAAAATTTGATACAATTTTGGCACGATTTTGAAATGTGCCAAATTTTTGGATAAAAGAAAAAAAAAATTATTTGAAAACAAGAAAATTCACAAATTACAAATCTCGCACGTTGTTGATAAACTAATGTACATACAAACTTCAAAATATTACAAGTCTTTAGTAATTCAGAGACCAAAAAAAAAATTGGGCAGAGTTTCCTCTATTTTCTGGACATTCTAAAACCTGCGTAATATAAAGCTCGCACGGTCACAAAATATAACAATAAAATTACAAAAGACCACACGGCGAAAAAAGTTAACAATAAAACTACAAAAGCCCGCACGACCATAACACAAAAAAAATAGAATCATGAATATTAACGACATTAAATAAATAAATCCCTTATTGTAAGCCATTGACTTCTCCGTGTGTTCTACGTGAATAAATGCTAACGATAAAATGTTATCCTGCAAAAAAATAGGATACAAAAAATAGACGATATCAGTAACCAAGTAATTTATAAAAAAAGCTTACTCAACCTAAAAAAATACATGTAGGAGTTACAATTATTATTATTATATTCTCAAATTAAAACTCTTACGCAAGTTCTGACTACCTGATCAGTTCCTACGAGTTACATTGGTCTTGTGCGAGGTGTTAGTGCCTCTTACGGGATCGTTTGGGGGTTGGTTTGGATTTTCACCCTTCAACGACATGTTTCTAAGCCTAATCTATTTATGTTCGAATTATCTTCATATTCTCAAATCGAGAGGCCCGTGACTACGCGGTCAGTTCCTACAGGTTACATTGGTCCTGTGCGAGGTGTTAGTGCCTATACGGGGCCGTTTGGGAGCTAATTTGGGTTTTCACCCTTCAACGGCTTGATTTTAAGCCTAATCTATATATTTTCAAATTATCGTCATATTCTCAAATCGAGAGGCCCGTGACTACACGGTCAGTTCCTATGAGTCACATTGGTCCCGTGCGAGGTGTTAATACCTCTTACGGGGCCGGTTGGGGACTGGTTTGGGTTTTCACCCTTCAACGACTTATTTATAAGCTTAAGCTTTATATTTTCAAATTATCGTCATATTCTCAAATCGAAAGGCCCGTGACTACGCGGTCAGTTCCTACGAGTTATATTAGTCTGTGGGAGGTGGTAATGCCTCTTACGGGGCCTTTTGGATGTTGATTTGGGTTTCCACCATCCAACAGCTTGTTTCCAAGCCTAATCTATAAATTTTCAAATTATCGTTATATTCTCAAACCGAGAATATCGTGACTACGTGGTCAGTTCCTACGAGTTACATTGGTCTCATGTAAGGTGTTAGTACCTCTTACGGGGTCGTTTAGGGGCTAGTTTGAGTTCTCACCCTTTAACAGCTTCTTTCAAAGCCTAATCTATATATTTTCGAATTATCGTCATATTCTCAAATCGAGAGGCCCATGACTACGCGGTCAGTTTTTACGAGTTACACTGGTCCCGTGCGAGGTGTTAGTGCCTCTTACAGGGCCGTTTGGGGGTTGGTTTGGGTTTTACCCTTCAACGGCTTGTTCAAAGGCCCGTTCAAAGACATTCATCTTCACAGAGCCGATTATGACATATATAATTATGGGTTAAAATTCTCAAAATAATAACATCTTTAACTGGTTACACAGTTTAAGTAATAGATTATGCAACACATAATTAATGTCATGACATCTGCCAAAGTCTACAAGGAAGCAAACACAAGTCCAAGATATTTGAATGTATTATTTATAAGAGCAATTTTAGAGAGATCCTAAATTTATACCCCCAAAACAACGGACCGGTTGAGTCCAAATTTTGAAAAATCCTCCTAACTCCGTTAAAATTTTGTTAGTCCAAATTTAGATATAACCCTTAGCTACTTTTAACACAAAAATACCCTTATAATTCATCTTCCCCAAATGTAAACCCTAACTTTTTTTTTTCAAAAATCAATTATCAAATCAGTGTCATAACTTGCAGTTTTGATTCCAAAACCCTTTTAAGAAAAAAAACTATTCGCAAGAACTCATTTACAGACATAATTTGATTCAACAAACACATGCATAAACCCATTCGCAACTTAACCGACTTCAACAAGCACCGACAACAATATTAATAGATTTATAACAGATTTCAGAAGCATTACTCATTGGGTGCCCGAGAAGACGTCGATGGAGGTCCGGATGTAAAGGCTTCGTAGTGGATTCCATCTCTTCCGGCACAATAGCTAGTAATGGAAGGTGATTCTGGAACGGATTTAGGGATTTGAATGGTTGCGGTTGTCGGAATGGGGAATTGAGGGATTTGAGGGATTCCGGCATAATAGCTTCAATAGCGGATCTAGAAATTTCAACTGTATGGGGCATATAAAAAAAAAAGACAAGGTTCGAGGGCGGTAGCCCCTGAATTTTTTTGAGACTATTCAAATATCTAAATAAAAATAAATAGTCACACTTTAATAGTAATAAAATAGAACAAACCAAACCATAACACTTCTTTGCGAAAAAGAGCATCCAAAATATGAATTAGTCATTACAAATTGTAATTAAAATATAAAACGAGCAAATTAAAATTTTCCTCAACGATTTTTCATCTTTCGGAATCGATCCAAAAAAATTCATCTTTTAGACTACCAATCAATAATTTCTTAGAAATGTAAAAATCTAATTGAAACCCATCTTCAAAATAATAAATGAATCACAAGCGAGTGCCATAAATAATGAAACAAATTCAAATAAATGAATCATAAGCAGGGGGATACAAAAAATGGAACAACTTCAGCATATTCAAAAAAAAATCATAAGCAAGAAGGGGACAAAAAAAAAATCATAAGCAAGAAGGGAACGAGTGTCTTGACATGCCACCAAGGAATCCAATATTCTGGCCTTAAAATTTTTGTTTTAAAATATATGTAGCGGAAGTATAATCACATGGTTATGAATCGTAAAATACTGAAAGTGAAGGAATTTCATCATCAGAGCTTTCTAAAGGGAACTTCATTTGTATTAAAATATCAATGAGTTACAACTTGACACAAAGAGCTAAACATGCTTTATCTAATTAAGCAAACTTCTACTTAAGGTAACAAAAAGAGCTTTATAAACTAAATCTTCAACATAGTCCTTTTTCGTTCCATCCACGAACTTAATTATTTTCGGAAAAATGGTTATTTATACAACGTCAGCTAAAAGCCGAATGAGATTCAATCTCCATATATTCCAGGGTTTTTCAGAAAATTGATACCCATTCATTTTAGAACAGAAAGTATATACATAAAGATACGAATTTCAAGTAATATATATAAAGTAGATGACAATATATATATATTCAGAATAAACAGTTCAGAACAGAGAAGAAAAAATAAATGAGCATATGTCAATTATTCAGTTTTAGTGGCCATGTACACTATAATACCCAGACAGATAGTGTTACCAAATGTTTCCACCCGGTAACATCACAGACAGATAATCATGATTTCTGGAACAACGCCTTGTTTAGGGCACACCAGCGATAAACCAGTTGGGAAGGTACCACCCAAATATTTTCACCCGGTAGTTAAGGCCAATATAGTAAGAGAGTTTCCATAGGCCGAATCAATAATTTCAGAATTCAAATCAGATGTTTATATGGAGAGATATAAACATATAACAAACGACGGAATCATCGGTATCAGATGCATTTTGAGAATAAAAGCATTTCACAAAAAAAATACATAGTTTGCATAATATAATATAATCAAAATGCGCAAGAAATTGAATAGAGTACTCACCTAAAATAGAGGTCGAAATTATAGATAACGAGTCTTCGATCGCACATTAATCTAACAAATACGATAAAGGTTTAAGTATATGTTCTAAACAAGGTCCAGTCTACATATTGTATTTTAATAGTAACTTGTTTCAAAGGATTACTAAAAATCATTTTCTTAACTTTTAAAACTTATTGATCGTAATTAAAGGATTCAATTCATAGTTCTTCCTAATGAGTCGGTTCCCAATAGAGATGGAGGGTCACAGGGACACCGCTTAAATACCATCTCCTCTAGATAGAACATTTTCGGATTCATTCCCAGTAGAGATGGAGGGTCACAGGGGCACCACTTAAATACCATCTCGTCTAGACATAATTTCACCGAGCCTGACTTTGGAATTACTTAAATGGGATTCCATAATAACGATCAATAAATTTTAAAAAATTATTTTTAAAAGCGTATATACAATTTCAAACAAGTTTACATGAAAATAAAATAAACTTGGATTTCTTCTAAACTTTAAGTTTTGATTAGTGAAGTCCTTAGTGTATTTTACCAGCATAACTACTAAGTAAAGCTATAAAACACAAAATTAAAACTATAAAAATACATTATAACATTTAAATAAAATCATACCTACGAAATGAATTCTTTCTTAGAAATTATAGAACTCCTTCTTAAGATGTTTCTCAAGCTTTCTACCACCCTTTCTTACTATAATTCTCAAGGAATTGGTGTGAGTTTCAAATGAACCCTAAGGCCCTATTTATAGGTTTCCAAAAGTATTACGGTGTTGACACATGTCTAATGACTAGGCTTTTTGGATTGGTGATTCAACACCGAGGTGTCGTGATTCGGAGTGGTCTTGCAGTGTTAATATCACCAAATGATGACAAGTGTTTTAGCTCTCTCTCTACAGATGACATGTGGAAGGTGGAAGTGACCAGCACTTGGTGGAAAGGTGATAAGGGTATAAGGGTCGTTTCACACATGAAGGGTATTTTGGTAATTTCACACTATATATTTTGAATATTTCTTAGAGGTCCTTGAAAATATTTTATTTACAAAATGGCCCATTTTATATTTTTATTTTAGTCCTTAAAGTTTCATAAAATTATATTTTCTACCCCAAAACTTATTATTTGCCTTAAGATATGTCATAAGACTTCGATTTTATCCAATTTATAGTTGATTCTTCGTAATTAAAAATGGGGTTTGTTATATTGATATCCAATAATACCACATATCTAATAATACAACATTTATAAGATAATAAGTAATACAAGAGTGTAAAAACAAACTATATAAAAGTGGGGTCATTACACACAAAATACCTTCATCTCACAAGCAGGGGTCGGAGGCCGAAATAGGGGAACTCTGAGGATGGAGGCCGGAAAAAGTAGGTGGCCGGAGAGGACAGAGGTCGTACAGGTCCGGAACTGGCCATTTTTGAGCTTAGGTTTGGGTGTTTGTGTGACTCCCCACCTAATTAAATATCGGGTGATCAGTCCTTTATTAAATTAAAATCAAAGTGTCCGGTTGGTTCATTCTTAGCATCACCATCGAAAATAATTTCATTATTAATCACCTAATAATGAATTAAGCTAAGTGTTAAAAAATTTCCCAAACTAATTATACCTAATTAATTCATTAATAAATTCCATGCTTTAATATATAAGCCAATTCCATTCCACAAGAATATATATTGAACATGAATCAAATACTGAAATAAATGAGACTGGATAAAACATTCCAGTTCAAAGTCTAAAACCAAAGTATCATAATACTCAATCCAACAGTAAGGAAATACTAATAAAAATAAAATCCCTGAAATAGTTAATCTGGAAGCGGGCGACACATGCCCTAAATGAGAGATCTGATCTAGGAATAGAATGAAGAGATAGCAACGTCTAATATCAATAACCCATAGCTTCCACAATAGTTGCATCTCGTCGAATGATCCACGTGTCTAAGTCTGACGGTGACCCTGTGGCTGGACACCTGGTATAATATATACATATAGCAAAAGAGAAGAGAAATAACAGGAAACGGGTCAAATCCCAATTTGTAAAAATATTTATTTTAGGAAGTATTTAAAACTGCAAGGATGTAATTATTATGTACATGTTAGTTCCGAACTCTCACTTGATATTCTCACCGCTCCACAAATGTGCACACCTAGCGTAAGTCTACCCCGAACTAGTCATCTATAATATTCCCAACTAGGTTACAGACATGAACTCCTAAATATATCTCAAGGGAGTAACCCGTATCGCCCATACAATAAGCTAATAATATTCTTTTATGCCATTTACCCATTTTATATTCACTATTTTGATAGAAAATCTTTTATCCTCTGGAATTACTTTACTTATCCATATTTATACATTTTCTAATTTCACACATTAGAATCATTCATTCTCAAGTATATTTATATATATATATATATAGGCATATAGTCACATCATCCATATATATATATATATATATATATATATATATATATATAACCTGCACACCTTGGTTAGGACCACTTGGCGTAATGCATACTCTGCTATCGTGTCCTGGTGCATCGCTCGTTGCATAAAGGACAGTTGGTTCAGCATCTCCCACGAACCGTAAATCTCATAACACATATATTGGAGGCGCGCATACTCACCAGCTAAATGGGTCACGCACATACCTACGCTCCCATTCAACCGTCGAAACTATTATACGTAACAGATAGCACGTATCCAAGTTCATTTGCTCTGGGTACAAGTCAATATCTCCCCCATCGGATCACCCCGGATAAGACTGTCCATTGCGCGAAACCTCCGCCCGATAGCAAGCAGTGTAGGTATGCTATACACATAGTAAATCAATACATAGGTATACACTCAACCTATTATAATCTCTACGTATTCACACAATTAAGTAGCATATCCTATTCGCAGTATTACTTTCACTTCATACTCTCGACGTGTTAATAATTATGATTATGATCCCCCTCCTAATTTTCTAAGGGTCATTCATCCCACCTATGCCCAAGTCTTAACTCACACTTGTCTTAATATATCATCATTTCAAATATCAGTGTGCTTCATTAAAGTTCTTGTATTTCAAGTACCGAAGGATTAGCTAAAGGTCCACAATTCAATTCTGGAAAATATAGCAGGGCGGTCCGGACCTTTTAATTAAAAAAATGATCCGGTCTTTTTTATGAAAAACGGTCCAGAGCTATTAAAAAGCGGTCCGAACCTCTACCTGTAATAAGACAGCCCAACCCAGATATGTTCTCTTCACCATTTCAATGACTCTAACCTTTATGGATCATTCCTAATCACCAATCAACCATTTTAAATCATCTTCCTAACATGTATGTATGATTTCCACTAATATAACATCTGTAAATCATCACCCATCATCATTATAATTCAAAATCCCTAAATTTAGATCATAAGAACCCTAGTTTTCCCAAAGTTTCAATTAAAGAACCTAACCAACCCAGATTTGTTCATCGATTTAATTTTCCAATTTCATGATTAATCCTCTACATACATGAAGGAATTAAACTACTAATCGAATCAGTCCATAATCATAAATGAAACCTCCAATTTTCACCCAATTTTATATGTAATTCATGATCAAATTTACCTACACTAACATGAGCATGATTATTGCTAAAGGAAAGAAAGTAATAAACACTTGTCTCAAATTTGAATGTATGATCCATTGGTGATGTTGGTATAGATGCGTTCCTCACTTTTCGATCTACACGATGGTGGTGGTGGTTGTGCAAGGTGGTGTCTTAATTGGCCTTCCTCCTTTGGGATTTGCTCTCCCTCACCCTCTGTGGTTCTCTCTTGATTTCTGTGTAACTTAACCCTAATGGAACTCCAATAACTGATATAATAATTATCTAATTTTCATCCATTTTAATTCCCCAAAAATCTAAATGACAAAACTACCCCTACAGGGTACCGGTTAGGCTTAAAATTAACCTGGAGTCCAAATAAAATGACCGAGTAGAGTTTTCCGACTATCTCGACCCTTCCGGACTCAATGGCGCACTCGAAATTTCCATACAAGTTATACAAAAGTAATTTATCTTTTTATCCCATACAATTAGTCCTGACACGGCTCATACGCGTGTCCTGACTTAAAATACCAAACTACCAAACTGTCGTATTTCGCACTCCGACAATTTATAAAAATTATATGATTCCATATTACATATACCCACAATAATAATCAATGATTTCCATCAATAAGTATTAAACCTTGAGACGCTAGTTATTTATTATTTTAAATTTGGATTAGTCAACAATTAAATTTCTCGACCTTTTTAATTTAATTAATCCAATAATAATAATTAATCCCATAATTATTTAATATCATAAAATATGGGGTATTACAGTTTGGGGTTTGGGGTTTTTTTGCACTTCGGTTTGTTTCCATTATAGGGCAGCTTCAAGGTTCATGGAGAGAGAGAGAGAGAGAGAGAGAGAAATGAGACTAAAAAATAGGTCTTGTGTGAGGGATAGAGAGGAGCGAGAGGAGAGATGAGGGTGAGCGGGAGAGCTAATTGAGAGAGGAGAGAGAGCGGGAGATAAAAAATTTGAAGGAGGGTTATTATTTTTTTGAGTATTTATATTTTAGTTAAGTGTGCTCAATTTTGGCACACTTTTAAACGATGCCAAATTTTGGCACAGTTTTAAAGTGTGCTAGATTGTCATTAAACCGTGCCAGAATTTGGCACAGTTTTAAGCTGTGCCAAAATTCTAATATTAAAGTGTGCCGAATTGTTGTTTTTGGTGTAGTGACCTTAGGTGCATTATTTTGTTAGAATATCTCTTTAAGATCAATCCAAACTTCGGTTGCAGATTCAATGTATAAAACACTGTCACGGAGACTTTGATCGATTGAGTTGTGATCGAAGAAAGTACCATCGCATATTTTCTACAATGCATACTTCTCAGGGCTGTAAACGGATATTCGAAAATCCGCATCCGTCCAATATCCGAATTCGAATTTGCCGATATTTATCCGAAAATATGAAAACGGATACGAATATGGATACTCTATAAAAATATCCGAGAAAACGGATACGGATACGGATAGTACTAGTATCCGACACAGATAATCCGTATCCGATGCGGAGTATCCATTTTACCGGATATCCGTTTTACCCGATATTCGTATCCGTCAAACATATGTTTAAAATATTACTAATAATATTAGTATTAGTATTACTAATAAAATAATATTAAAAAAAACTTAATCGTTTATTACCTAAAACAAAATAAACATATACTCCGCTCAAAACAAAAAAGCCCTAAAGTTATTATTTTATTGGGTATGTTATAAAATGTCATGTATTATTATTTTATTGCGTATATTATCATGGAGTTATACTAAAGTTACAATACACCCTATCACACACAACATACACACACTTAAGAACATATACTCCACTCAAAACAAAAAAATACTAACTTCATTTCATTTCTCTTTTGTACAAAACAAGAGAAAAAAAACCCTCATGTGGTTGTTCATTAGTTTCCTTAATTATAAATAATTGTAAGAGAGAAACAAAAAAGAATATAAGAGAGAAACATAATAGAATGTAAAAGAGAAACAGAAAAGTAAAGAGATGGTTTTGATTGTGATGAGAACTGAAGTTAACAGCAGGTATATTATATACAAAATACAAATATATACTTATTAAAATAAAAATATCAGTATGTTTTGAAAACAAAAGGTCCATGAGGTTATCATTCTCAATAAATTTGATTTAATCTAAAAGGTGCATATTTATTTCTACTGTCATGGAATTCGAATGTTATCTTTCTTTGAATTGCTTTAAGCTTATATGGATGGCTTTAACCATATTATCATTATGGATTGATACTATTATTATGGAATCCATAATTGTTAATGTTAGGAGGCAGTAATTTTGTTATATATTTATTTGGATTGGATATTTTAATAGTTATTTTTTGCGATGGCTAAATAATGTAAACGGATACGGATATTATCCGAATCCGAGGTATTCGAGCGGATACGGATATGGATAGTTGTTTTAACTATCCGGGCGGATACGGATACGGATATGGATAGTACATTCATATAGCGGATACGGATATGGAAAACATGGTATCCGATCCGTATCCGTCCGTTTACTACCCCTAATACTTCTCACTAGTTTGTAGTGGTTTCTCATATGATCCATCAGCAAAGCTAGTTTTATTTTTCACACTTAAGGCTATGCCCATTGCTTTGCTTCATGTTGTGTAGTTATTTCCATTCAACTGTTTGGTGACCAAAGTAGAGCCTTGATGATCTAATGAGTGGAGGTGATAGGAATCTATTGTATCCGTTGTTTAATTTGGTTTTTTATATGCCATCTCTAAAGTATTCGAATGAGACAAACGAAAAAAAATCAGACCAACTGCTCTAGTACCATGTAAAATTGTGAATGGAATGAAATGAGAAGAGAAAACTTTCTTCTTTTATATTCATTTCATGACACGTACAACATGAATATATACAGATATATCACAACAATCTAAGCTATAAAAATAGCATCTTTATTAAACTAAACTAGCACAAAATCTAAAGATAAATCTTCCTATATAATAGAAGATTGACTATTTCAAATCTCAATATTAATGGCATAATTTTATTTAATTGAATGAATTCAATAATAATTTGGAAGGCATTTTGAGCTTAAAATGATTCAATGAAGTTAGTTTCAGGCTCAGACACATTGCATTTTTGTTTTTGTTTTTTTATTTTTTAACTTATTCTTTTAGAGATGACACGGGGGAGTGGACTCATAACTTTAATACATTAATTGTTAATTTGTGTTACTGAAACCACCACCATAACACTCTCATATTAGTTATACAAACATGTGAATTATATTTTAATTTTTATTAATGCCATTTAGCAAAAATAATAATGCTAAAGTTAGAATATAACAATATTGGAAATTTTAATTCAACATTCAGCAGTAACTATTTTAATGCAATTGAGTCAACTATCCAATATTAATAAAACAAAAGATTAACACCAACTGTTGATGTAAAAAATTAGATCGCTCTAATTATTCAATCACAGATAAATAAAATGAGACAAAGGTTTTTAAAGTGGTTCAGCCTTATAAGAATGGCCTACGTCCACTGTTATGTTATTGCTGAGTATTTGAGAATTCTCGAGTACAAGTTCTCTCAAGAAATTCCGGCCCCTTTGAATGAGGGCGATACAAGGTATTTATAGCCCTTAGGCTGTACATGAAAGGGCTGATACATTAAATGATAACATATGAAAGGGTAATACATTTAATGCAGCGTGTGTGTCAAGATGATAAACATTCAATGAATAGTTGAACTGTTGATTATCTGGCAATTAATGATACGGCCGAGATGCAGCTCGGACTGCCTTAGTTGCTAATTGCTCTGGAGTTCCTCGGAGCGCTGGAGTACCTCGGAGTGTTAAAGTTCCTCGGTGTATCCTCGTTGCTCGGAGAGAACATGAGTTGGTCGGGTAAATGAACTTCCTCATTGCTATTGTGCCATGTAGATTGACACGTGTCTTCGTATTATTCGTCCATATCAGCATGTTAATTTTGGTATCAACAGAAGCCCCCAATGTTTCATATTTCGAACTTTGAGGAGTATGGAACATTCTTTCTCGGTATATGGCGATATTAAATGACTTTCCTGGGTTTTAGTAGCCTTTTCTTCATATTTGAATTTCCTTCCAAATTCGCAGAATCCGCCATTTTGCACTTTTATAGGCGCTTCGGTCTTCGTGCCCTTTTTGTCCTTTTAGCCGCCGGTAGCGTAACAATTTCTTTTTTGTAATCATTTCTTTCGCCATTTCCCAAGGCAAGGTATTTAAACTTCCCAAGCAATCATATCGTCTTCTACCTTTTCTAATTTTCTTGCTTTCGAGTTTTCTATAGCTTTTCTTTCTCCTGTGCGTCCATCTTTTTCTTCGTTTGTTTGTCAACAGATCTCCTTTTTATCTGTAAGCTCTTCTTCCTTCTTCTTTTATTGATCATGGTTTACATTATTGAATCTATTGAAAAATTCCGTTCTGATTATTCCATTCCATCTTGGGTAACTCTGGAGAATCTTCCTGAGCCCTTTGATTATTTTCGTTTGGCTGAGGGACATTGGTTCCCCAGCCTCTTTATTGCTGAGTGTGGATTTTCTTTTCCACCCAACTCTTTATGCTTAGAATTCTGCCAACATTTCGATGTTGTTCCTGCAAAAGTAGCCCCCAATACATGGAGAATAGTTAATGGGGTGCATAAATTAAATCAAACTCATGGAACTCGCATAGGAATTCCTGAGATTATATATTGCTATAGATGGGCTGTTTTAGATAACGTTTATTATTTAAAAACCAAATTTTTGAATAGAGCTTTAGTAGTCAACCTCCCTGATGCCAACAGGGATTATTTTGAACATGGGTTAGTTTTCAAAAATTGGCAACATGCTCCTTTAGTCGGAGACGGAGTGTATGAGGGTCCCAAATGCCCCCCATATGGCAATGGGATAGGTTATTCTCATTTTATTTTATTCTCGAAATTGTGACTTCATCATGTTTGAATAAATGCATGATTGACATTTCAAATTATTTTTGTTTGTAGTTAATAGCAAGAGAAAAACTCCTAAAGAATCAGAAGTTAATATAAGGCAATTGAAACATATCTGGAGCTTGCATCAGAAGATTGCAGACGAGCACATCAGGTCTGCCTCATACTTGTTGCAGTACAGGAGTTATACGTCGTCTTTTTACTGCTCGCCCTGTGGTCAGCTCCAGTGATCCAGTGCAAATTCCTAAAGACTCTGATCCGAAATCTCATATTCCTTTGAGCCAGAAAATGGGCAAGAGAAGATTTCCTACTCTCTTCGAGGAGAGTTCCTCTGCTGGCGATGGGAAGAAAACCAAGGTTAATGTCCCAAAGGGGATAAAGAAAATTGATGATGCTCCTTCTGTTGATGTTCAGAATGTTGCTGAGAAGCCCCTAGTGGCTCCTGTGCAGAAGGATGCACCTGTTGAGGTAATCACTATCTCACCAACCAAAAGTTCCTCTTTGGTTGAGGTTGCTGAAAAGGCACCGAGGAGATTGAGGAAATCCTCTCCGGTCAGTATTTTTGGAGCCATTCCCCCACTCCCTGTTGGTGGAGATGGTGTTCCAATTATTGTTCCTCCGAGCTCTACGATGAGTTTGGCAACATTTTCACCCATTCTCGAGGTGCAAGGTACTGAAGAAGACCTTACTCGGGATGTGGTTACTGCTCTGGCTGTTCGTCATTTGGCTTCAGTAAGTATCTCTACTCCGAGCTTTTTATATTTTCCTTTGTTGTTTCCCATATTTCTTTCTGATTTCATTTCCCTTTTCTGATTACAGTTGACGAGCTGTTTCAATTTAATCCTTAAAAAGGATGAAGCAGTCAAAGCTTCTTACTCCTCGTCCACTGTGGAGGGAGCACTGGAGAAAGCTATTAAATCTGTGAGTGAGTCCCGTCAAAAGTATGACGAGGATAAAACTGAATGGGAGAAGAAATTGGCTACATCTGATGCAGAGAAGGTACAACTGGGTAATAAGGTGAAGGACTTGGAGAAAGAAAATAAAGATTATGCCGAGAAACTTTCAGGCTTTGGGGAGCTTGAGAATAAATTGAAATCTGCTGAAGAAGAGCTGAGCCTCCTGCGAGAAGTAAATCGCCAGAAGGAGGAGGTGGAGACCAAACTGAAGGCCACCGAGAATCTTATGTCCGAGAAGCTATCCTCGAAAAAATGAAGAGAAAAACAGCTGTGAAGACGTCCTTTAAAACTGGTTGGGACAAAGGATGGGACAGGGGGTGGCAGCTATGACGACCCAGGTGAAATATGGAAGTTTGAAATATTTTCATGATGGTTGGGTTGCAGCACTGCAGGAGTTGAAGGTGAGCGAGGACTCCGATATATTTCAACAACATCTCCCTGGTCCTCCTCCAGTTATTGAAGATGAGTCTTCAGACGAAGCTGCATCTGAAGAATATTCAATGACAGTAGGTGATCAAGTCCTTGTTCCACCACCCAACCAGACAGCCACCGAGGAGATTTCGTCATTGCCTGTTCCTCCAGAACAAGTCCCAGCTTCTACTAATCAGACCATTATTCCTACCGAGCAACCAAGCTCCTCGTCCCAACCTCCTGAGAAAGTCTTGGGAGACAAGGAAAAGGTGTGAAGTTGTTCGGTACTCTTTTTCTGTTCTTCTTTTACTTATCCTCTGTATTCCAAACGATGTAATCTTGTTAATGATGTAATAAAATCACATCTTTTTGTTCCTCTTCATTGTTGATGCTCTGTATGTTTTTATTTATTAACTCTTGCCTTATCTTCTTTATTAGTTTATGGCTAGAATGGAACTGATATCTGCACATGATACAAAGCTGATGCAGCAATGCCATGAATATTATAAGGCTGGTCATACAAATTTGAGTGTATCAGAAATTGCTGACATCCTTGGCCATGATGCTTCAGAACAAGCAATTGAGGCTTATCGGTACCTGAAGGATTTACTTGACCGAGTTGTGGCCAACAACGTGGCCTACTATAACTTGATCGAGGAGCTTCATTGTACCTTAGAAGATCTTCAGAATCAGCACAATGAATCAACTGCCTTGTTGCACAAGGAATATGAAAATAGGTATCAACAGCTTTCTTCCGAGACAGGCCACAAAAAGATCATAGCTGCGTACGATGTCAGGGAGAGAACCCTAAAAGGTGAAGTTGAGGCCTGCAGACAGATCGCCGAGCTGCCGGAACAAGAAAATAATAATTTGCAGAAAAAATTGGCCCAGTATGAGTCTGCAGCTTCATCCTCCGCTGCCTTGGTACCGGTCACCGATGAAGGATTCTCATTCTTAGAAGTTGAGAATGCCAAATTAAGGCAAGAATTGGATACTCTGAAAAGATCTGGATCTTCTCCTGTAGCTCGTGGACGAGGAAGGAATGCTCTGAACGTTGTTGAAGAACAAATTATTCCACTTGCTCGGGGACAATCAAGAGTTCTTCGTCGTAATGTTACAGAAGCTCGTACTCAATCAACTTTGGAAACTCAAGCGTTCCAATTGAATGCAAAAGATCATGCTTTGTCTGAAATGTCCAAGAAAAACCTATCTTTGGAAGATCAACTTACTGCGACGAAGTCTGCTTTACATACCAAGGACCTTTTTGCTAAAAACCTTCATGAATAATTGGATAGATTAACCTTCCAATTCCATAAACAACCTCGTGAGTTCTGGATGGCAGGCTACAATGAGGCCCTTTCTCATTTGGATGCTCGTATTGAACATGCCAATAATGAAGGTTATAAGCAGGGATGGTTGAACGCCCTGGGTGTATTAAAATTGGAGCAAGGGCATTATTTATGGGATTATCATGCTCCTGGGTTACTAGATTTGCCCGTGCCACCTTATAAATTGGACATGGAATGGATCCCAGCTCGTTCCATTCCTCGGAGCTTAATTTCAAAATACCTTGGTGATTACAATCTTCATTCCCAAATCGAGGTATCTCATCCTGAACATCTACTAGACACACCTTCTTTGATGAACGTCAGAATGCTCAGAGATATTAACTTCATTAATTCTCCTCTTTGCCTGGAAGATCCTCCTGCTGGCGAGGAGCCTGTTTCAAAAGCTAAGGGAAAGAAACCAATAGAGTAGGGATCTTAATGTAATAGTTAGTACACATGTAATTTGTAATACATTTTGACCTTAATGAAAGAATTTCATTTTTTGTTTGCAAATTTGTATTGCTATTGTTCTGTGCTAAACACTACGTATGTATCTGTTAAAAAGATAACAATTTTGTGTTGTTCATCAACCAACTTAGTAATAAACAGTTACAAGTATAAAAAATGTTGCTCGATCACTTAATAATAAAGTAATGAGTATAAAAATGTTTAAAAATTTTCCAACTAACTAAGGTTGTAAAATTGTACTCGTCGACCAAGTATAATTAGCGAGAGTTTTCATAAAATGTGTCCGACCAACCAGGTTGATGGACCCTCCTCGTTGATAAGTTATCCTCGTTGACCAACTACAGTTAGTGGGTTTTTATCCCCGACCAACTATACTTGGATCAGTTTGGAATATTTTGTATTTTCTGGAATGGTTTTACCTTCCGACCAACTGGTTGGCATATTTTGTTTCTTAACCAGCCAAGATTGGCATTTTTAAGAATGTTGTTCTTGCCCTTTTACCATCCAAAGTTGGTCGTGGGTTTGAACTATTAGGTTCTTTCGAACTATCTTGTCCACAAGCTCTTTTACCAACCGAAGTTGATCACGCAAGTGTACGCCTCCTAACCAAAGGAGTATTATTTGTTCTCGCTATTTTACCAACCGAAGTTGATAACGCTCGAACTATCAGGTTCTTTCGAACTATCAGGTTCTTTCGAACTATCTTGTCCACAAGCTATTTTACCAACCGAGGTTGATCACGCAAGTGTACGCCTCCTAACCAGAGGAGTATAATTTGTTCTCGCTATTTTACCAACCGAAGTTGATCACGCTCGAACTATCAGGTTCTTTCGAACTATCTTGTCCACAAGCTCTTTTACCAATCGAGGTTGATCACGCAAGTGTAAGCCTCCTAACCAAAGGAGTATAATTTGTTCTCGCTATTTTACCAACCGAAGTTGATCACGCTCGAACTATCAGGTTCTTTCGAACTATCTTGTCCACAAGCTCTTTTACCAACCGAGGTTGATCACGCAAGTGTACGCCTCCTAACCAAAGGAGTATAATTTGTTTTCGCTATTTTACCAACCGAAGTTGATCACGCTCGAACTATCAGTGTAGTGTATCACACTAGTATTCCCCAAAAAAAACTTGTAATAAAAGGAAGGAGATGGTGAAACATCATCGTTTTATTCATAATGAAGGAATTGCTTTACATTTTATATTACTGATAATACTTGCGTAGATGTTCAGCATTCCATGCATTCTTAAATTCCTCTCCTTCTAGAGTTGCTATTCTATAAGTTCCTGGTCGAACAACTTCTGTAACTCGGTAAGGTCCATGCTAGTTGGCTTCCAGCTTATTGTGTTTCTGAATGACCTTCTTTAGTACATAATCCCCTTCTTTTAAGTCGCATTTCTTCACCCTCTTGTTATAGAACAGAGCTGTGCGTTATTGGTAAGCAGCATTCCTAATGGCTGCCTCTTCTCTAACTTCCTCGAGCATATCCAAATCTAATCTTCTCATCAAGTCACTGACTGGGGAATTGAAATTCAGCACTCTGTGTGTTGGGAGACCCAACTCAGCAGGTATTACAGCCTCACTTCCAAATGCCAGCATGTATGGTGATTCTCCAGTTGCTGCTCGGGGAGTTGTTCGGTAAGCCCACAATACTGACTGTATCTCATTAATCCAATTAGCTTTAGCCTCACTTAGCCTCTTCTTCAAACCATTTAGTAGTGTTTTGTTTGTCACCTCAGTCTGCCCATTGCTTTGAGGATGACCTGGTGCTGAATGGGTCTTCAGGATGTTTGATTGTTGACAATAAGCAGCAAACTCCTCGTTATCGAATTGTGTTCCATGGTCTGTGATGAAGGCATGAGGGAGACCATATCGGCAGATGATATTCTTCCAAATAAATTGGTACACCTTCTCGTGCGTCATATCAATAAGTGGCTCAGCTTCGACCCACTTAGTAAAATAATCCACTGCAACAACGAGGTACTTGAATCTTCCTTGGGTCATTGGCAATGGTCCAACCAAATCAATTCCCCACATGGCAAATGGCCAAGGAGAAGTTATGGGTGTCAACAATACTTGTGGAGTTCGTCGGATGGAGGAAAAACGTTGGCATTTGTTACATTTCTTGGCATATGCTATACAATCAAACCTCATCGTCGGCCAATAATACCCCTGCATCATCACTCTTTGCAAAAGTGTCCGACCTGCCACATGTGCTCCACAAGACCCTTCATGGATTTCTTCAATCAATTCTTTCACCTCGGAAGGGTGTACACATCTCTGCAAACCTACCATAATTCCTCGTCTATACAAAACACCATTAGTTAGTACATACCGAGAAAATTTAAACTTCAATTTCTTTGCCGTGAGCTTGTCCTCTGGCAATTCTCCCTCTTCAATATATGCCCTGATGGGATCCATCCAAGATGGTCCTAAATCAAGGGTAATAACATTCATCGTTAGGTCTTCATCTATGCTCCGACTTTCCAGTACTTCAATTGGTATCGTTCTTCGCAGCTCGGTATGAGTAGCTGATGCTAGTCGGTCCAGTGCGTATGCTTGTGCATTTTCTATTCTGGGTATTCTGATCAACTGAATGGCGTCAACTTCTGCCAACAATTCCATCACCTTTGCATGATACTTGACCATTAATTCTCCTTTAACCGCATATGTTCCCATTACCTGATTCACAATTAATTGAGAATCACTGAATACCATCACTTGTTGTGCTTCCATAATCTTTGTTAAATTAAGACCTGCTATCATGGCCTCATACTCAGCCTCATTATTGGAGGTTTTGAATTGAAATCGCAAGGCATATTCTATATCAATCTCGTCTGGGGTTTTCAAAACAATCCTTGCACCACAACCTGCTGTGCAAGATGACCCATCTACATACAATCTCCATGTAGGTAACTCGTCTTCAAATTTCTTATCCAATAGAGTTCCTCGGTGAAATATCTGCTGTTCTCTTCCATCCTCCCCTGTTAATTTTCGCTCCTCGTCGACCATCTCTTCTCTCCCTTTAACCAACTGGAGTTGGTCTGGGTTTGAATTTGATGATCTTTCTACATCCACAAGCCCTTTTACCAACCGGAGCTGGTCTGGACTTATGTCTGTTGATCCTGTAACATCCACAGATTGGTCAGTGAGCAACTTTTTCTCCTCGGGGGTATCAGGATATGTAAACTCTGCTATAAAATCTGCTACAACTTGCCCTTTCAATGATGATCTGGGTTCATACACAACATCATATTCACCGAGCTCTATTGCCCAGTACATCAGTCTCCCTGACTTTTCTGGCTTATGAAGGGCTTGTCTTAATGGCATGTCGGTATACACGATGATGGTATGGGCCTGGAAATATGGCCTCATTCTTCTACTTGCCTCAATTAATGCCAATGCCAATTTTTCTAACTTTGGGTACCTGATCTCTGCACCTCGGAAAGCCTTACTTGTGTAATAAATTAGCTTCTGGACTCCATTCTCCAATCTGATCAATGCCGAGCTGACTGCATGCTCTGATACTGCCAGGTATAAGTACAACTTTTCTCCCGTTATTGGCCTGGACAACAGTGGAGGTGTTCCCAAATATTTCTTCAAGTCATGAAAGGCTTTTTCACATTCATCATTCCACTCGAAAGTTTTTCGAAGTGTTTTGAAGAATGGTAAGCATCTATCTGTTGCTCGAGATACAAATCTGTTGAGCGCTGCAACTCGTCCTGTAAGACTCTGCACTTCTTTCTTTGTTGTTGGAGATCACAGTCCTAAAAGAGCTTTGATCTTTTCTGGATTCGCCTCAATGCCTCTTTGGTTGACGATGTACCCGAGGAACATTCCTTCTCGTACTCCAAATGTGCACTTCGTTGGACTGAGCTTCATTTGGTATTTATCCAGTTGATCAAAAGTTTGACTTAAATCAACTAGATGATCAACAGCTTTCTTGCTTTTTGTCAGCATATCATCGACATAGACTTCCATATTGCAACTGATTTGTTCGGCAAAAACCTTGTTCATCAGCCGCTGGTATGTCGTTCCTGCATTTTTCAAACCAAAAGGCATAACATTATAACAATAAGTACCCCTAGGGGTAATAAAATAAGTACTTTCCCTGTCTTCAGGTTTCATTTTGATCTGATTATAACCAGAGTAAGCATCCATGAAGCTGAGCAGCTCGTGCCCCGAGGTAGCATCCACTAACTGATCAATTCTGGGTAATGGAAAGTGATCCGTTGGGCAGGCCTTGTTGAGATCAGTGAAATCAACACACATTCTCCATTTGTTATTTTTCTTCTTTACCATCACCACATTTGCCAACCAGTCCGGGTACTTCACATCTTTAATGAATTGAGCTTTCTGGAGCTTATTGACCTCCTCTTGAATAGCTTGATTCTTCTCGGGGCTAAATACCCTTCTTCTCTGCTTTACAGGCTTGATCTCCTTATTCACATTGAGCTCGTGACATAAGAATTTTGGATCTATTCCTGGCATGTCCTCATGACTCCATGCAAAAGTTTTCTTCCTGTTTCTCAAGAAAATTATCAACTCCTGTTTTATTGAAGCATCCAACGTTGAACCTATCTGGGTTACTCGTTCAGGGTACTCGTCGTCTCGAATAACATTTTCTGTAGATTCCACCACCTGTCCTTTTACAAGTTGGGATTCATCTCTGGGATCGAGAGTTTCAATCTCTGTATCTTCTTCCACCTGGTAGGTAGTAGTCTTTTTCCTTGATTCCTCAAGCTCCTCTTGCTCGGCAGATGAATAATAGCATTCCCGAGCTACTTTTTGATCACCTTTCACAACTCCTACTCCAAAGTTTGTTGGGAATTTTAAGCATTGATGCACTGTAGATGGAACTGCTTCGAACTTCTTCAAACCAACTCTTCCCATGATGATGTTGTAGGCTGACTGCACATTCTTATCCATCACAAAGAAGCGTATTCTTTCTGTTCGACAAGCAGGTCAGGTTCCAATGAGTATATCCAACTTGATCGTCCCAAGTGGAAAAACTTTCTCGCCAGCAAAACCCAGGAGGGGTCTGTGATACGGTTCCAATTGAGATAATTTCAGATTCAAACTGTCAAAGCATGAATAGTACATGATGTCTGCCGAACTTCCATTGTCTATCAACACCCTTGAAATCACTACTTCCTTCATCCTCATTTTGATCACCAGAGGGTCGTCGTGAGGATAAAGAACACCTGCCAGGTCATTTTTTGAAAAGCCAATGACCAGCTTCTCTTTGTTTACCTTCCTCGGGCGATCGTCCTCGGCCAGATTTATTCGTTGAATATATGAACAAGCTTGAGCCTCTCCAAGGTAAGCCTTTCTTTCTGCAGTAAGGTCTCCTCCTCCTGCATCTCCTCCTGTAATAACATTACAATCAAATGATCCGAAACGTATAGAAAATACCTCTCGTTCTGGCTGCCTTGGCTTCTTGGGAAGATCGGGGTCATCATCTGGATCATCTTCATGGTTTCTCTTCTTTTTCTCCTCTGCTCGACGAGGAGATCTAGACCTCTCGCTAGTTCGGTCATTATTTCTTTTTTTGCCTCCCCGATCAATATATTTTGTTAGCTTTCCTCTTCGGATGAGTGTTTCAATCTCGTTCTGAAGAGCTATGCAATTTTTGGTCATGTGACCATGATCTTTATGAAACTCGCAATATTTATACTTACTCCTCGAATCGGGGTCTGACCTCAGTTTCTTTGGCCATTTTGCCTCCTCGTTGTTCTTGATTTCTTCCAAGACATGATGAATATTCATTTTCAAAGGAGTATAATTGTCGTATTTCTTCATGACTTCCCATTTATTCTTGGAATGTTTATCTCCACCATTGCTTTTATGCTCTTTCTTCTTAGATTTGTCGACTTCCACCTTGGTGTCTTTATGCATATTCTTCTTTGCAGCCATAGCCTCCTCGGCATTCATGATTTTGGCCGCTTTTGCCATCAACTCTGACATAGTTGTAGGTGGATCTTTCGCCAAGGTGTAATACAATTTATTGGGCAACAACCCACTCATCAAGGCGGTGATTGCTGTCTTCTCTTCGTAATCTATGACTTCCAGCTTCTCGTTATTGAAACGAGTTATGTAATCTCTAGTACTCTCACCAGATTTTTGTCTAACACTTAACAAGTGTGCTACTCGTTTTACTGGCTTTGCTCCAAAAAAGAAATTGCCAATAAATAACTCGGCCAACTGAAAGAAAGTTGAAATCTTACCCCGAGGAAGATTATTGTACCATATCTGGGCAGATCCAGTAAGAGTTCCTGAGAATGCTCTGCATCTCATCTCGTCGGGGATAACATAGATGTCAGCAGCAGCTTGATATTGTTCTATGTGAAGAACAGGATCTGTCTTTCCATCATATTTGGGAGTTACCACGGGTGCTTTAAATTTCGACGGTGTAGGAAAATCCACAATGGCCTGTACAAAAGGTGTTCCTCGAACAAAAGTTCGTTGTAGGGGGTTCTTTGCCTTAGCCATTTCTCCCAATCTATCCTCCAACCGCTGGATGGAACCTTTCCACGCATCATTTCCTTCATCGAGCTTGTTAGTTCGAGCAATAGATCGTTCTGAAGTAGCCTCCTGAGATTTATCTTGACGAGCAATTGGTCGTGATTGTGCTGATCCTTCTTTTAGATTTGATGGTTATCGAAAACTCCTTGACATGGTCTTAGGTGGACTCCTATTCCTCCTCGGGCCTAATCGACTGAAAGGAGACACCCTACTCAGTCTTTCTAAAGCACTGGGTCCTTCTGGAGAGAGGGTGATATGTTGATCAGTATCTGTAGCCCTTATTGACGAAGTTCACCCAGGTTGATAAGAGAAATCATCAGACTCCTCATTACGATATGACTCAGTACGCCTGGATCGTGAAGAAAGTAAATAGGTTTGCCTCTGACCACTTTGTTGTCCTGAACGTGCAGGTGCATCGCCATGAAGGGTTTGTATGAGTTGCCTCATTGTTTCTTGCATGGCGGTTTGTCCTTGAGCCAGATTCGTCATAATCCCGGCTAGATCTGGAGGTGTAGAGGGATTCGGAGGATTTCCAGTATTTCCATCGTTTCGATTGCTAGATTCTGGATTATCCGCCATTGATGATGAATGATTTTTGGTGAAAAACGATAGTAACAATCGTTCCCACAGACGGCGCCAATCTGTTGATGTAAAAAATTAGATCGCTCTAATTATTCAATCACAGATAAATAAAATGAGACAAAGGTTTTTAATGTGGTTCAGCCTTATAAGAATGGCCTACGTCCACTGTTATGTTATTGCTGAGTATTTGAGAGTTCTCGAGTACAAGTTCTCTCAAGAAATTCCGGTCCCTTTGAATGAGGGCGATACAAGGTATTTATAGCCCTTAGGCTGTACATGAAAGGGCTGATACATTAAATGATATACATATGAAAGGGTAATACATTTAATGCAGCGTGTGTGTCAAGATGATAAACATTCAATGAATAGTTAAACTGTTGATTATCTGGCAATTAATGATACGGCCGAGATGCAGCTCGGACCGCCTTAGTTACTAATTGCTCTGGAGTTCCTCGGAGCGTTGGAGTACCTCGGAGTGTTAAAGTTTCTCGGTGTATCCTCGTTGCTCGGAGAGAACATGCGTTGGTCGGGTAAATGAACTTCCTCGTTGCTATTGTGCCATGTAGATTGACACGTGTCTTCGTATTATTCGTCCATATCAGCATGTTAATTTTGGTATCAACACCAACTATCATATTTGATTGTTGAATGACCCTTTTAACCATGGGTGGACCCATATTGCGCCAGTTGGAAGGGGAGTTTATTGAATGACCCTTTTTAACAGTTTTCTGAAATTAGTCACGGTGAAGGTTTCTTACTGACAATTTTTTATTGTGTAAGATTTATGGTGAAAAAATGGAAACAGATATTTCTATTAATAAAATTAGTAACCGTTAAAGTGTATTACTAATTTTTTTTTTCAAACTTTGATTTTTACATTAAAAGTTTACTAATAAAATTACGTTCTTCACCCCCTCTCGAAAAAAATCTTGGTGTTAAATTATGAATCTTCAATATTTACTTACCCTTTTAAGAAGAGTTAAGATTCGTCATTCGATGATAAAAGACCACTCTCATGTTGATGTTGAATTTAAATACAAATTTACTGCCATTATTCCCTTGTATGTTTCTCTAATTACATTAATGTAGAATATATCAAAACTTAAATAATGCTAATAAATTTATCAAAGTAACGAATAATCAAAATCCCATTGGGGTTGGGCCTGTAAGTCACTATACCAAATCCTGTGAATGGTCACGCCCAGCTGGTTACAGCCCAAGTCCGCGACCAGCTAGTCGCGGACTTGGGCCGTGACCAACTCAATTTTTGGCGTGACTATATTTATTACCACACTAAATTATCGATGCTCTGGAAGGGGTCACGGACCAAATCCGTGACCATTGTGGGTCACGGACTTGGGCCGTGACCAGGTCGTGACCATCTTGGCCCCAAACTCGCACCAAAATTCCCTCCAAGCTTGGTCGCGGATGGGTCACGGCCCAAGTCCGTGACCCATGGCATGACGAAGAAGAGAGTACACACATTGAGGGACACGGCTTAAGGCCGTGACCATTTCTTGGTGTGGGTCATGGCTATGGGCCGTGCCCATACCTCATTCAAGCACTAGGGTTGAGGAAAAAGGGTCGGGCATAACACATCGAGGGTCACGGCTTGGGGCCGTGATCATTTCTTAGTATGGGTCACGTCTATGGGCCGTGACCATACCTCATTCAATCATAGAAAAGGGCTACGTATGATGGGTCAAAGCTCTAGGCCGTGACCAGGTCGAAGAACCCAGATGTACCTTATCTTCATTTTAATGGTCGCACGCATGGGGTCACGGCTCTAGGCCGTGACCAGTTTCAGGTCTTAAAACAAAAACAAAAAGTCCGCTGCTTCTTATTTCAGTTGGAGTAAGGCCACTGCTTCTCATTTCAGCTCGTGCGATTTTGAGTTGGATTTTTGTTGGATTTGCAAGAGTTAAGCGATTTCAGTTGGTTTGCATTTGGATTAACCCCTGGTATGTATTGATTCATTTTTATTTCATTTGGATTTCGTGATTTCTGTCTTGGTCAGGGATTTTGGCCGTGGCCAATTGCCAGTTTTGGTGTTGTGGGTCAAATCTACCATAAATCATCTCCGATCCATTTAATTTTTGGTCTAATTGGATCTTACCTGATTACCCGATGTGTCCTTAAATATTTGGACCATACCCAAATCCATTAAGGACTTGAGACCCCATCTGCTTATCTCGTTTTCTACTACATTTAGAAAAAATAGCTCAATTTTGGTCTTGATAACTTCCTTAAAAGAGTGCAAAATATATTTTTACTTCTTTAATCATTACCAAAGTGAGAAAACGGTGTTCCAACAATATTTGAGAATCAACAAATAAAACTAAAAAACAAAAAGTAAACAAAAAAATATTGCACTTATATTTTGATATTTGGTGATATGAGGAGTGTTAGACCAAAATGATCAATGTTAATATAATTCCTTATATAAAAATGAAGGCAATATAACCCATACCCGATCCGTTAATATGTGGGTAAAAGGGTATTAATTTTTTTCTCAGACCTGCTTAATAAGTTCATATTCGAATCAAGTCCGGTTAGGGGCTGACCCATTGATAGGTCTAACTGGGGCAATAACTTTGCCCATTATGGGAGAAATACTGTGCGAATGATTTAACTCAAAATGGTTATACCAGATTGAATTATCACAGTTTTTATCATCACTTTCTTAAATTAATAAACAAAAATTGTATATACCTATCATAATTTTATGGGAGTTTCCCGATTTAGTCTATTGCCAACTAATTTTCCAAAACTACTCACCTGATATATTTTTTTGACACTAAGACCCTTCACCTTTTAATATATAGATTATATAGCATGGATCGAGTAAGGACCACTACATGCGAACCAATTTTTTTTAGGGATTATAATGTATAGTCCTACTTTTTTTAATATATGTGTGTTTAATCCCATGTCATTATTTTTTTGTTGCTGGTCCTATATTTTTACACCTGTCATTCTCTACAAAAAGAAACATGAGCCGTTATGAGAGGTTACATAGAAGTTGAGGGAAGATTTAGACGGTTATGGGACTTAAAAACAATTTAAAAAACACATGGGATGGGAGACGAACAAAACCATTAAAATGGGACTAAAACCCAAAAAAAATTATTTTTTTAAACAGTAAAAAAATTATTTTTAGTTGATTTTTTTTTGGTATTTAAACATATCGGGGAATCCCCAAAAAAATCAACAAAAATTATTTTTTCAAAATATACAAAAATCATTCAAAATATGTTAGTTTTTAAACTGCTAAAAATCCAATAATTTTGACCATTTTTTTTACAATAGTTAAAAAAATCAATTTGAGATAGATTTTTTTGGGAGTACCCTGGAATGTTTAAATAACCCGCAAACAAAAATTAATTCAAAATATTTTTTTATTATTTAAAAAAAATGATCCATATAAAATAGTCTTTAAGTTGATTCTGATCTATCCTTATACTTTATATATCAATATGTGAATAAACTTTCTACATGCGCATTGCAAAACTTCAAATTTCATAAATATAAATTATAGATACATTATAAAATTTTGGAATATCGATTATTTATTACAAAGACGTATTGAAAAGACTCTTATATCGTGTCTTAAATAATATTTTTTTAAAATTATATTGTCACGAAGTGAAGCGAAAAAATGCAGTAATTTATTGGTTTGTGACCCATCAATTCGTTTTTATTATTTCATGGCCATTTTTTTATAGAGAATTTGGCTCAAGGTCATATTCCACTCTACATTTTGATTTATAGGACACTGATTTTCATGTTTGTAAATATAGTCCCTATGACACAATAACATTTATTTGTGCGACGGCTTTTAGAGATAAGTGTATACATAATAGGTAAATTATTATTTATTTTAGTTAAAAAGATATTTATGTTGTGTGTGTGTGTGTGTATAATTATTGGTGTGAATGATATACTCACAATAAGACCTTGTAGCCTAGTGGTAACTTTTGTGTCCCCTTTAGGGGAGGAGGTCATGAGTTCAAGTCTCACTAAGAGTATTTAAGAGGATTTGAGGTATTTATACCTAAATAGATATATAATTATTATATTATATATCAAGACTTGGGACTTGGGTCCTAATAATCAGTTAATTTTTATTTCGTCATTAAATAATTTTATTTAATTCAATTTTAATTAATATTAAAAATCATTTTATTTAATTAATTAAAAAATATTTTATGATTAAAATTAAAACACGTTTTTTCTTAATTATCCGTTGTGAGTGGTTTAGTGGAAGAAGTGGTCATCCACGTTTTAGGTGGAGTGGGTGGTTTCTGCATCCCTTTATATAAGGGATATGCAGACCAGTTTCTAATCACTTTTCAATTTCTCTCTCTCCCAAAAACGTCCTTCTTCATACTCCAATTCTAGGCATAATCTCTTGTGGTTTTAAAGTCATCCATTGAGTGCTTCAATCGGATGAATTGTGCTGTTGAATCCTGGGGACAGTTATCTGAGGCTCGAAGCATCACTGATTAAAGTGCGAGCGATATTTCTATCTTAGGACTGTGTGTCTAACACACACCTCAGCATCCACATAAGTCGTTCCAATTTATTATTATCTTTTTTATTTTCCCGTATACGCATATAACAATTTATACTCTTACTCATATCCATTAAAAACTCACTTACCCTCTTTCTAAAAATAAATACATAAGGTCACTCTCACCTTACCCCACCCACCGGAATTCTTGCTTGAATAGTCTGTCGGAATCATCGAAATCTTCACCGGAGACCGTCGAAATTTTCGTCGGATTGTTTCTCTCTCCCTCGTTTCCCTCTCTTCATCGATTTCTTTTCTTTTTCTAATCCCACCAGCGACACCATTGTTAGAGCGGAAGAATAAGATTTTTCGTAGGAAAAAATGGAGCTTTTGCTGAAAAAATTGAGATTTTAGTGAAATAGTAAGTTTATTCGTTTTTAATTTTTTTGTCAAAAAAATATTGAATACGAGTGTTGTTTGATTGATCTCAACAAGTAGATTTCAAATATATAAATTTTGTGAATTTTGAATTTGTAGATTTGAAGTTATGGGTTTTAAAGATTTGATGGGTTTTTTGTATGAGTAGTCAAATGGTATGTTGATAATTTTAATAGTCTTTTTCATACGTGGTCTAAATTTATCAAATTATGCGAATGTTCTATTTTTACACATTTTTGAGTTAGGTTAGACTTTTTTCCAAAAATTGCTTTTTTATGTGTCACATATTGAGTGATTTCCAATTCACATAATATAAGAGAGTTGTTGGAGGGGAATTTCTTGATACTTAGGTTGTGTTTGGAAACCATAATTTCATGTCATGAAATTAGAATTAAAAAATTTTATCATTCAAATTTTAAAAATTTTGAACTTAAAATTTAATTCCAAAATCTGGGATTGAGGTTCCCAAATACATTAGTAGTTGAGAAACATCTGGTTCAAACCCTCACAATAATGAGCAAAATGTCCGACGAGTCCCAAAGTTCTCAACTACTAATGTATTTGGGAACCTCAACCAAAAGTCTCAAAGTTCGAACAAAACAAAATGTCCGACGAGTCCCCTATTTTGTTTGTTGATAAAATCCACACGTCCGGGACCACTAGCTACAGATACCAAACTTATTCATTTAATAGATATTTAAGTAAAATTATCTTGTAAAAATATATTTTTAATATGATAATTACTTGAAAACTAGTGTTAGTGACATGACGTAATATGCATATTTGTTCAAACACTTGAGAAGAGAGACAATTTTATGACGTGACTAAGTTCTTAGTGCTCCACGTGAAATAAAATACTTATATTAAGATTACAAATAATGAACACAAACACCATAAATATCAATTTGTCATATTATAGATAATAGAAATTGAAATTTTCAATCAAGAGAAAAAGAAGCAATAAGTTTATCATTTATAGATAATCGTATTTTTCTTTTGTATTTTTTTAATGAACGTAATGGACAAATCAAATTAAATGATAGTGAACAAAACTTGATTTTATACATTAATTGAGTAAATCATTAAAAATGATCATTATCATATAGTGTCTATTAATATGGGATGAAGGTAGTACTACCGTCGTCGTCGTCATAAGAATGCCAAGTTAATTATCTAATTTTGGTTTGAGTTTAAAAGTTAAAGTAGGGGCGTGTTTATTTTTTTATTTGAAATTAAAGATTGAAATCTAAATTTTTAACTAAAAATTATGCATATTTTATGTCTACATAAACCTCTAAATGAATGTATTTAGTTAAATATATATATATTTTAGAGTTACTTTTACTTCTTAACCATTTAGAGTCAAATGAACTTTTATTAGTTTCTTGTTTTTATAAAAATACATAAATAAATAAATAAAAATATAACTAATTTCGCATTTGGGGCATATGAATTTCCTTGACATAAAATAGAGATCTTCTCTTTTGGTCAGTCACTTTAACATTTCAGAAAAAAAAAACATTTGCTCCTCCACCTTCGAGGATATCAAGTACTTCCCTCGACGATCGTTCTCATTCAATCAATCAATTGATCGTCTATACTTACAATTAGTATTTTTTTTACTTTGTAAGTATGTAATATGTTTGTATGTTATAACCTTATATATTTTTTCATAATATTTAAAGGTTCATGTTTATTATGTTGTCATTGAGGGTACGATCAAATACAACAATATGCGAAAAATGTATATACATGTGATTAAGGGACACATTTGGTTTTTAATTCTTACTACTTTGAAATTATGATCTCCTAGAAGATGATCACGGTCGTCGATGCATGACCGTTACCCACTGTTCAGTCAATGAAGATTGTCACGGTCTGAAACCATGACCCAATTGGTGTGACCATTTTGAATCCTGGGGTTGTCATGGGTGGTGGTCATAGTTCTGAACCGTGATCCGTTTTCATGCATTATTATCACAGTCATTGACATGGAGTCATAGTTGTGGATCGTGACCATCGTCATGACCAACTTGGCCCATTTTTCCCGCGTAAACAGTCACGGTCATTTTTCGTGACTAACGGGGTCACGGCCCGCAATCATGATAAAGTTTTGGCAAATGTTACCCCTATAAAGCATCACGGTTTGTGTCACGGTCATTGATATATAGTTACGATTTTGGACTGTGATCAATTTACCATGACCATTTTTCGAATTTAGATTAGTGTTAATGAGCATTATTTTTGTTTGGGTCATCCCGAATTAAGAGTCCACTTTTTTGGGACACAATCAATGAATAAAATTTCACGATAGTAAATAAATGTTGATCTTGAACATTGATTGAGTGTATCCTTAATATATATAAAGATATGATTTCTTAATTTGGGACGAATGAAGTCGTATCCTGTCATGATAAAGTCTCTTGTTACTTTATAGCAAAGTCTATTGTAATGACTCTATTTCTATTATGTTATGGTTGAAGAAGTCAGAGAAGCTGTTAATGCCCAATCTTAATGTGTTACATGTCATAACCTTCTCAACACAATCTTCCACATGTCTACATTTGTATCCACCAAATTTTTTGTGCAATTTTTAGTACATTTTCGTGCTATATAAAGGTCTTGAGAAATTAATATAGTGTGTACATAATGATATTTCTTCTTGTAAATCTGGGTATCCTGGCATTAATTAATATTTGTGTGGGGAGTATTCCTACATTGAAATTGAATACTTTAATGCACACTCGAGTTTGTAATGTGTAAATAAAAATTTGTGCTTGCATGTCTAGCAATAGTGACACACATAACAACAATTTTAAAACCTAAAAGTTTGGTAAAATTTTTTTAGTTAATGTATAAAGATTCATTTGCACTTCGATAATCAGAGCTCTACCCATATCCATGGTAAATAATAAAATTAGTATTTTCATACTAAAAAAGATATTTGTTCCGATGTAATAGCCATGCTTTCGTTTTGGGATGTATCAAATTAAGAGTTAACTTTTTGGACATAATTAGTGAATTAAATTTCACGATATTGAACAAGTCTTGATCTTGTTTATTGATTGAATGTATCCTTATAAATTTTTATTTATAAATGTGAGATATTAATTTAGAGCGAATGGTGTAGAATTGATTGATTTTTGCCTAAAAGTGAAACGTGTATATTTTGAAAAATAAAAACAACACTAACAAGAGGAAAATAAATAGAAAATTAATTTATAAAAAGGAGGAGGATTTCCCTATTAGATAAATGCACCAAAGAACTAAGGAATTGTACCCAATTCATTATAATGACACTTATTGTGTAAAAATGTCAAAACAATCATCTTCTATCCCCCTTTTTTTTTCTAAAAAAACTCATAGTCGAAGAGATTTCACATATTAATCAACAATGTTAAATGACGTCCTTAATGGATTGACAATTTAGGATCTCTGATTCTCCTGAAAGTAATCCTTGACACATGCACTTAAATGAGAATGTACAAAAAAAAAATTAAATCAATCATAATTTTAAATTAACTTGAGGCATCTTTTAAATATAGACATTTTGGTACAAAAAATTCTACAATTATAGTATATAATTAAAGTTGACAGCGGAATCAGGTGTTGACATTTGTCGCTTCCACAAGAAGACACGTGTACAATTTTAATGACCCAAAATTAAGTTAATTCCTTAAATTTTTTTGTATTCCACATAATTACAAATTTAGAATACTTTAATTCAAAACTTATCACATTGTAATACACCTTTACAATTTCATGACTCTTCAAATAACCCATCTCTCTCATCTTTCTTTCCAATAAAACCATTTTTCCAAGCCAGCGTAACATACGAAGAAAAAATGAATCATTTGAAAAACCACCAATATATAGGCTCATCTAGTTGCACATCTTCTCCAAGATACTCTCTTTATGTACTGTTGGAGATTTCAAGTCCTTTTCATATAATTTGTCAACTTCTACTTTCATTAATGACTGTGAGTCTTTCTTTGCTCATTGAAATTGTTCTAATTCCTTTAGGACAAATTTAATTTTATGTCACTTTCTAACAATTCTTTTCAACTTATTCAATTTTGATATTCAACCATCAAACTCACTTAATTTAGGCATGAATACTTAATTGTTCCTTTTATTTATCTGAAAAACATATGTGGTTCATCAATTGTAATTCACAATTCACCTAAAATATCATTTATTGTTAGAGCAGTATGTTCAAAGTTTATAAAAAAACATAGGTTATGTTATATTTCGAGACTGTTATGGCAATTAACACTCAAATTTGCACTATCATATTCTATTACCCTGATACAACTTGCATCGTGTGGCTTTGTTTTTCTAATTGTTCGAGATGTTGATCGTCAAACGCATAGAAATGGTTAATTTAGCTATCTAATTTTTAGTTTGTTCTAATTACTGATTTTATGTTTCTATTTATTGTAAATTTAATTTTTACACATCAGTGGGTAAGAATAAGGTTTTAGAGATATCATTGTATTAGAAGAAAACCATAGCATAATTGTTTTTTTATTAGTTTTTTTTGGATTTGAAGCAAATTACATTTTTTATTTTATCAATTAGGGTTATATTAGACAAATTTTAAACATAATATTTTTTTTTTATGATTTTGAAAACACTATTTGATATTTTAGTATATATTTTAAGAATTTTATTTTTAACGATCCCGCGTCGCGAAATTTGCATGCTAGTTTAGTTCCAAATGTAATGCTAGTTTTGCCATAGGTTTATAATTGAAGTCCAACTCGGGCCCCCTTGCGGACTTCTTCTCATTTCTATATTAATATAATTCAAAACTTTTGAAACTATATTGAAAATATTAATAAAATTATAAAAATATGTCGACAGAACAAAAACAAACATATTATAGTCGGAAATATCATCCCATTAAAAAAAATATTAAATGAAGAAACCACCTCTCCTAACCATAGTCCAAATAAACCAAACCACTAACCACACCTCAACCTCCTTTCCACATCCTATAAATACATTCCTAGAGTAAAGCTAGGTTTGCCAATTTACACACCCAAACCCACCCCTTCAACGTAAACAAACACCCATCTCTTGTGCAACAAAATGGCAGCTACAGGTAGAAGATCAAGCGGACCAGTCCTAAGATCTCTCTCTCCTAGTCCTTCCGGAAGATTCTACACACAACCCTCATCTTCTTCAGCTTTTGCTTCATCAACTTCCAATTTTTCATCTGGGTCCTCAACTTTCTTCAAAAGACCAACATCTCCCAATCGCTTAAATATCCGCAACTGCCCACCTTCATCTCCATCCGTTCGATTCTCAACCGTCCGATCGAGTTCCCCAAACCATTCAATATCATCACCACCTCGGAAACAACTAGTGTTATCTAATAACACTCAGAGGACTAAAACATGTATGTGTTCCCCTACGAATCACCCTGGCTCGTTCCGGTGCGGTCTACACAAGAATTTGAACAACCACCAGATTACATCGTCGTATACTTCCAACGGATTGAATGCGAGAAGATCAGCTATGACCAACTCGCTGGTGAGAATTGGGACAGTGGAAGGTGATTTGGTGAAAAGAGCTTTGGCTGCTTTAATCCGACCTTCCTCACACCACCAAAAGAGAAGAACCTCGTTTCAACCCAGGCCTAGTAGGCTTTCCATTATGTCAAAATCACAACTTTTGTGATGGGTAGAGTTGGATGCACTAGTTTTTTATGTGTTTGCTCCAGCTAAGGTTCTTTAAAAGGACTTGTGATAATTCCTTTGTGTATATATTATACGCACATATATAAGATTTCATGGATAATTCTAAGCTTACTCACGAATGCAGACTCATTTTTTTTTCACTCACGAATTCTACTCATTTTACTCAATTACTAGGCGCAGAAGAACTCAGATTCTATACTAGTTGTGGCTTCTAAATTGACAGGGTCGTTATAATCGTCTTATAAAATGGGTTTAACTAATCATTGATAAATTAAAATATAGGTCATTTATTCATGATTTTGTACTGGGCCTCGGGTAAGAACTTGTACCGCTTTGTATTTTTATTTGGTTCATGAACATTATTAATTGTGTTTTTGTACATTTGTTTTATGCTTCACAGGGTGTACTATGGAATACGGATTCGAAAAATTGTTTAAATCCGATTTTGGAGAATAGAGGAGAGAAGGGATAATGGACCAATATTGCCTGAAAGGTCCTTTACATAAAGATAATGGACCCTATACGATGGCCTGTTCCGGCTTACAATTTAGTAGCCTTGTGGGCCCACGCCCCTCGTGGATTCATTTGGCCAATAACTATTTCAGACTGCTTTTAATTCAACTGCAATGGATCAAGAATGGGGAAAAATAAATAAAAAATTATTGAAAAATGTTAAATATTTTGCTCTCAATTTTGACTCTATAACCAAGAAATATTATTTTTCGTCTTCTCCTGGAATCATTGAATGCCAAAATGTATAACAAGAACAAAATAATAATGATAATAATTTATATTTATATGATATCTCTAATACAAACAATAGTATTCGAAGTAATTTATTTTATCACTTATTTATTTATTCAATATTATGCACTAAAAGCTTTCTCAATTTTTATTTATATTTATTTATTAAATAGGACGAGAGTACATATATCATAATTACTCAAGAAACAGTGACGACTTTATTAAACCTTTCAATCATTTAGTAAAATTAAGATATAAATTTTATAGGATATAAATTTTTTATATGATATAATTTTTATAGGATATACAGAGTAAAATTCAAAAAAGTCATATCATTTGTATCATTATTTTAATTTTTATAAGATATAACATTTTCAAATAAAAACTTGCATTGACTGTATCAAGACATCGTTGATATTCCAAATATTCCATGATATACCTCGATAACTGAGTCTCAAAGGAGAATTTTCAATTAATATATGAAATTGAGTGGATATAAAATTTATAAATAATAAAAAAACTAATCATTTACAAAGACAAACTGATAAAGATTTTGGTGGATATAAAATTGATAAAGACAAATTGTAAGATAAATTTTTACATATCAAATATTTTTCTAAAAGTAGAAATATAATTTTTACATATAGTTTTTTTTCCCCATTTATCCACATTTTTTAGTTGAAAGCAGAAATATTTCAAAACCAGAACCACTGTAGGATAAATTTTTACATATTTGTTAAAGTATATGTTTTTTTGACAAATATATTAAAGTATATATTTTTTGAGGAAATTATTATAGTATATGTTTTGTTAACAATTTAAAATAATTTGTTATGCAGATATTTGTTATTTTCCTAATTTTATCTTTGAGTGTTATTTTTGTAAGAGCAATTTTTCTGGTATTGCTTAGAGTTTAGGCCTTTTTATAGTTTAGGCTATTTGGCGTATCCCGTTAAAAACCGTCACAAGCCGTCACGACAAACCGACTCCAACATTCAAGATTTCCCTACATCCCACTAAGGTATAAAATAATTGGTCTGTAAAATTATTTATAAACTTTATTGGGGATGTTTATTTTTTATTTAAACTGAGACTGAATTTTTTAATTTAAAAATAATTTTTTTTATCGTTCAAACGAGATGCCCATCTTGTTCGAACGAAGATGTATTTTCGTTGGAAGGGTCATTAGTTCTTACATAAAACGAGCATCTAACGAGGGCCTTCTGTTTGAATTTGAAGCTCGTTAGAAGTTGGTTTTAATGAGCTCGGAGTCTCCGTTCGAACGAACTTTGTTTTCGTTCTAACGAGATGACATTCTCGTGGGAACGACTTCTATTTTCATTAAAACTAAATCCGTCGCCTCAAATTTATTATAGGAACTGTAAATACCTATTTCATATCCAAATTTCGTGAGACTTTTACCAAAATGATTTTTGCATATCTGTTGTAAAAGTTTTCAACCTTTTTGTTTATAAAATACTTTTTGATTCATAAACACATCCCCAAATATATTTTGTGAATCATTTTGAACCTTAGTTGAGTTATACTCATTATGGAGAGATCATGTTTACGACTGACTTGTGAACCCGGAGGGATCATGACTGAAGACTAAAGACTTAAGGCTGAAGGCTGATCATTGGATCGCCGCCTCTGGACTGCTCAGGATCGAGTGGTATTCTTTAGAGATTCTGCGAAGACTGCGCATTATACATGTGATTTATCAAGTAGTATTGTAAGACGACTATTTGTAAAAAATTTAAGTGTTGATATAAACGGGTTTACCCTAAAAATGGATTTTTCCTCAGTTATCGTGTGATTGCATATTTAATTTATTTGTCTCATCACCTAGATGCATGTCTTAGGATAATAAGATAATATTGGATTTGTGTTTGGAGGCATTTAATTAAGTAAGTTAATCCATTAAGATCGTGCGCACCTCAACAAAGTGGTATCAGAGCACTCCATTTTCACAAGTAGTATCAGAGCCGGTTATCTGAAAATACCGTGTGATCTTTTTTTGCAAATTTTTTTTCTTTAATATTAATTTTTTATAAAAAATTATTGATCTTGAAAAAGGCAGGATTTTAATGGATAGTTTGTATAATCGAATGCCCATCTTTGATGGTACCAACTATGTATATAGGAAAGCTAGGATGAGGTCAGCCTTAAAAGACATTGATGAATGTTCTTAGGCTAGAAGAACTTGTAGAAGATCTTCAAACGTATAAGATTTATATGAATGTGAAGGTAAAGGGTAGAAAATATATGAGTGTTCCACTAGGCTTAAGATAAAGGGCAACAAGAATGTTGCTAATAAAGCCACTCTTAGTGATAGTGATGTCGAGTAGGTTGATTCAGGGGGAGAATCATTATATGAACCGCATGTTGTGTTCATGGATAGTCACATTAACACTTCTAATTTATCCCATGCTAACTAGGACACATCTAAATGTGAAAGCCTTGATGATGTTTCGATTCATTCTGGGGATAGTGAGAATGAGGATGAGATTTTGAGTGAGGGAGAAGGTGGTCTTAAAAAGGCATTTAGTGATCTTCACAGCGAGACATTGAAAATGAAAAATCTTAATAAAGATTTGTCTCATAGGATTTTAGATTTGGAAAACGAGGTCAAAATTTTGAGCAAGTGTTAGACGCCGGTGAGTCAGCTCGAGAAGGTGAAGATTTCTTTATGTGAACAGTCGATCGTTTTAGGCCGAAAAAAGAACGATTTGATCAATACCATGGCTAGTCTTACGAGAGATGTTCAATCTTCATTGGAGACTCGTGAGAAACTTGAAGCTCGTGTATTCCAACTCGAGAGTGATCTCAAACGTTCCCGGGAGGTTAAGATCACTGTAGAGGACACATCTAAGAAGGTTGGAAAGATGCTCCTTAATCCCACTTTAGAAAACGCCGAGAGTTAAGGAATAGATTATGACGATGCATTCACTTTTTATGCCACACCTGAGCCGATTTTCGAGTTTATTTTGGATCCTTACGGCCCTTGACCTAACCCACCTAGGAGAGCTCATCACAGACATTTAGATAAAGGTGGACCCAATCCCGCTTAGGTTTGTTCCCATTGCAAACAAAGAGGTCAACTTAGAGAGTAGTCTTAAGCTAGGGAGAAGGTCTTATAGGTATGTTCCCCGGTATGCTCGTACAGGATTTTTTGCATGCACTCCCACATATGTTACTTCGAATTCTCCTGCACATCATTTAAGAGATTTTGAGAGTTTCCAAGAGCAAGTAGAGTATTTAGTCAAAAATTCACAAAATTTGATGGAGGTATTTCATAGGATGTCAACTCCTTTGAAAAACTCCTCTGGGCCTAATGATTGAGGTTGAGACTTGTTTTCTAGCATAAGGTGATTTTCATGCTATTATCTTATATTCCTAATTCTAGTGTGTAATACCATTGTATCTATATTTTTCAGTTTGATATTTAAAAAGAAATTCACAAAGAATTTATTTTTTTGAAAAATTTGAAAGATACAAAAAGATTTTTGATTTTTAAGACAAGTTGAAAAAGGCATAAAGATTTCATTTTTATAAAATTTTTGAAAAGACAATAACACTTTTGTATTTTTTTACACCGTATATGGATGAACATTAAAGATGTGTGAGTCACTTATTCATTCCATATCCACGTGACTATTTTGTAGTGTTTTGATACATGATATCATTTCATATATGTACTTAATAATGTGTGGACTCATTAAGTTGTGATTTGATGATAACTTGCTACATGTTTGAGCCCTCGTCTCCTTTATTGCACACGAGCACTAAATCATATCAGTATTGCACTTAACGGTCACATGTAGATCATAGTGTCTTCCTCTCAATATTGCTTTAAGATGAACAAAGTGTGAAAAACGAGATTAAAAGTTCTACTTGTAAGTACCATTGCCCGAATTTATTTATTTTTTTAAATTTTGTTATATATTAAGTAATGGAAATGGGCTACAAAAGACAAAATTCTTTGCATTAAAATCCTCCATTTGCGATGAAAAGAGCCTAAAAATATTAAAGGCACATGTAAACAGAAGTGACAGGCCAATTTATTTGAACATTGATGCTTCGCTACAAATGAGCATTATTTTCTTAAGAAATAATTGGGAATATTCGAAGTTATGTGATATTTTGAAGGAATTAAGTCGATGATCAATGGGTTTGCACAAATTATATAAATCTCGAAAAAACATTACATAGTTTTGGTCATCGTTGGTGTGAAAATTACTTACGGTCTTGATTTGTTGATTAGATTAAGCCAATTTCACATGAGTTCAGAATCATTTATACCTAAGGTAGACTTTGAGATCATTTGTTAGTGGTATCTCAATCATTCATGCACATGTGTTATGTTTGCTTACGTAGATTAACTTATGGAGTCTGTTCACACCCCTACATTTTGCTTCCATGATTTAGGTGTTTTTGTGTTAATTGATTGTATGTTATTTTTGTAAAATTTTATACTTAAAAGTTTCAAAAATAGTTGGTGAATGTAAGCCTTTAAGATTATTATTCCATGTACGTTATTTCTATATCTTTATTTTTATTTTTCCTTCATATTCGTGATTCTTTGATTTAATGATTATGTTTTTACTCCTTTGTCTATTTTGGACAAAAAGGAGGAGAATAAATTGAGGGGGAGATGGTGAGTTTGGTTTATAGGGAAGATCGAATTATGAGTTTTGTTTTATTTTCTATTTTAAACTTAATGCATCACGGGGTCTTTTTCATTGCTTCATGTGTGTAGGTATCTTATGCGGAATTCAAGACACACCAGATGAAGTCAAGGAAACCTAAGGGAAGCAAAAGAAGATAATGAAGACAACGAATCATATGCCATTCCATTTCTAGGGTTGGCAAGGGTATTAGGTTATTATTATAGATTTATAGGTAATTTTTATGTAATTTGGATTTCGGTTAGTTTTCTATAGTTTTGTACTGGAATAGCCAAAGGGGGGATTTATAGAGCAATTTTTTCATAACACGCACACACACACGCTCGCGCGCACGCGCGCGCACACACACACATACACACAGAGGTATTCATGGAAAACACGTATTCATTGGTGTTGCAAAGTGGTGAAGCTTATTCCGATATTACACTTTGGTTTTGGCCAAGTTTCAGAGTAACTGGTTTACAGACAATTTCCTAAGAACAATTTTAAAAATTATATTTTCATGTTGTACTTAGTTGTGACAATTTTGATTATAATTATATAGCATATTAGTATGTCAGCTAACTCAATAAACATAAACACTGGAGAAAAATTAGGCTATAAAATATAAATGCGGTACAATTCATACTCGGTCCCCTAATGGGGTTCGAACTAAGCTGTTTAGGAAGATATGTAAATTTCTATACCATAATATGCATTTATGATATTGACACTAGTCTTCTTTATAGTTTTCACCCTTATAGAGTGAGTCGAGTTTTTCCCGTCGGAGTGCCCATGTGAGGTAATACCTTCAGAAAATGGAGAGAATTTATTTATAATTAATTCGGATTTAAATTAAATAATTACTAGCGTGACAAGAGTTAGTATTTATTGGTGATAATTATGTTGAATATTACTTAGTGAGTAAAGTAATATATAATTGTGAAAATATATTAAAGTAGTCGTGAGTGAAAAATATGACAGTTATAAAAATTAAGTCGAGATGCGCATGTTAGTCGTGTCGGGACTAAATTAATGGAATAAAAAATAAATATTTATAAGTCGCTCATATGGTCATTTCGAAGTGCGCTGTTGAGTCCTGAAGGGTTGAGATAGTTTGAAAAGTCTACATGGGGACTTAGTTTGGGTTCTGGGACAGTTTTAGGCCGAACCGGCACCCCAGAAGGGTATTTTGATAAATTGTATTTTTGGGGTAAATTAAAGGACGAAAATTAGAGAAATAAAATATCTCCTATGTTGGTTAGATTAGGTTATCTGCCATGAGAGAAAAGTTAGACACAGAGAGAGACCAAAAAGAGAGAAAGAGGAAGAAAAATCTAAGGAAGAGCCACCACAAGTGCACCTCTTCCACCATCGAGACCACCATCGCGTAGATCGAGGAACGAAGGTTGTAACTATACCAACAACATCAAAAGATCAGACGATATTTTGTAAGGCAAGTGTTTAAATCTTGCTCTTTTAGTATTAAATGTGTTCATGTTAGTATAGGAGATGAAACCCCCTTAAATTTCATGTGATTTGATGAAGAATTCATAATTAATTGATATATTAGGGTTAAATTGATATTAAGCTGAATGGTCCTTGTAAATTGAAGTTTAACTACAAATTTATGTTGGCAATTGCGGAGTAAATTTGAGATTAAAAAGGGTTAATTGGAAATCTTATGAACTAGGGTTTATAAATCTAAAGTTTGGGGAATTTTTGGCTTGTGGATTAATTCATCATGAATTGATGTGTTTAAGTTGTTAGAAATCATTATTTTTTGTGGGAAATTGAGTTGGAATTGAATGGAAGGAGTTTGGGACTTATTTATAGGGGTTTTACGGCTGTCTATGGAGGAAAAACGTAGCAGGTGCAAGTTGGGGATGAAACTGCTCAATCTCGTTCAAACGAGATGGTGCTTGGTTCAAACGAGAACCCCTGTCTCATGATATTGCGTTCTAACGACATGCTATCTCGTTCAAACGAGATAGCTTCTGGTTCAAACGACAGGTCCATTTCTGGGAATTTTCCTTCTGTGTCAAATCTGGGTAGCAGGTTTATTTGCAGTGGGGTTTAGCTGTATAATTGGGATTCGGGTTAGAACATAATTAATGGGTAATATAATAGGTATGATGCTTTATGATAATTGGAGGTACGAGCTATCCCTAAAAGTTACGAGTGAGAGAGTATTCGTAATCTAGTATGTGTAATGCAAGTTGTAATGAGAGATAGCACGTATAAGTTAAAAATATTCGCGTTGTGTGTATACCTAATGAACTTGGTAGGTTGCGTGAGTGACTATAATGATATGTATTCTGTGTACGACATACCTACCATACTTTCTATCATGGGAGGTTGGGAAAATGGGACAATCCTATCTTAAGGAGACTTTGGGGGGATATTTGACTAACACCATGGAATTTAGGTACGGGCTATCTGAGAATGATAGTGTTGATGGTTATATGGGTGTGTAGGTATGTGCGTAGCCCATAGACTTGGAATAATGTTCTCCTCCAATATGTGTGATTTGTAAATCTATGGTTGTTGGGAGATTTCGAACCCATTGTCCTTATTCAATGCGAGATGTACCGAGACTTGATAGCAGAGTATGAGGGCATAGTAGCTGAGTCTAGAGGTACCTTTTAGTATGTATATATATATATATATATATAGTGATACTTGTTGTGTGAAAGTATGTGGATAAAACATATAATGATGATAATCTCTGAACAACTTAAGTAAGCGAGCACTTAATGTGATTTAGAAATACTTTCCAAATTGAGATAACATTCATGAAACCATTTAAGATAGTGTTGTATGGAAAATGCGGGTGTATTGCGAGTAGTAATTTTAAGGATTATTGTCTACAGTCAAGTTAGATGATAGAATAATTAATGGGTTTAGAGGTGCGTTAGGCGTTCACATTAGTTGAGAAGTGAGAATCTCAAGTAAGTGTTCAAAAAAAAATAACATGTGCATACTATCTGCTTTACTATAATATTTAAATACTTCTTAAATTTTTAAATATTTTACACTCGGGCTCTGACCCGCCTCCTGCAAATCTTTTCTCTTTTATCAGATCATTTTAGGTGCCCAACCACAGGGACACCAAGCATTGGAGTTCCATTTATTTGACGTACTGTAGCTGCTGTGAAAATTACAGGATCTCGGTAGTAGACGCCTCCTTTTTTATCACTTCTTCATTCCAAGCTATTTACTCTTCTTAGGGCATGTTGCCCCTTCCTATTAGACAACCAGAGATTTATGGATTTATTTATTTATTTATTCAGTTTAGTTGTTGGATTATTTCAATTGGATTATTATACTTGATACTTAGACTGTATATTTTTACTCCAATTGCTTTTATTATTTCACTCTTCATATGAGTTTGGTTTGGATGGTGAATTTTAATTATAAGTTAACTTGGTTTTACATTAATTAAAAGATAAAATTTTGACATCAACCTTTTTAAATAATTGGTGGTTATTATTTTAATAAAAGTTTTTCGACAATGATGCATATTCTGAACCAGCTGAATATTCTAATTGAATTTAATTAATGACTGATCACCCGGTATTTAATTAGGCGGGGTGTCACAGGATCATCTTCGTGGGTTACACGGATCGGAAGAGACTTTTGGAAAAATTGGTAATTCTATTAGGATTTAAAAAAATCGAGGTTCAGAGATACTCAAGGTTGAAGAAAGTTAGAAAACCAAATCAATGTTAGGTTTTGGGGTCCCTTTTCCCAAAGTGGAAAAACCTATCTTTATTTTTGTAAACATATGAACATCAACCATGCAGCTCATGCCCAAATCAATCGTGTGGCTGAAGCATTTGGACACGTTTCACTGACGATGGGATTTTTTATTTATATTTTTTTTTTTTTGGGGGGGGGGGGCAGCGCAAGTGTGTTATTGTTTTATTCTTAAAACCATGTATGATGGTATTTTTATATAAAGGTACTTTAATTCATTTTGAAAAATGTTAAGTGCAAGAATAACTTATATTTGGTTTAAATATATTATAGACATGCTAGTCAATAGAGCTTAGTAGGCAATCTAGTGATGCAACTTTAGGTTAATCACAAGGAGAATAAAATTACAATTTAAGCACCATTGAAACATTCTCAACCTAGATAAGGAGTTGACACCCTATTGGAAAGGCTGCGATGCAATCGTAGGAGTTATTATTGAACTATGGGAACCTTTTTGACTATTTGAGAACTTGTTCGGTAGTTTGATAAAGGATTGTGATTAGTACATCATAAGAATTTATTGAACATGGCTTCCCATGAGATTTAGATTAAGAATTCTTAATTAGACTCATGCAATCTCACACAATTTTCAAAGGGTACCTAGATTCTTAATATCGAGAATTATGAATAGTGGAATGCTTGCTCAAATGTCACTTTGATTGCAATGGGTATGATCTGGTTTATATAAGACCAAATAATCTTCGCATATTAGGTGCCAGTCCTTTATGTAGGTTTGCGATCATAATTCAAAGTAATTCACGTCCAGGGGATATCGTAGATTGTGATACCCCTTTGATAGAATTATATAATATTTTTTCCCACAAAGTGAAATTTGCCCGGTGGATTAATTTATTATCCTGGTGGAATTACAAATAAGCTAAGCCTAAGAATCTATGAATCAATTACATATTTGTTAAAATTGATGAATAATAAATTGATTTGACCAAGCGAGTGTCAGACTCTTAGTGAGGGGAATGATAATGTGTACCATAATTAACTTTTCAAATAAGACCTCATTATATCCGACTAAATTATGAGATAATTGAATTAGAGTGCAGTCGTTATTATTTAGTGGAGTTAATTCATGATTAAATAAAGAAAGAAAATAATTACGGCGTGTAATTGGGATTTTAAAGTATTCGTTTGGAGCTAATTTAATTATTTGTCTTAGGTTCCTAGTGTTGTCCAAGTAGTTATGCGCAGACTCTCAAGAAAACTAGTTTAATATGGTATGAATTCTTAAAACCTTAGTTTTAAGCATTAACCTAGTTTTTGTTTCTTTTTAATGAATGATTAATCAAAGATCCATAGGGCTAAAAAATTTATGCACTTAAATGTGAATCCCAAGTTATTTTTTCCAACAATTGGTATCAGAGCCCCGATTATGAATGATCGTGTATTGAAAAGGTTCATGTTGTCCACCTTGAAACCCTAGTTTTATATGTTAGTGAATGTATGCATGGTGATATTTGAGCTGATATGGTTTTGTGGGGTTCAAAATTTTTATCTCTCCATCATGGCCTCATAATTTATTTTATGTGCACGATTTTATACGATGTTTGATTTGTACAATTTTATCTCCATTAGATTCGATTTGGTCGTAATAATAATGGTTATTTAATTATTACATAATGTTTGATGTTTATGGATAAGTTGTGAGGGTATCTACTTTTATTTTGTTCAAAATTCTATTTTAGTTGGGTTTTGATTTGGTGGGTTTTTAGGTGCAAATTTATTTTTTATGGGTTTTACTCGGAAGAAAAAAATTACAAGCACAAAGAGTTTTTTTTTTCTAGTTGCAAGTTGGGCATGTAGTTTCACGGATGAGGGTTTTTCTTTGTGATGTTGTGTGTGCCACAAGGACAACATTCCTATTTTTTTCTCACACTTGGTTCTGTGCAATGTCAGTACAATAAAGACAATTTTTTTGTTATGTGGCATAAGAGGACTCCAATATTCGTTTTGGTTTTTAATAGGTTTTCAAGTGGCCACGCTAGAATAATTTTTTTTGAATGGGCATGTGGATTTGTGGGAGTGAGATTGACTTTTGTCTTCTTGGTTGTTACACCAGAATTTGTAAAAGAATAAAGAGTCAAAATTTTCGAAAATTTTGTGTTACTTAAAGTTTTTACATTTGTAAAGTTGGGTTAAGAGAAACTTAAAACTTAAAATATAATTCTTGGTGTGGACTCAAAACTTATTAAAAAGTTAAATTTTGGATCGATCCTAAAAAAATCTAGAATGATTGGGAAAACTTGATAGTAAAGTAGTCTGACCACTTTCTAGCAAACTTTGGACCCTTTAGGTAGTGGGTAAGCAACCCCTGATTGGTAGGAGCCATTTTAGATGGGCAGGGGTAATATAAGGGTTACTTACCCCATGTTCTTCTATTTATGTAGAGTGAAAATCTTCATTAAGTCTAATCCAAAAATATCCATTCTCTCCACCATTTTCAACCATCAAAAGTTTGTTTATTCTCTCTATAATTCACTCATACTACCACACACAATTATCCTTCCATTATCAAGGGTTTCTACATGTTATTGAGGTGTTATTTTGGGTATGGGAGAAAATTTCTAGAAGAACTTAATTTCAAAATGTTTGGATCTTAGTAGGTTTTCTTTTCATCATCTTCTTCAAAGTTATTATATTCAAGAGGTAAGTTCTAAATTATTTTCAAGTTCTAATCAAAGCATGTTCCACACACACACACACACACACACACACACACACATATATATATATATATATATATATATATAGGGAGAGGTTTAGAAGTGAACATAAAAAATGAACATTTTAATGAATCTTAACAAAAAAACCTAACACGCAATCAATTTTAATTCATATATTGTAATTGATCTGCGCCAGCGGCAACAGACACACATGTCACACGCGTGTCACATGGGTGTATTAAAAAACACGCATATTCGTTACCACTGGCGCGAACCAATTACAACATATGTATTAAAATTGATTGGGTGTTAGGTGTTTTTTTTGTTAAGATTCATTAATATATACATCTTTTATGTTCGCTTATGAACCTCTCCATATATATATATATATATATATATAGATATTTTTTTTTCTATATGTGATTATTTATGTCTATTATTACTACATATGATATTATGTGGGGAAATAAATAATTATAATGGATGAAAGTTAGAGCTTGAAAGAAGCACACATTGCAAAATATTAGGTTAACTATTTCTTCCACAAATCATTTTAAATTTGTTTAATTCATGATAAAAGGTTGTATTGAACTTATGAAGAAATAATTGCATTCATCTGTTGGGTTTCATTGGCATAAAATCTCACTTTTATGGACATGAACTTATGTAGTTTGGATAAATGGATTAAATATATTAAAAGTGTATTGAAATAAACTTTTGAAAATGAACTGAAAAACTTGGTGGTTTTATAATGTTAAGCACATGAAATGATACAATTTATGTGAAAAAGGTCCTTAAAAGAGCATGAAAAAATGGACTAAAAGTGAAAGGAGCAAAGTGTTTTGGATACAAGTATAAAATGGTATAATATGAAGACAACAAATGATAAGAAACATTGTAGAAAATGGAAAGGTAAAAAGTTAAATATATGTTTTGAAAAGAGAAAAGTAATGTTTTAATACAAAAGTGTCATTTTATGTGAAAGTTGGACTTATGAATACAATCTCCAAACGAAAGGACTTAGTTAAAGGGTTAGACCTTATGTGATTAAAACTCATATGTTGTAATGATGAAAATAACTATATTTGCAAAGTGAATAAAATACAAGTTTACAAGTGTGCGAGAAAAGTGAAAAGAACATTAAAGTGTATAAAACTAGTATTTGAACTCAAAGAGTAAGTCTTACGAGGTGTGATAAATAAGGTTATTTTCAAAGATGAAATACTGAGTTTAATGTAAAATGAAAATGAACTTTTGATAAAATGTTAAACTTGAAAATTAAATGTTAGGACTAGTCTCATCTTGGGTATTTTGTATCATCGGTCAGTACAAAGAAATAAAGAAAAAATGATTAAAGGCAGATAAGAAAGAAAGAAAGGAAAAAAAGGCCACAATGATGTAACAAGTAAATGATACTCAGAGGTAACCGAGATATTTAAGGAGGGATCAGAGCCCTAGAATGCGGCTTATGTCACTACACCAAATCCTGCGGATGGTCACGCCTAGTTGGTCATGGCCCAAGTCCGCGACCAACAAGCCGCGGACTTGGGCCGTGCCCAACTCAATTTTTGCGTGACCATATTCATTACCACACTAAATAATGAATGCTCTGGAAGTGGTCATGACCCAAGTCTGTGACCCACAGTGGTCTGTGACTTGGGCCCTAATGAGGTTGTGACCATCTTGGCGCCAAATTCGCGCCAAAATTCCCACCAAACTTGGTCGCAGATGACTCACGGACTTGGACTGTGACCATAGGGATGACGAAGCACAAAATACACACACTGAGGGTCAAGACTAGGGGTCGTGACCATTTCTTGATGTGGGTCACGTCTATGGGACGTGACCATACCTAAATTGGTGGGATGGTTGATTTCATTAAATGGTTTCACTGGTGGGTCACGACTCTGGCCGTGACCATTTTTAATCTGAAAAAAATAAATCCTGCTACCTTATTTCTCCCATACGCTTCATTTCATTAATTTCCCTCCCCTCCCTCTCTCTTTCATTCAATCGACCAAGTGGTGTTCGATCGTAGCTACTGGCGATTTCGATTTGGGTTTCAGCCGCACCAAGTGGTGTTCGAGTTGTTGTAATGGTGGTGGTCGGGTTTGTGGTGTTGGTTCTTTTTGGATTAGTTCAGGTCGAAGTTTGGCGGAATAAGAGTGGTTTTATAGTGGGTAGATAAGGTGGTTTCAGGGGATATAAGGTTAATTGGCCGTCGAAGCTAGGTGTGAAGGTGGTCAGCGATGTGTTAGAGGGATTTTTGGTTTGCCGACGGGTAGAGGTCTGCCAAGGTTAGATTCAGGTGATAGTTCGCAATTGCAGTCAGGTGGTGGCCGGAGTTTGGATAAGTATGGTTGGTCAAGGTCGGGTAGGAGTAGGTCGTGGTTATGGAAGTTTAAGGTTGGGTCTTGAAATAGAGGAAGAGGATCCGATGGTGGAGATGGGTACGGTATCTCCATCTTATCTGACACTAATTATTTTTTATTCTTTAGCTATGTTGATTTAGATCTAATTTTTCATTTCTAATTATTTGCTGATACATATGTAAATGGATCGGTATTAAATGATAGATAAGCCGAGGTCAGATATGCCTATTAACGAGAATGAGATTCGTATAACCACTCAGGGCAGGATGAGGAACTACATTACTTATGACACCACTCTTCTCCAGTGTTTTTATTAATCTTATTGCTTATACATCCACATAATTAAAAAAATACACATTTGCATTGTAGACACTTTAACTAGTTGTGCTATGTATTATGTCCCTGTTGTGTTTCATTAAATTCAATAACAAACCAATGCTGGGAGAAAACATGTTTTTATGGTTACTGTTGTTATGCTATGAGTGTCACTTTGCCACATGAGATTCAGATTGTCTTATTAAAATAAACACGTATTAAGCTGTGTATACTCTCATATGTCAAATATGTTTTGAAACCTTTTGGTTAATTGAGTGTGATTGTTATTCCGTTCTTGTTCAAGCGCCTAAAAAATGTATTTTGGATCAAACATGTTTTTATGCTACACATGTCATTTTTTATATGATTTAAATGACTATTTTGTACTCCTTTATGTTTCTCTATTTTGAAGCTTATATAGTTAGAAACTGTTATCTTTTGTAGGAGAAAGGATCTAATGACATTGCTATTAAGGCAATGGGCAGAGCTATTAACAAAACTGTGATGATTGTTGAACTCATTAAGGTGATGTTACCGATCATTGTGGCGTTCCCTACCTTATTAAATGTTTCTCCCTATTTTTTTCTTGTTTCAGTTAGCAATGGAGATAAATTTAGGGAAAATTCCATTTGATTTCGATTTTCATCCTTCAAATCAACTCGTAGCGACTGTTGCTATTGGGGAGGGTCGGGAAAATGGAAAGAACAAGGTGGACATCAGTGTGGAGGTAATTGTCTGAACTCAACATTTTGTGATGCGATTTATTCGGGTAATTGTCTGAACTCAACATTTTGTTATTATTATTGAAATTTAGTGGGCTGCATGTTTATGTTTAATGGACATTGTAGGAATTCTTACTCAGTCTCCGGATTGTGGGATTTTGACAACGGATGTTGAGACGGGATTTTGGGGTTATTACTTATTTGATCTATGCCCTGTTATATTGAATATTTTTTTCACTGTTATCACTTTCGAATTTGTTGTTATCTTGAATATGTTGTTCATTGATTTTAGGAAGAAGATGAAGTTAAAGGGTATTAGCAAATATGGCTATTAGTAAGTTTTTCATAATAATTATTATTGTTTTATAAATATAGCAAATTTGACTATTAGTAAATTTTTCTAATGATCTTAATCTTTTGCAGGAGCTCCTTCTGCAATTTGGTGGGATTTTTCATTTTTGTAGATTCTTTTTTGACAAAATAGAATAATTGACCTCACTACCAGAGCAGCTTTGGTATAATTTTTTGATAGTAGGTAAACAGTAATGCAATATTTGAAATAATTTTGGCACTCTTATATCCATTTTTTAGTTGTTGAAACTAAAGTAGATTATGTGCAAAAGTTGAATGATTTTTAAGGTTACTAATAACTCTTCTTTCATTTGTATACAAATAAGCAAAAGTTTATGCCATGCCTAGTTATCTTTTCATCTTTTTCTGGTGGCCCAAAAATGTGTATGTACAAGGTTCTTCAGGTAATTGTCTTGGATAACTTGTATGAGAATGTGTTTAATGGTGAATTTAACTTTCCTTTCGCTTCTATTACGAGTTCAAATATGCTTTACTCATCTTATATGTATGTGTGTTTCAGTAACATTTTAACTTTTCACCATACCTACCCCATAGACACAGTCTCCCAAAGGTTGTTTAGAAATTGATAACCGTGTTCCTAATTAACATACAAAAGTTCTGGGTGGGGGAAAGGGGGGTGAATAATATACTAACGGTAAAAAAATTGTGTTGTCATTTTATGTGAGATATATGGAATGATTGTTCATGGGGATTCTGTAAATAAATTGTAAAAGAACTATAATACTGTTGTCGCCTTTTGTTTGCGTGGCAATTAAGACTCTTGCCAATCGTCTTATCATGTCTTGTCGTTGTGTTATTCATGTTGTACTTATATTTTCGTGTTATTTATGTCTTTACTTTTCTACTTCAAATATGAACCCCGAACGGCCTCGTAAGAGGCACCGACACCTCTTATGGGACTAGTGTAACTCATAGGAACTGATTGCGTGATCACGAAACGCCCGGTTTGAGAATACGATGATAATTTAAAAATATTTAGACTTAGGATTAAAAACATTACATTTGAGTGGGAAGCCCTGAAACAATCCCCAAACAATCTCGTGAGAGGAACCAACACTTCTCAGGGGATCAATGTATCTCATAGGATCTGACCGCATGGTCACGAGACTCCCGATTTGAGAATGCGGTGATAATTTGAAAATATCTAGACTCCAGGCTTAAAAAAATGGCGTCAGTGGATGAATTCCCCAAACGGCCCCATGAAAGGCACCAACACCTCGCTCGGGACCAATGCAAATCATAGGTACTAGCCGCGATATGGGTGCGAGGTGTCTAAATTAAAATTGGTATTATAAATTGAAATTGGTATTATGAAATTGGTATTTGTATATTGAAATTGGTATAAATTGAAATTGGTATTTGTATATTGAAATTGGTAATTGGTTTCTCTTTCTAATTACAGCAATAACGATCCCTTTCCCTCTTCCCTTTGTATGTTACATTTAGGTAACATACGAATCCGAAGAAATAACAAATAGGTACAGTTGGAAACAAAACTACAAATTTACTTCCAGTGAAAATAACAAATCCAGGTTATCTAGAGTTAAGCTTAAAAACATGGCGTTAGAAGGCAAAAACCTAAACCAGCCCTGTGGGAGGCACAAACACATCACACGGGACTAATGTAACTCGTAGGAACTAATCGCGCAGTCATGGGGCTCCCGATTTGAGAATACAATGATAATTTGAATATTTCTGGACTTAGGCTTAAAAACATGGCGTTAGAAGGCAAAAACTTGGAATAGCTACTGTACGGTCCCGTGAGAGGTACTAACACCTCGCACGGGACTAATGTAACCCGTAGAAACTGACCACCCTATCGCGGGACTCCCGATTTGAGAACACAATGATAATTTGGATATTTTTATACTTAGGCTTAAAAACATTGCGTTAGAAGGGAAAAACTCGAAACAACCCCCGAACGGCTCCGTGAGAGGCACCAACACCTTGCACGGGGCCAATGTAAATCGTAGGAATTGACCATCCTATCAAGGGACTCACGGTTTGAGAATACGATGATAATTTGAATATTTCTAGACTTAGGCTTAAAAACATAGTGTTAGAAGGCAAAAATCCAGAACAGCCCCCGAACGGCCCTATAAGAGGCACCAACACCTCACACGGGACCAATGTAACTTGTAGGAACTGACCGCGCAGTCATGGGACACCCGATTTTAAAAAACGACGATAATTTGAATATTTCTAGACTTAGGCTTATAAACAAGACGTTAGTGGGTGAAAACTCGAAATAGCCCCCGAACGGCCCCGTGAGTGGCACCAACATCTCGCATGGGACCAATGTAACTCGTAGGAACTTGTCGCGCGATTACGGGACTCTCGGTTTGAGAATATGACGTTAATTTGTATATTTCTAGACTTAGGCATAAAAACATGGCGTTACTGGGCGAAAACTCGAAACATCGCCCGAACGGCCCCGTGAGTGGCACCAATACCTCGTATGGGACCAATGTAACTCGTAGGAACTTACCGCATGATCACGGGACTCTCGGTTTAATAATACAATGATAATTTAAAAATATTAGGACTTAAGCAAAACATGACGTTAGTGGGGTCAAAACCCGAAATAACCCCCAAACGGCCCCAAGAGTGGCACCAACACCTCGTACGGGACCAATGTAACTTGTAGGAACTGACTGCGTGATAACGGGACTCCCGGTTTGAGAATATAATGGTAATTTGCATATTTCTAGACTTAGACATAAAAACATGGTGTTAGTTGGTAAAAACCCAAAACAACCCCCGAACGACCCCGTGAGTGGCACCAACACATCGTATGGGACCAATGTAACTCATAGGAACTTACCGCACGATCATGAGACTCCCAGTTTGAGAATACGATGATAATTTGTATATTTTTAGACTTAGGCTTAAAAACATGGTGTTAGAAGGAAAAAATCCGACACATCCCTCGAACGGCCCTGTGAGTGGCACCAACACCTCGCACGGGACCAATATAACTCGTAGAAACTGACCGCACGCGTGATCACCAGACTCCCAGTTTGAGAATACGATGATAATTTGCATATTTATAAACTTAGGCTTAATAACATGGCGTTAGTGGGTGAAAACCCGAAACAACCCCCAAACGGCCCCGTGAGTGGCACCAACACCTCCCACTGGACCAATGTAACTGGTAGAAACTTACCGCGCGATCACAGGATTCTCGATTTGAGAAAACCATGATAATTTAAAAATATCAGGACTGAAGCAAAATACGACGTTAGTGGGTGAAAATCCAAAACAGACCCCAAACGGCCCCGTGAGTGGCACCAACACCTCGCACAAGACCAATGTAACTCATAGGAACTTATCACGCGATCAGGAGATCCCATTTTGAGAAATACGAGGATAATTTGAAAATATCATGACTTTAGCAAAACATGGTGTTAGTGGGTAAAAACCCAAAACAGCCTTCGATCGACCTCGTGAGTGTCACAAACACCTTGCATGGGACCAATGTAACTCGTAGGAACTGACCACGCGATCAGGGGACTCCCGATTTGAGAATACGAGGATAATTTCAAAATATCAGGACTTAAGCAAAACGTGGCATTAGTGGGTGAAAACCTAAAACAGAACCCGAACGACCCCGTGAGTGGCACCAATACCTTGCACGGGACCAGTGTCACTCGTAGGAACTGATCGCTTGATCACGAGACTTCGAGTTTGAGAATACGAGGATAATTTGAAAATTTCTAGACAGGCTTAAAAACATGTCGTTAGTGGGTAAAAACCCAAAATAGCCCCTGAAAGGCACCATGAGTGGCACCAACACCTCGTAGGGGACCAATGTAACTCATAGAAACTTACCACATGATCACGAGACTACCAATTTTAGAATACCATAATAATTTGCATATTTCTAGACTTAGGCTTAAAAACATGGCGTTAGAAGGCAAAAACCTGACACAGCCCCCTAACAGCCCCGTGAGTGGCACCAACACCTCTCACGGGACCAATGTAACTCGTAGGAACTTACCGCACGGTCACACGATCTCAATTTGAGAATACGATGATAATTTACAAATTTCCAGATTTAGGCTTAAAAACATGGTGTTAGAGGGAGAAAACTTGAGACAACCCCCGAACGACCCCGTGAGAGGCACCAGCACCTCGCACGGGACCAATATAACTCATAGAAATTGAACGCGCGATCATGAGACTCCCGATTTGAGAATATAAGGATAATTTGAAAATTTCTAGACTTAGGGTTAAAAACATGGTGTCCGAGGGAGAAAACTCAAAACATCCCTCGAATAGCCCCTTGTGGGGAACCAACACCTCGCACGAAACCAATGTAACTCGTAGGAACTGACCTCCCAATTATGGGACTCTCGATTTGAGAATACGACAATAATTTTCATATTTCTAGACTTAGGCTTAAAAACATGGCGTTAGTGGGTGAAAACCTAAAATATCCCCCGAACGGACTTGTGAGTGGAACCAATACCTCGCACGGGACCAGTGTAACTCGTAGGAACTGACCGGGTGATCACAAGACTCCCATTTTGAGAATATGATGATAATTTGTATATTTCTAGACTTGTTCTTATAAACATTGCATTAGTGTGTGAAAACACAAAACTGCCCCCGAACGGCCCCATGAGCGGCACCAACACCTCGCATGGGACCAATATAAGTTGTAGGAACTTATCGCGTGATCATGGGACTCCCGATTTGAGAATACGATGATAATTTAAAAAATTTTAGGACTTAAGCAAAACATGGCGTTAATGGGTGAAAAACCCAAAAAGAGGCCCCGAACGGCCCCGTGAGTGGCACCAACACATCGCACGATACTAATGTAACTCATAGGAACTGACCGCACGACACGGGACTCCCGGTTTGAGAATATGATGATAATTCACATATTTCTAGACTTAGGCTTAAAAACATGATGTTAGTGGGTGAAAACCTGAAATAGCTGTCAAACGACCCCGTGAGTGGTACCAACCCCTCGCACGGGATCAATGTAACTCGTAGGAACTTACCGCGCGATCATGAGACTTCCGGTTTGAGAATACAATGATAATTTGTATATTTCTAGACTTAAGCTTAAAAACATGGCGTTAGTTGGTGAAACCCTAAAACAGTCCCCGAACGGTCCCGTGAGTGGCACCAACACCTCGCACGGGACCAATGTAACTCGTAGGAACTGGTCGTGTGATCATGGGATTTTCGGTTTGAGAATACGATGATAATTTGCATATTTCTAGACTTAGGCTTAAAAACATGGGGATAGTGGGTGAAAACCCAAAACAACTCCCGAACGGCCCTGTGAGTGTCATTAACACCTCGCAGAAGATCAATGTAACTCGTAGGAACTTATTGCGTGATCACGGGACTCCCGATTTAAGAATACGACAATAATTTAAAAATATTTGGACTTAATCAAAACATATCAGGAGTTAGCAAAACATGGCATTAGTGGGTGAAAACCCGAAACAGTCCCCCGAACGTCCCCGTGAGTGGCACCAACACCTCGCACGAAACTAATGTAACTCGTCGGAACTAACCGCACGATTAAGGGACTCCCGATTTGAGAATACGACGATAATTTGCATATTTCTTAACTTGGGCATAAAAACATGGTGTTAGTGGGTGAAAACATGAAACACCCCCTGAACGGCCCCGTGAGGGGCACTAACACCTCACACGGGACCAATGTAAGTTGCAGAAACTTACCGTGCGATCATAGGACACTCGGTTTGATAATATGATGATAATTTGCATATTTTTAGACCTAGGCTTAAAAACATGGCGTTAGACAACAAAAATCCGACACAACCCCCGCACGGCCCCGTGAGTGGTGTCAACTCCTCGCACGGGACCAATGTAACTCATAGGAATAGACCACGCGATCACGAGAGTCTCGATTTGAGAATACGACGATAATTTTTATATTTCTAGACTTAGCCTTAAAAACATAGCGTTAGTGGGTGAAAACCCAAAACAACCCCCGAATGGCCCAATGAGTGGCACTAACACCTCGCACGGGACCAATATAACTTGTAGGAACTTATCGTGTGATCATGGGACTACCGGTTTGAGAATATGATGATAATTTAAAAATATTATGACTTAAGCAAAACATGGCATTAGTGGGCGAAAACCCAAAACAACCCCTTTATGGCCCTGTGAGTGGCACCAACACCTCGCACATGACCAATGACTCCCGATTTGAGAATACGATAATATTTTACATATTTCTAGTCTTAGGCTTAAAAACATGGCGTTAGTGGGTGAAAACCCGAAACAGCCCCCGAATGGCCCTGTGAGTGGCGCCAATTCCTCGCACGGGACCAATGTAACTCGTAGAAATTAACCACGGGATCACGGGACTCCCAGTTTTAGAATACGATGATAATTTACATATTTCTAGACTTAGGCTTAAAAACATGGCGTTAATGGGTGAAAACTCAAAATCGCCCCCGAACGGCCCTGTGAGTGGCACCAACACCTCACACGGGACCAATATTACTCGTAGGAACTTACCGCGCGATCATAAGACTATCAGTTTGAGAATACGATGATAATTTGTATATTTCTAGACTTAGGCTTAAAAACATGGCGTTAGAAGGCAAAAACCCGACACATCCCCCGAACTGCCCCGTGAGTGGCACCAACACGTTGCACGAGACCAATGTAACTCGTAGAAACTTACCGCGCGATCTTGGGACTTCGCATGATAATGGGACTCTCGGTTTGAGAATACAACTATAATTTGAAAATGTATAAACTTAGGCTTAAAAACTTGGCGCTAGAGCGGAAAACCCCAAAACAGCCCCGTGAGTGGCACCGACACCTCGCACGGGACCAGTGTAACTCGTAGGAACTTCTATGTTGATAATTATAACTCATATATGCAATTTTTCAGTTTGAATAAATTTTTTGTAAATCTACTTGGTTACTGATATCATTTTTTTTTGTATCCTATCATTTTGCAAGATAACATTGTATCGTTTGCTTTTTTGCACGTGGAATAAATGAAAGAGGCAATGGTTTACAACATAAAGATTGTTTATATAATGTGGTGGAAATTCATGATTATGTTTTTTATGTGTTACATCCGTGTAGGCTTTTATTGTTTTATTGTTTAGTTTTATGGCCATGCTGGCTTTTATAATTTGATTGTTAAATTTTATGGCTGTGGGAACTTTATAATAAGCAGGTTTTATATTTAGAGGGTTTGAAAAGTTCAAAAAATAGAGGAAACTCTGCCCAATTTTTTTTGGTCCGTGAATTATTAAGACGTGTAATATTTTTAAGTTTTTATATATATTAGTTTAATAACAACCTTCCCAATTTGCAATTTGTGATTTTTTTTATTGTTTTGCCAATAATAAATGTTTGTAACACCTCGTATGCGTCCAATGTTACACATAGCAACCAACCGTGCAATCACAGGACCCCAAATTTTTGGATTGAAAAAAAAAGACATTTTTTTTTGAAATTATAGTTAAATATTGTTATGGACTTTGTCCATGACCATTTTTATTTTTTTCGTCGCGCATAAAAATTATCGTGTCCAAAGTTCATGACCCCCAACCGTGACGAAAAATGGTCGCAGCCAAAGTTCACGACAATTTTTTCCTTTTTTTTGGTTGCGATGTGGGTCATGGACATTGGCAGTGACCATTTTTTGTCACGATTGGGGGTCACGGATTTTGGCCGCGACCATTTTTTTCTTTGTTTTTTTGTCGCGGGGTGGGTCACGGGCTTTGGCCGTGACCAATTTTTGTCACGGTTGGGGTCACGGACTTTGGACGCGACCATTTTTTTTCGTTGCGATGTGGGTCAAGGCCCAAGTTAGCGACTATCTATCTTGACCCCCTCAGGGTCGTGACCTCAGATTGGTCACGGACTTGGGCTGCGACCCACGAAATTGGTCGTACCCGAAATGGTCACGACCCAAGTCCCTAACCCAGAGTCTTGGTCAGGGATTTTGGCCGTGAGCATTTGCCAGTTTTGGTGTAGTATGTTTAAACCCAAGACTTATGGTTAGGATAATATTGCATCATAATGGCAGTTGGTGAAGAGTGGTAAACATAAATGGGATTGGTGCCTCGATTAAGAAAGTAAACACATGATTTTCAGCACGAAGTTTATTAATGTAAAGGAAAATTTATAAAACATCTTGAGAGTGTGAAAGGACTTTGATGGCTAAATTAACAGAATACGAGTAGTATTAAAGGGAAGATTAAGTGTGAATGGGATCATTGTCTGGATTGCATGGTCATATTGCACGTTGCATGATTACGATGCATTTTGCATGAGAAAACTTAATAAAATAAATGATGATTTCATAATTTCTAGAATATATTTTATATGCATAGATATCTCTTTGTACGATATATATACTGCTAATAATTCTCTTATTGGGCATGCACTCATACCCGACTATATTCCAATCCCCCTAGGTACTTAAGGTAAAGGAAACGACAAAGGTAACGGGAAAGGAAATGAGATTTATCAACACAATTAGAGGGCTATTACTATTCATTTTAATATTTAATTTAATTTTGAACAATGATTTTTCTCATTTGACTTTAACGCGAGTACTTTAATTGGGGATTGTAATAACTCAAGACTTTTTGAATTCTACTTTAATTAGTATTTATTTTATAAAACTGTAAAACTCTTTTATTTTTAAATATTTCTATGAATTTCATAAGTTAAACTTCATTTTATTAACTAAATTAAATATGTTCTTCAACAAAAAATTAATAAATGAAGTATTTATTTCAAAAGAAAATTATCTTAAATGAAATTAAAATATAAAACCTTTTTCACATTAAAACTCGAATTTAGGGGCGACATTATTTTTTTGGAGGGCGTAAGAATTAGGGTTTTGATTCTTTTTAGTGACCTTGGTGAAATTTACAAAGACGGAATCGATTTTTTTTTGTTGTCGTCTTGATACAACAAAAGGGTGGAAACTTATCTTTCTACAACTCATGGTTTTAGTTGTGGTCCAAATAAGGGGACGAATTTGATTAAATTAATGTATTAATCTTAGAAAATTATTATTCTAAAGGTCACATGACTTTTGGTATATTTGTGAGTCCCTTTAGCTACTTTAGTGGATGGTAGATGAGTTTTAAGGGAAATTTCGAGTCCCCTTCCACCCTATATATGTAGTGAAACCATCTCCACTAATTGGTACACAATAACACACAAAATATATTTGGCCCCGGAAGGAAAAATCCCGAGTTTCCAAATTTTTCATGTTTTGGATTTCTGGTTGTTTTCCAAAGTGATTCTGGATCATTTGGGAGGAAGAGATAAGAGCTTGAAGAAGGAACAACAAGGAGCTTTTAGGAACAACAAATCAATGCTTCATGGAAAAAGGTATTTTTTCCATATAATTTGTAGATAAAATTGAAATTGTGATTGCATGATAATATTGAAGATGTTGTAAGAATTAGTTTCATGTTATAAGTAATTCTTATTCATAGTACATGTGTTATCAAAGCCTAGTTTAAATATTGTCATGCTATCCCTTTAGGAAATTCAATTGATCATACTATATATAATGATAAACCCAAATTTTCTTGATTAATTCCGCACTATATGTTTATTGATTTGTTTATCATGATTAGTAGTATTTTGTGACAATTTTAACACTGATTTGGTTATAATAATTAGTAGTGTTACATGTTAATTTTTAAACACTAATTGAGATTTATAATGATAATATGTACATATGTATTACATGTTAAATAATAAAATAAATTGTTCTTATGGAACATACTGATTTTGTCAAATGGTTAAGACTTGGTCTGATTTTAATAAATATGATTAAGAACAGTTTTAAATCTTATTAAAAATAGTTCTATTTGTTTGATTTTAATAGTTCTGATTAAGACCAGTTTTATTGTTTGATTTTCAATCTGTAAAGAATTTGTGTTTGATTTTTAACAATTCTGATTTTAAAAAAGTCCTATTTTTTTTATTTGTTTAAAACAGTTTTTGACTGTTCTGTAGAACATAATTCTACTTGTTTAAAATATCTATTGAAAATCTATTTAACAAATTTGTTGGAATTTGCTTTTGTAAAACAGTTGAAAATTTATATAAAATAGTTTCATTTGATGCGCTAAAACCATTTCTATTTTGTTTTGATGTCATTTTAATGGTTACCTAATCCGTTTTAATCAACCCTACAAATTTTAAGAAATTCGGGAACAAAAATTTTCAAAAAGCGCTTGCGATGAATAGTGTTTTACTCCGAACTTGCTCCGAATGCGATGAAATTTGGTAGTCTGATTGGAAACAGGCCAGAGATCGATTTTCACCAACTTTTGGTCATGACGTAAATTGTTTTTCGGCGATCCGAGATCGTGTAGGCCATTAAAACTCGAAAATTTCCATTTATGGAAATAATCTCGAGGGCCATGTCTCACTCTAGAAAATATATTTTTGAATTCCGTCAAAATTTTGAGATTCTGGAGTAATTTTCTATTGATTTATGTTGCTAACTCAAAATTTCCATTTTTTTTGCAAAAATTCATGTTTTTATATTGTATAATTGTTGCATTTATAAATGTGTTATAAACCTTATTCTAATGATCCTGTTTTAGTTGAATATTCGTGCCAAACACAGGCTAATATATTTCATATAATAGGATATTGGACTTGTATTAATTTAATATTCATATTTTTATGAGTCTCGTGCCAAGCACAGGCCAATGATTCATAAGAGTGAATATTAAATATATTAGAATTTTTAATATTGATATTTTTTTTAATCTTGTGCCAAACACAGGCCAATGATTCATAACATCAAATGTTAAAAATATTGTAATTTTTAAATTTAATATTCATATTTTTATAAGTCCCGTGCCAAACACAGGCCAGTGATTTATAACATTGAAGATTAAATATTACTTTTTTAATATTTTGATTAAAGCGTCTCGTGCCAAACACATGCCAATGACTCATTACGAAAAATATCAAATTTATGTTTATTCTAAAGTTTTTTATTATAAAGATTTAATCAACTTTAGATTTATTAATTGAATATTGAATTGTCTAATAAGGCGTTTGTTAAATCACAATTTTCTATATTAAAATTCCATTAAAGATATTTTTCTTTTATGGTATTGTGATTTAATAAATATTAAAGGTCAATTTATGACACAATTGTTATAATTCTGCCATCAAAATTTGATAATTTTATATATTCATTTCCTTGTAATTTTAGTTACGTCTGTTAATTTTAATTAGAGTGAGCATTTTGCAACACATATTAACCTATTTTCTCAAGCCTCAACCTTTTCAAAATTTGACGGAACTAATAAGTCGGAATGGTGCGAACAAATCGAATTTAGCCTTGGTGTTATGGACATTGATATAACACTTCTTACTGATGAACCCGCAGCTATTACTGAACAAAATAGTGAGGATGACGTGCTAATTTATAATACATGGTCCAAATCAAATAGGATATGTCTGATATTTATTAGAATGTGCATTGCAACAAATTTGAAGTCTTCCTTACCTGAAATCACCAACGCAAAACAATATCTGACAAATGTTAAGGATAGGTTTTGCACTGCTGACAGATCCCTGGATGGAAATCTTATGGATGACTTGACCACTATGCGGTTCAATGACACTAAGACCATGAACGTACACATTATTGAAATGACCAATATTGCTGCTAAACTAAGGACTTTAGGTTGTTCAGTGGACGATTATTTCTTAGTCTAATTTGTCCTAAACTCCTTGCCTTCTAATTATGGCTCTTTCCAGATTCATTACAATACCATAAAAGATAAATGGAATGTTAATGAACTAAAAAGCATGTTAGTTAAGGAAGAAGGACATCTTAAGTAGCAAAATGATAAGGTGCCTAAATTACAAGTGGTAAATGTGATGGATAATAAAGGAGCTGGTAAGAAAAAGAAAGGAAAGGGCATAAAGTGCGGTTCTGGTCCTTCCAACAATGAACCTGGTCCTTTCATCCAAAAGAAAGAAAAAGCTGCAGTCTTATGTCAATTTTGTACAGGAAGGAGCATATTCAAAAAGACTGCATTAAGCGTAAAACATGATTTAAAAAGAAAGCTACACCTTGTGCTTTTGTCTGTTTCGAATCAAACTTAATTGATGTTCTTTCCAATACATGGTGGATTGATTTTGGTTCTACATGTCATGTTTCAAATACTATACAGGGCCTCCTTTCAATCCGGGAAATAAAGAAAAATGAAAATTTCCTTTACATGGGAAACTGGGCCAAAGCAAAAGTTGAAGCTATTGGAGTTTTTCGTTTAAAATTACAATTTGGCCTTTATTTGGATCTTGAAGACACTCTTTTTGTACCCACTGTTTCAAGAAATTTAATTTCCTTGTCTAAACTCTCAATAATGGGCTTTTCTTTTAACTTTCAGAATAATGGTTTTACATTATATAAGAATAATTTCGTTTTTGGCTCGGGTTTTTGTCGAATGGTTTGTTTCAAATTAATCTTGATCCTTATTTTTCGGAATCATTATTATCTCTGTATAGTAATATTGTAACTAAACATCTTTCTTTTAATGATAATTCTGCTTACTTGTGGCATAAAAGATTAGGATACATATCCAGAGAGAGAATTGAAAGGCTTATTAAAGAGGGAATTATTCCTGATCTGGATTGGTTCGATTTTAGTGTATGTGTGGAATGTATTAAGGGCAAATAGACTAAACATACAAAGAAGGGATCCACAAGAAGCACCCAACTTCTTGAAATTATACATACTGATATTTGTGGTCCTTTTAATGTTTCTTCTATTGGAGGAGAAAAATACTTTATCACTTTTATAAATGATTTTTCCCGATATGGCACATTGTATTTGTTACATGATAAAGCTCAATCCGTTAATGCACTTGAGGTTTATATTATAAAAGTAGAACGACAATTGGGTAAAAAGGTAAAAATCATTCGATCGGATAGAGGTGTTGAGTTTTATGGAAAATATGATGAATCGGGACAACATTCCTGTCCTTTTTCTAAATTCCTTTTGAACGTTTGGGTATTTGCGCAAAATACACAATGCCAGGTTCACCTTGGTAAAATGGTGTAGCTGAACGGCGCAATCGTACTCTTATTGAAATGGTTATGAGTATGATAAGTAGAACTGATCTACCTATGTTTTGTGGATGCATGCTCTTATAACTGTAGCACATATCTTAAATAGGGTTCCTAGTAAGGCAGTTTCAAAGACTCCTTTTGAACTTTGGAAAGGTTGGAAACCCTATTTAAGTCATTTTCGTGTTTAGGATGTACAACAGAAGCACACATTTATAATCCACATGAAAAGAAGTTGGACCCTAGAATGTTAACTTGCTATTTTATTGGGTATCCAGAAAAATCCAAAGGGGTATAAATTCTACTGTCCTAACCATACAACAAGAATAATTGAAATCGAAAATGCTAAAATCATTGAACATGGTGAAGATAGTAGGAGTAATGATGTTCGAAATGTGATTATTGAGGAAATTAAGGAAAATCCTCCTCTTCGAAGAACCTTAGATAATCACAATGAGGTTCCTAATGTTCCTACTGATGTTGTTGAATCGATTGTTTCTCCGAACAATAACGAAGAATAAATGGATGAACCATATACTGAACAACCACTAAATGCGCCTATTATTGAAAGACCACAAGACATAGCTTTATGAAAATCTCAGAGAAATTGGAGATCAGTTATTTCGAATGAATATGTGGTGTATCTTCAAGAAAATAAATTTAACATTGGGGATATTGATTATCAGGCCTCTTATGAAAAAGCTATTTCTAGCATAGATTATAATAAATGGATTGATACCATAAATGATGAAATAAAATCTATGGATTTTCATCAAGTCTGAGATTTAGTTGATTTGCCTAAAGGATATAAAGCAGTTAGGTCTAAATCGATATATAAGACCAAACGCGACTCAAATGGCAATATCGAATGACATAAAACAAGACTTATTGACAAAAGTTTTACTAAAAAAGAAGGCATTGATTATAGTGAAACCTTCTCTCCTGCTTCAAACAAGGATTCACTTAGAATCATATTAGCACTCGTCGTTCATTATGACTTAGAGCTACACCAAATGGATGTTAAAATAGACTTTCTTAATGGGAGTTTAGAGGAAGAAGTTTACATGGAACAACCCAAGGGCTTGATTCAAAAAGGACAGGAACACAAAGTCTGTTTGTTAAAGAAATCCATATATGGACTTAAACAAGCTTCTCGTCAATGGTATTTTAAGTTTCATCATACCATTACGTCCTTTGGGTTTGAGAAAAATAATGTTGATCGGTGTATAGACATAAAGACTAGTGGGAGTAAGTTTGTATTTTTGGTCCTATATGTTGATCATTTGCTTATCTCCAGCAGTGATATTGGTTTACTAAAGGAAGCTAAGAAGTACCTTTCACAAAACATTAAAATGAAAGATTTTGGCGAGGCATCCTTCGTGATCGAGATAACTATTTATCATGATCAATCACGTGGATTGAATGGATTATCACAGAAAGCTTACATTAGCAAAGTTTTACAAAGGTTTGGCATGCAAAATTGTAATCCTATTGATGTTCCAATTCTAAAAGGGGAGAAAATTAGTTTAAGTCAATGTCCCCAAAATGAATTGGAAAGGGATCACATGAAAGGTGTGCCATATGCTTCTCTTGTAGGGAGTTTATTATATGCACAGGTTTGTACTTTACTGGATATTAGTTTTGTCATTGGGATGCTGGGTAGATATCAAAGTAATCCGGGTGACTTCCATTGGAAGGCTGCAAAGAAGATGTTAAGGTACTTTCAAGGAAACAAAGACTATGTGCTGACTTATAGGAGATCTGATCACCTTGAGGTGATTGGTTATTCAGACTCAGATTTTAGAGGATGCCTTGACAGTAGGAAAAGCACTTTAGGTTATGTTTACCTTCTGGTAGGAGGGGTCGTTTCATAAAAAAGTGTTAAATAGAGTGTCATCACTTCGTCAACAATGGAGGCTGAGTTTGTGGATTGTTTTGAAGCTACAAATCATGGGTTATGGCTGCGAAATTTTATTTCAGGACTTAGTATTATGGGTTATGTATCTAAGCCACTGAAGATTTATTGTGATAATGCCACAACAGTCATTTTTTGTAAAGAATGATATATATTCTAAAGCAGCTAAGCATATTAAGATGAAGTATCTATCTGTTAAAGAAGAAGTTCAGAAACAAACTGTGTCAATTGGACACATTAGTACTAGTGTTAACATAGCTGATCCTTTAATGAAAGGACTATCTCCAAAGATATTTTTGCAATATACTAAAGAGAGAGGTCTCGAGTAGTTAATTGTGTAATTGCTATTTTCTTAGTTATTTGACACAACTTTTGATATCAATAAATTATTTCTAAATTCTAAATTTCTGTCTTAATTACATACATGCATGTGAATGACTGAATGTGACAGAAATAGTCTTTTATAAAGACATTATGAGACCATTATGACAACTCACATATTTCTCCTTATTAAGTATGACATTAGTGGCGTGGTACATAAAAGGAACCATGCTCTTGAATTAGTGTGGAACTGCCATGACTCACACTAATGAAGTTTTTAGTTAAGGTGCTTAATGATGTTCTAAGATACTTGCGCAACTTATGTTAATCGATTCGTTATGCATAACCTTATTAGGACCAAGTGGGAGACTGTTAGAATTAATATTTAATTATTTAATAATTACAAAATTCATTCCAAGTTTTGTAATTATAAATTAAATAAGTTAATTATTTCTCCTAATTATTGTGGTCCAAATAAGGGGACGAATTTGATTAAATTAATGTATTAATCTTAGAAAATTATTATTCCAAAGGTCACATGACTTTTGGTATATTTGTGAGTCCCTTTAGATACTTTAGTGGATGGTAGATGATGAGTTTTAAGGAAAATTTCGGGTCCCCTTCCACCCTATATATAGTGAACCTATATCCACTAATTGGTACATAATAACACACAAAATATATTTAGGCTAAGAAGGGAAAATCTCGATTTTTCAAATTTTCCACATTTTGGATTTCTGGTTGTTTTCCAAGAGTAATTCTAGATCATTTGCTAGGAAGAGATAAGATCTTGAAGAAGGAACACCAACTAGATTTTACAAACAACAAATCAAACCTTCATGGAAAAAGGTGTTTTTTCATATAATTTGTAGTTAAAATTAAAATTGTGATTGCATGATAATATTGAAGATCTCGTAAGAATTAGTTTCATGTTATAAGTAATTCTTATTCATATTACATTAGTATATACCCATATCATTTCATGGGACCCACGTTTTGTTTTGTTACAAAGGCAGAACGAAGGTTTCTCATGAAATGTCCTATTTGATTCTTTATTTTGCTTGGGAATCGGCTTATAAGATTCTTCACATGGGTTCTTCATGAAATTAACTTTTTGTTGTTAATTGTTATAACAAGGACAACAACTCTCATGTCAAAGAACTGCACCACAAGGAATCTCACTTTATTGGGACATTAGATCATGATGGAAAGATTTTTTTTATTTGTTCTTATAGTTAAATTTATTTAATTATATCTGTATGTTTATTTCTTTAATTTTATATTACATAATTTTACATACTAACTAAATTAATTTGGAATATTCATTTTTTGGCAATATGAATTATTATTTTGAGACCAACCTAGATTACCATTTTTTTAAGAATTCATTACATTTCTTCTTTTTCAAAAGTCAATTAAAATAGGGTAATTATGTTAAGGTATAAACTAATATTTTGGTTCTTAAATTTTATTTTAAATTAAAAATAATTTTATTTTTTGAAAAATTAAAATTGTAAGTTTGGATAATTTATGCAATTAAATTGAAAATTACCAACTTGAATGAATATTATTTTCAAAATCTCAAGTTTTAAAAAACTAAGTGAGAGAGGGGTTTCAACATAAGCATCATTTATAATATGATGTAAGTCATGCAAAGAGGAATATTAATTATTGTGGTGGTCGGTATAAGCTTCATAATGGATAATTTTGGATTCATTAAAAGCGTGGGTAGCCCTTAAAGGAGGAGTTATGTGATATGATATAATATAAAATTAGTTGATAGTGTACACTTAGACACAACGTCATTGCTTAAAGGAGCCATCGACTATTTGCTATGTTAGACAAAGGATCCTAAAGTGTCGGGATAAAATAATGAAAGTTTAATTCCGGTCTATTTCAGTGTGTGGTGATTTAAGCTCCCAACGAGAAATCTCAAATAATAAGGGAACTAGGATGTTCGACAGACTGCTTTTAAATTCTTGGTTGAGGTATGTCCCTTAAGATGTAATTGAAATATATCTCATGTTTAACTCGTAATTGATTTTTTCAATTTCATGTCTCTATGATTTAAAAAAAATTATTTTTTCCCCTATTTAAGTCTTAAATTTTTAATTGGATTAAAGAACTGAAAATGTAATTGGACATGGTAATGGTATTTCACTTAAAAGAGAATTCATGATTTATGGTCTGATCTGCAGCGGTAACTTGGTATGTAGACTCAGAAACCATGAATTAGGATTGAAAATGGATGCACTTTTAATCTTGAATTTTATTTCGAAGTTAAAATCACCAAGTGGACCTTCGAGGCCCATTTATAATGAGCATAAGATGGGTTGAACATGGTTATCTTTTATTAATGTCGTTCGATGACTTTTCGATAAAAAAAGTGGTTTTAAAGGCTTCATCGATTTTATTGATGATCCCTTAAAAGTAACAATGTGTTTGCCATCATGAACCACAACTCCGAGGACTTTGATTAGCTCAAAGTGTTTAAGGCTAAGCTGGAACATAAGTAAGGTAAACTGATCCAAGTTTTATATCGAATCGTAAAGTTTTTTTTACCTCTAACGATAGTTAAGGGATAATTTTTTGGAGGCATATAATTTTATCCCAATTGCCTACCTAGGGCATTCCATTTGGAACAATATATAGCAAATGGAAGAATAAGAAGAGGGTCCATTGTAGGTTATTTAGGACTACAACATTCTCATTGGGACTTTACATAAGAGATAGACATATACATTTTTAATTTAATTTCTTCTTATTCGATCTCTTCAGCTTCCATTAAACACCGGAGTGGGAGCAGGCTCGTTCTAAGGTATATTTGTATCTGGGGGTACCCAAAACTCATTGTGGAAGGAGCCAAAAAGTTCGAATTAAGGATAGATTTATGCCTCATTATTGTCTAACCCAAAGGTAGTTTATATTTTACCCATAAGTATAAGAAAGTCATTAATTGTATAAATGACGAGTTCTTGAAAGAGGATTGTATAATAAACCACCGTCCCAAGTGTAAGTTGTACTTACAAGATATAAAAAAACTTAAAGTCACCAACGTTGTTAGACCACTCGTACATGATGCAATACGATCCAATATCGATAGTACACAACCTTTTTATAGTGGGAGCATTGTTGATAATTAGGGTACATGTATCATTTATACTAGATATCAAGTGGTGTCATGTCATAGTGGGATCATTATGAGTAATCATGAATGGTTAGTATTTTTAGATGATCATATCAATAAGATTCCAGGTAAACATGAAGCTAGCCGTGGTAACTACAAAGAGGCATTCTAAGACAAGGACATTTCTTTGACTTGCGACTATGGGTACAAAAGAGATTCGATGTATTCGAATCAAGTTTTGGGACTTATAGATTTGTTGATGGGGTAAAACCCATCGGGCACAAGTGGAGATACAAGAAATTTAAAGATAGATATATGGGATAGCGTGAATTTTAAAGTCAAGTCTTACGAAAGGGTTGACTCTAAAAAAAGGAATTTACTATGAGAAAACATTGACTAAAAATCCATAGTAAAATTAGTCAGGATTCTTTTAACATCGAGACTGCATTCTTGAATGATTGTCTCGACACATACATAGCAAGAAGTTGAAAAAAGAAAATTTATATAAGCTTGTGACGTACATTTATGGATTTAAGCTAATATTAAGGTATTGGATCTTTCGGTTTGATCATATAATCAGTTTTTTATTTTAATCAAAGTTCAACAATACTTGCTTGTATAAGAAGCATGCCAAAAATGTGGTGATATTTTTTTAGTATAGTTTATGGATAATACTAACCTAATCGACAATGAAGTGAGACTATTATTTCACATATGAGTATGGTTGTCCGGATATTCGATACAAACTACTTAGGGAAAGCCTATCACGTCTTTATGATCAAGCTTGCACTAGATCAGTTGCAAAGAATGTTGAAATTATCCCAAGTCGATTATATCAATCTTGTACACACAAGATTAATATCATGATTACATTTGATATTTGATTTCTAGATTAAATTATTTGTGATGCCATATAGTTTTGATATTTATCCAGTCGTATTCATTTGTTTTTCATGTTTGATTAAGTAGTTACCGCATAAGTTAAGAGGATCACATAGTGAACACATTCTTAAATGAAAGTGTGCATTTTATTGAGATGAATATAATATTAATGGAAGGCATGTGATTTATGAACTTAACCTTAAATATGTGATTTCAATGCTAGGTAGACAATATAAATTAATAATAAATGACATCAACGATGATCTACTCCTATTGCATGACTGTTCATTAGTATAAAATCTTCACTTTTCCATGTTCTAGAGGAGAGGTAGCATTCGGTTCTTATAGTCCTTCAGATCTTATGTTCTTGAACAAATAATACGAATGATGATGTATGGATATTCCAAATTATATGCGTATTTTTCATTAATGGGTTTCTTCGTTGACTATATCATCTTTTCTAAGACAAGATCACCAACTTTGAATGTTGGATTTCTCACCCACCAGTTGTAATACTGTGTGACATTGTTTTGTATAGTAGACATTCATATATCCATTTCTTCTCTCTTTTCTTCAATGACGTACAAGCCTACTTTAATTAGGTTTTCATTCTTCCTCGCACTTAAAGCTGTAGTAGGGCCATAAACTAACGAAGATGAGTCAAGCTTATCTAAGCTCGTTTATTAAATGAGCTTGAAATCATGTTCAATCTCGATTAATTTACTAAATGAATGAGTCCAACATTATATTTAAATGACTCAAGGTTGATCAATTCTATTTTAAGAGGCCTAATTAATCTTGTTTATGCCTAAAAAGTCGAGCTCAATGATCGTAAATTTTTAAACGAGCTCAGAATCATTTTCAATATAGATTTTTTTCCTTAACAAATGAGCCGAGAACAAGTTGTTGACGAACAAATCAATATGTTTTCATCCTCAAGCTATATAATTTAAGGCTTGGTAACTCTAGCTCAACTAATTGGAAATCATCTAGTGAGGGACATATCGAATTTCGAGGATAAAGTCCGTTTATTAGGGGGAATACTATAATACCCAGTATTTATTTAGTTATTAATTGTGAGAATGGATTGATAAAATGGAATTCACTATTGCTTGAGTGAGTTAGTATTAATAAAAATGCATATTTAAATGATGATTACATGTGCATGTTATGGGATGTATTTGTATCACATGTTATCTTTAATTAATAGGGTACCTAATTAAGTTAGACAATAACAGTTAGGCATAAAATAAATGTTTGTATGTTTATTTACGTTGTAATTTATTATCATGAGTTTTGAGACACTACCATTTGAAGAGGACTCTAAAGTGAAATGAATGCCTGAATACATATTTTTATTGTTATATGTTGGGTGTACGGGGTAGTTATGCCTCTAAGCTATATTTTGGATTGTATTTTGGACTCATTTGGAGGACCAAATTAAGCCTAATATTGACCTGAGAATTTAAGAATTGATTAGGTGAGTTAGACCTCATTAATAAAATATTTTACACCAGAGAAATAAAATCTATATCCTTAATCATTTGCGAGAACTTAAGGACAATTTGAGGAGAATAAGAACAATGATTAACACATAGAGATTCATCATTCGTACACTCAGGTAAGAAATCTTTTGCGCTATCATGAATGATCTATAACATATTTATAATTCATGTAATGTAGAGTAATATAAGATTTAGATTCACCTCTAGGATTGCAATTTGATATCTTAATCATGTTCAGTTAATGAATTATTTGGGATCATTATTTAATTGATTGACTTAAAATACTTATGATTTTAGAGGAGAAGCCCTAAGCTGAATTATTTTTTACTATGAATCTGTTATTAGAATTCATGTTTAGGTTTGATTTTCTTATGTAATTTTAATCCCCAAGTTAATTTGATGTTTGGATCTATACTCCATTCAATGAGAACGATGACATAGGTTTAATATGGGAAATTATAATATTAAACCATTAATTTTTTGAACTATAATTATTGTTGAGTCAGTTTAGGGTCATGAATCCATATTTAAACATATTTATAATGAAGATAGTATTGTTTTTAGAATCTTTGCAGCTAAAATTGGATGTTTTGGGGGGAATCTATGTTTTTGGTTTAATAAGGTTTCCATGCATATTTCCTTCGAACAATATTGGTGCCTCGTTCGAACGATAATCGTGCCTCATCCGAACGATCTTGAAATCTCTTTCGAACGAAATCTCATTGTCAGTGATGTTTAGGATAACGAAGCATGTTTTTGGGTTTGGAGAGCGCAATAAACTCTTTAATAATCTTTTTTTAACCCATAAGACAATTTAATACGATGTTTAAACTATAATATTACGAGAATAGATTTTAATATAGGTTTGATAAGTATTAAACATTTATTTAATCGGTACAATTCGACATTGAGAACTAGAACGATATTGGTTATGCGCGCAATTGAAGAGAAATTCTATAGTTGTATAATATATTGTGTTATATATATATATATATATATATATATATATATATATATGTGAACATACCAGTACTCGTGGATTTTACTAGTCGAGGTCTCTTTAAAGGTAATGACCATGTACTGCACACCTAGTTGTTGACGTAGGATGTTGTGGAGGAAATTATGTTTTGATAATTTGTTTAGGTCGATATCTTCTTATCCTTATACTCTTACTCCTTTGGTACCTGGAAATGACCATTCGTAAAATCGTTGAAGAATTGAACGTGGTTGGCGTTGAGAGTGAGCATTAATTGTATTCTAGAGATTACTATTGCATAATCTACTTCGTTGTTGAATGCATGAAAGTTAAATCTCAAGGTATATTCCATGTTGGCGTATGATTAGGTATAAATATATCATATTTATCCGCTTAATTTTGGTATTTTTACGATCCCATACATTGCATTTATCTCGAATTTATCTCATTATTGTGTTACTAACCCTCCTTGGCAAGTGTTTCGTATTTTGTCTATTTATGTCATATTTTACTTGTAATTTATGCAAGTGGATTTGAGAAAAAAATACTAAAAAGTGAAAGATTTGCCAAAAATGAGAGTCATGGGAAAATTCATGAGCACTCTGTAAGAAACATCACCACAATATGAGCTACGGTGAAGAACTTATGTGTATTCAAAGTTAGGAGAAGAATCCAGAGGTGAAAAGTGCAAATATGAGAAAAAGATAAAAAAAAAAGAATCACTTAAGCAAAGGAAGTACACAAAGTAGTTTGGAATTCAGAGAGAATAGATTCGACTTACGAACCGGTTTGGGTCCTCCGGGGCGAATGGGTTCAAGGTACCTGTTTGTTTAAAGAGGGAATTCAAATTTTCTCCTGATCTTTAGCTAAAAGAGTTGCGTTAGTTCAGGACTTTAAAAAATGACTTCCATGACTTGTAAATACTTATTAGGAGTATTATTATAAGATATTCATTCATATAATGTAGAGGAAAACCCTAGATATAAGTGGATAAAACTTTATGATTTGTTTTCATGCAAAATTCAATAAGAAGTTGATTCCATTTCAGAAATTATAGAAGATTTTTCCTTGCATGTTCTTCATCCTCTACATATTGGTAATGTTTTTTTAATGCTTTATTCTTGTTATTCAATCATTATGTCTTCATGTAATCTTAATAGTTCATGCATAGTGATTAATAACATCATGTCCGGCTAAGTTTTTAGAGAGTTGGGTTACATGAACCCAATTTAAGTGTTAGAGTTGGATGTAAAATTGAATATGATCATAAGTCCAATTAGGGTTTGATATGTTGTCAAAACAAATATTATAGGTCTCTTAACTCCTTTTTTTGTAGGCAACCAGATTTTTTACGAATATAATATATGTATTGATAATTTCATCATTTACGTTGATTTATTTATTGACTAGTATGAAGTAAAACCCTCATATATGTAGTGCTTTGATGAAATTAATGTTTCTTCTAATTAAATTTATAATTGTTGAAAATTTTGTATCTAACAATTATATCTTCGGTTCGAGGGATTGTATCCTGACTCCATTTTTGTTAATAGTTTTCCAAATTTCGAAATTTCAATTTTTGCTTTCTTTCAGATTAAAATTGCATTCATATTTAAATCTTCTTAGATAAGTAAAAGTTTTCTATAATGTAAATCACCGTTACTTTTATTTCGTTAGTCGAAGCCTAGATTCTAGAAACCTACCTTTTTCATCTTCGTCACGATTTTTTGTCCTATTTTCCTCCGGATTCGTCCAAAACTTACCAGGTTATTACTTAAACAATCGGCTTGCATTGGAGCCATAGAAACACGCTTAGGATACACATTTTGTGTTACGTCAAGTTTTTGGCACCGTTTCCAGGGAAACTAGGTAGACATAATAGGTAGGTAGAATTAGGCTAAGAATTTGACTTTAGTTCTTAAAAAATCAAAAAAATCATAAAACCCAAAAATTCAAAAGATCCAAAAGAAAAAATTAGAATAATAAAAATTAAAATATTCTCTCATTCTTTGAATGCAAAATACTCAACCCAATCCAATTAAAATCCCAATGCTCCTATGGTACACGAAAGTCCTACAAATAAACTCACTCCTACTAGCCCTCACACTCCAAACTCTCCAATCTGGGTACCACCTCCTAAACTGTGTAGTCACACCACAAGTCACATGTCTAGGAACTCCAGTGAGAAAAGTAATTCTATAAGTGTGAGTACGATGTCTAATCACTCTAGTTTCGGAACATGTGAGGGAGTGATATCGTATCTTCACATAAGAGTCCTTTTATACCCCGAGCGAACTGTCGCTCTGGAGAGACATGCAAGCTAAGTTTCTCCAAAAGTAATTTCCCTCACATAGGACCAATTTTTTTAAGGCTCAAATTCCGACATTTGCAAAAAATGAGAATATATCCTTCGATAAATGTTGACAGAGGTTTAATAAGTTAATTAACATGTGCCCACACCATGGTTTTGATAATTGGAGACTCTCTTCCTTGTTCCATCATGGGCTAAGTTTAATTTTCAAGCAACTCGTTGAGACTATGTGCCTGAGAGAGTTCTCAGGGTTAGATGCGGACGATGCGGAGGCCCACTTCAAGTATGTCGTTGAGACTACTCAAGTGTGAAACACATTAGATCTGAACGCCCAACTGAAAGTTCAACACACGTCCACAACTCCTTTATCATTCAGATTTTATGAATTGGACTAGAAAGACACGTTTGATCTTCAAATTAATCAACTAATAAGATATTAGAAGACGTGGTTTAAGCTAGAGGCGAGACTTTTAACGAAGGAATGACTGGCTATACCTGCCTACAAAGGTATGCTATAAGAGAAAGTTTAGGCGGTGTGAGCTTTTAATGGTAATTTTAAATCCCCTCACGGTAATTCTTTTTACCCCTCGTGGAGAAACCATCCCAGTTTTAATTACAGGCAACAGAACATAGCGGTGAACCTGAATCGACATGTTGCCCGAGAGCCGCTACCAATCGCACCTTACCAACAAGAAACACATATATAAGAGCCCCCTCCTATGCCTTATATGATACCACAATGAAAGGATATTGCGGACACTTTATCTCAATTCTTGCAAACTCAGTCAGCAATGAACACCCAAAATGTCCAAAATTCTGCCGACTTAAAGGCGTCCTTGTCTAAGTTGCAATCTTCCTAAAATGTCTAAGAGAAGGGCAAGTTTCCTGCCTAAGGCTAAAGATACCCCCAAGGTTAAAGTTTTGTTAGTTTTAATACCGATGAAAAAAAAGGGCAATGTCAAGTGGTAACCACTCTATGTAGTGGGGGAGTTTGTGAGTTGTCACCTCCACCCACATGATGAGAAAAATGATAAGGAGATTTCGATCGACACTAAAGAGGCCGAAGATGACACCTTGGAAGAGGGTGATAAAGATGACACAGTTAGGATCGAGGTGGAAGTGAAACCCCATAAGGCTGCTCTTTACCCTCAATGGTTGGTCCCTCCTCCTAAAGGGGCCTCCTGTGATGACATCTTAGAAGTTCTTAAGTAAGTAAATCTTCATTTACCTTTTCTCGAGGCTATCAAGCAAGTTTTCGTATATGAAAAGTTTACCAAGGACTTGCTCATGCTGAAATGTAGATTAAAGGTAAAGAAAAAGGTGTTCTTAGCACAAAAATTAAGTATGGTACTTTTGAGTGACCTCCAGTAGAAGTATAAAGATCTAGGTGAACCTACCATTTCGTGCATCATTGGAGAGAGTAAAATTGAGAGAGCGTTATTAGATTTTGGGGAGATTTTTAACATTATGCCATACTCCATCTATAGACTTCCAGATTTGGGAGACCATAAGACCACAAAAAATACTCTCCAACTCGCAGATCGTTCCATGAAGATACGACGGGGGATAGTTGAGGATGTGATAATTTAAGTCAACACTCTCTTTTTCCCGATAAGTTTTATCATTTGGGGTTCAAAGCCCTCCTTTCTCTCGAGTCATCGTGTTTCCATGATCCTTGGCCGCCTATTTTTAGCTATGGCTAATGTGTTGATTAATACGTGAAATGGGCAAATGCAACTCACGTTCGAGAGAATGATACTCAAGACTAATATCTTCAACATCACCAAGAAAATGGGTGATGATGTTGAGTTATACAAGCCGGATCTTATAGAGGAGGTAGCACATGAACATTTTGAGGCTAATCACACTAGGGATCCGTTAGAGGCATGTCTAGTTACAGCGTGAGAGTGAGAGTGCGTACACCAATTTCGAGTGCGAGGTGAGGGAGATGGGAGTTTTTTTAAATGCGTGTGAGAGTGATAGGGACGTGAGAGATTTTTGTTGGGTCTTTTAATTTAAGGATCTTCCACTAAGGGAATCACACATGATTCCCGCTGATGTGAAATTTCCTACCCTCGAGTTGAAGAAGCTTCCTTCCAATGTCAAATACTCTTATTTGGGAGAGGGTGAGACATATCACGTTGTTGTATCCTTGAGCCTAAATAAAGATAAAAAAGAAATTTTTATGGTTATTTTTAGGAAGCATAAAGATGAATTTAGTTGGACCATCGTGGATTTAAAGGGTATAAGTCCTTTAATTTGTTCCCATAAAATCCACCTAGAGGAGGATGTGAAGCCCTCTAGGGAGATGCAATAGCGTTTGAACCCAACCATAAAAAACGTCATTAGAATGGAAATGACTAAGTTATTGGATGCAAGCATCATCAATCCCATCTGTGGATAGAAAATGGGTGAGTCCTATTCAAGTTATCCCGAAGAAGTCAGGAATGACAGTGGTCAAAAACTCGAAGGGGGAACTTATACCAAAACGTACCACCACTGGGTGGCGTGTTTGCATTGACTATTGGAAGCTCAATGCCAGCACTCAAAAAGGCCATTTCCCTTTGCCGTTTATGGACCAAATGCTTGAGAGAGTCGCTGGCCACTTGTTTTACTGTTTTTTATATGGTTATTCCATGTATAACCAAATTGAGTTGGATGTTTTAGATCAAGAGAAGACAACGTTCAAATGTGCTTTCGGCATGTTTGTCTATAAACATATGCCATATGGATTCTATAATGCACCTACGACCTTTTGACGGTGCATGCTTAATCTATTTAATGACATGATCGAAAGGGGCCTTGAGGTGTTCATGGACGATTTTAGTGTCTTTGGACCCTCTTTTGACCATTGCCTCATTAATCTCGAGAAAGTGCTTGCCCGATGTGTAGAATAGAACTTGGTGATAAATTTGGAAAAGTGTCATTTTATGGTTACCGAAGGTGTAGTTCTTGGCCACATCATGTCATCCAAGGGTATATAGACGACAGGACCAAAATTGATGTTATTTCAAAGCTTCCCTGTAGTACCCTATATTTTAGTGTATTTTTATTTAATTAATTTGAGGAATTAGTTAGGGAAAATACGTTTTAATTAAATTGTGCGAGCGAAGTAATTTAATGAGATTAGATGATAATTGGGACTATTAAATATTAATCTTGAGATAGATACTAATTAATATTGCATTATGATATTTACTAAGCATGAATAGTAAATAATTGATAATTTTGGTTATACGACATAGCGAATGATATGTGGTTTTTTTTAATTGTCGGTATACGACATAGCGAATGATATGTGCGTATTTTATTTCATCTCAACGGGAGTCGCGTGTAGATTATTTTGAGGTGAGAAATAAGAAATATATTTTAAGTGACTCGGATGATAATTTAGAGGCGACGAATGATTTCATATGGGTCTAAATAGTCTGAATAGGGTACCCGAGAGTATAGTTTGGGTCCCAGATCAATTTTGGACCAAACTAGCACTTATTAAGGGCGTTTCGATCATTTTTCTAATAGAGGTGAAGGGACCTACGAATTTTAGAACCCTATATCAGATATTTAGAGATTGGGTTTAGGGATCGTAACACAAAAAGGTTAGAGAGGCCATTAGAGAGAAGAGAGAGAACCTATTTTTAAATCTTAAAGAGGGATTTTGAAGATGGTGAAGAAATCAAATATCCCAAGGCAATTGGAAAGGAAGATTGGAGAAGAAAATAATCAATCATCAATAAAGAACCAAGAAATCAGATCAATCAATCTAAGGTAAGTGTTTATTTCAAATTAAATTGATGTTATAATACCCATGTGAAGGGTTTTCATAAATAGATTGATTTTATTGAAAAATGTTTGATAAAAAGTATCAGTTGATTACATGTTTGGGTAAAATTGCATGTAGTTAATGTTTATATCTGTAGAGAATTTAAATCTGAAGAGTTTTGATTATTACTACAGATTTAAATCGGGGTTTTGAATTGAATTTAATGGATGAACACAAAACTAGAGTGTGAAAGAGTTTTGAGGATTTATTCATTGTTGATTGATTCCAGTAAAGTCTTAATGGTGAAAAATGCATCTGATAACTGGGAGGTTAATTTGCAGACAAAACGAACTGGTCCGGTCCTGGGAAGGTCTGATCGGTCCGGTATCCTAAATTTTTAAAATTTTCATCTTTTACCTAGTATTCCTAATTAGAGGTGGTGAACAAACATTAATCACTTGTGAAAATAAAATTGGGATACTTATTATTTTATAGTAGGCTCACGAGGGGAGTACGACTTTGCCTTAGAGATAAAATTAAGACGGGAATGATATTGGTTATAGTAATTCGTAATTAATCTGAGAGATGCATAAAGAATTACGGGAATCTATTAAAACTATGTATATCAGTAGGTTAAGGATGGTAACTACTAAATTTATATAACAAAGGGGTAACTAAGACCCTAGAGTTGTGTGAACACTCCTATATATACGATAGTGAGATAAATCGTAAAGTAAATAGTATGACGAGTATGCGCGAGATATATACAACGTACTAACATGTATTATCGGATTGTGTGAATACCTATTGATGTATAGTACTACTTAAGTTGTGTGAATACCTAAAGTATACTATATATAGATATTGGTAAATGAGGTATGATTCCGAACCAAGAGATCTAAATCACTATTGGTGATCGAGGTAGGATTCTGAGACAATAATCCCTAAAATATGATAGAGGGAGATGATTATATAGTATGTGTTTATTGTATATATTGTGCAAATACATATACATAAAGTGTGCTTAATTCTATATTGGGGTCGATGATTATCCGGACCAATATATGGAAGCATGATTTGGGGTCGATGATTATCCGGACCAAATCAAAGATAAATGATATTGGGGTCGAGGAGTATCCAGACCAATATACATATGCATAACATTTACCTTGGGGTCGAGGGAATTCCGAAACCAATGGAAATGATAGGATGATTGGGGTCGATGATTATCCGGACCAATATCCTTATAATATATATTATGCGTGAAATATAAACTTCATGATATTCTACTTATGTCTAAGAGTAAACATGTAGATGATATATATATATATATATATAGAGGCCGGTTCTAATGCAGACTTAACTTGAGGACGGATTTTTTTGTATTTTTTAAAAATAGTAAAAAACTTTTTTCGACTTGATTTTTTTCTGTAGTATTAAAACATTTCAGGGTATCCCTATAAAAAAAAAATCAACTCAAAATGAATTATTTTGCTATTTTTAAAAAATCGGTCAAACATATGTCAGTTTTTAAAGCTCTTTAAAAGTCACATATGTTTGACCGATTTTTTAAAAATAATAAAATATTTCATTTTGAGCTGATTTTTTACACGGATCCCTTGAAATGTTTAAATACCACAGAAAAAAATCAAGTCGAAATTTAATTTTTTGCTATTTTTAAAAAATACACAAAAATTCGTCCGCAAGTTAAATTCGCAAGTTGCGTCTGCATTAGAGACTGGCTGTATATATATATATATATATATATATATATATATATATATATACATACACATCTAAATGATAAATTAAGTAGAGAGAAACTTAATTTCAAGATTTAAAATAGATTGGGAATATCTATAATTAATTAAGTAGTGAAACTTAATTTTTGAAGTTGAATGGTAACATCGAAATGATTTATGAATTAAGTAGTGAAACTTAATTATGGAAGTTGAATGATGATTAGATTTGAAATGCTATATGAATTAAGTAGTGAGACTTAATTTTGATGATTAAACATAACATATGTGAATGTTATATAAAAACTGAATAATATGTGAGAAATGTTAATAATGAAGTGTGCTATATGGGCGGTATGGGAGAGTAGACTTGATATAATTGGTTATATACTTTATTTGAGATATCTTAGGTATGATAACTAAGTAGGTTAAGTATTATAATGTTAGATGAGAGGTGGGAAAACTCAAGAGAGTGTGCGTGGACCTAACATGTGTAATCAATAACCGATTTTAATTGCAATAAATTACTTATTAAATGTTTTCAAATGTTTGGAGTACTAACACTTTCTACAAAAATATTTTCAAAACCTTTTATGTATCTAGCCACAGGGACGCCTTACTTGATGGTTTTATTTCAAGGATTCAGAGCTGAATTCCTACAGAGTGGTGGTGGATTTAGTTGGGACTGGAAAGGCCAGTAGTGTGTTCCTTAGGGACAACGAAGCTAAAGGAATAGTAAGGGTGGCCGTCGGGGTAGAGGCTCCCAGGGTTCGAGAGAAAGACAACCTTAATAGGGTCAGTATGTCCAGGAATCGGGGATTGTATGAAGAGGCTTTTTATGTGAAGATTAGGACCGCATGCATTGATTTTTTTCGAAGTGAGTAAAAGGGACAAGAGTATGGAGCCTATATGGGGCAATGATTAAGATAGTTTTGGTTTAGTTCTGATCGGCGTGTCATGTCCAAGAACCATTTGAACCACTAACATTATTAACAACTGGAAGTATGAGTTTTATCATCGGGTTAGTGGGGTAAGTTTTATGTGACACGAGCGGGTCACAATATTCCGTTAGCACTAGATTTGCATGTGAGATGAGTTTAGTGGGGATATCATTGATAGCATTAAATTTGTATATTGTTTCCTTTGTATAGCGGGGCTCTCTTTATTATTATCTGCAGGGAGAGCGAGTGCAGGTGCAGGGAGTATATGTATGTTGAAGTTAATCGTTCTAGTGACATATCATGCGAGTGTGGTATTATCCTTAGTATGGACTGATTAGCGATGTGGGTGGAACGATAGACGACTGTGATAGCAAGACAACATTGTCTAATGTTAGAGGTCAGGATGCGTTATTTTACAAGGCATCGCCTGAAAAAGGGTCGGGCTCACATATATATTATATTATGATAGAGACTTCGGAAAGTATGATTGTCTAGAGATATTTGATCCCGATGTGTAGAGACTTTATTGATGTGAATGGAGGTATATTGGATTTACTGTTGAGGGGAGAGATTTAACTCATTATTATGTTTAACGCTCAGAACTTGGTGATAGGGAGAGAGCATTGTTATATCACTCCTTTAGAGACGTGGGAGTTGAGATTTATATTTATGTGTTGGGGACATGATTTTGAGAGTCCCGATTAGGAGATTGAGGTTTATGAAATTTGATTACTAACAATGCTGAGTAATAGAGTGTTGGGGAAGTTCCTTGTTAGAATGTTGTTGCGTGATGAGATACGCATGGACTTTGACGAACGTCATGAGTAGAGAGATGTTGATGGATGCTAGGGGATTAGTTTCAAATGTTAATCAATGGATGTGTAGAGAAAACACTCTGAAGGGTGGCAAGATGTTAAGGAGAAATAAAATTCAATTTATGGGGTGATTAAGAATACTCATGAGTTATAGCCACATCGATAATGCGAGGCTAGTTTTAAGGAATGTGTGTGTGCCGTTTCTAGTGTTGTGCAGATATGTACCAATGGGATGACGTAGGAATCAATGTGTGGAACATATGCTTAAGGGCAATTATAGATAAAGCCGAAATAGTATGATGGATTGAATGGTGTGTTAGAATGACGATAATGCTATGTGACGCCATTCAAAAGATATCTCTTGATAAAGAGGAGGCCGAACTATTGTGAAAAAATAAAGCAGAGCATTACTCAGTCGAATGTTGAGAGTAGCATATGCATAAACAGAATGTTGATGACTATGGGGCAAAAAGACCCAAGAAGTGTGCCAGTTGTGAAAAGTGCATGAGCTGTGACTTTTAGCATACCTGGGGAAGAAGGGGAGTATAAAGTACCACTTAATTTGAGATATTATAAGTGAATTTGATCTTGGGTGAAACGTAGTGAGATTGTCTCCGGATGCACCACTCATAGATGGAAGAAGGTTAGCTCGAGATGATCAACCAGAATTTAGTAACAAGCCTACATTGCCAGTGATGGAATGGGTAGGTAGACTAATAAAATTCATGATGGGTTTCCAACACCGTGACTAGGTAAAAAATTCCTCAGAGTGTATGGAATGGATTAGCTAAGATAAATTAATTATTATTCTTTCTTTAAAAAGGAGGTTACACCGGTGCAAGGTGCTTCCCAATATTGTTCTGTATCAGGAGGAGATCCTGCAATCCCACCTCTGATTGGGATTATTAGGAAGCGATGGTGTTGAAGTTTTATTTTGGCCATATTATTTCACCTATAGCCCAATGGTTAAATGATAGGTAGTTTATTATGTTGTCTAATGCGAGTAGTATGTGTGGTTCCTTATAGGGTAATTGAAGGGAAGAATTATCGATTTGTAGAGTTGTGTGTAATAACTTGTACCGATTTATCAGGCACGAGGTACCTATTAAGGTTTATGTGGAAAGCCTTACCGTTTACCCTGAGATTGATTAGAGGTGAGGGGATGGCTAGACTTTTAGACTGGCCCTAATTTGGAGTCTATAGAATAATAGTGTAGTGAACCACAAACTACTTTGGGTGACTTTTGAATGTCGTAAGAGATACTTCACCGTGAATCGAAGGTCTATATATTGATGATATACCCGTTTATATCCTCGACATGGATGAGGATTATCTCCAAAATGGACGACCCTACGAGGGGCCGATCCTTCACCAATCTCTTGACGACCCTCCGCCCAGGCTCCAGACGACAGTACGAGGGGCCGACCCTAGCCAAGGCTCCAGACGACAGTATGAGGGGCCGACCCTCTACCAGGCTCCAGACGACAGTACGAGGGGCCGACAGTACGAGGCCAGATTTGGGCCAGGCTCACTACTGGAAGAAACTTTGCCCTCGGCCTCGGCTCATAGGCCGAGGGTGATATCATGACAGCGCGTGGTTGGGGAGACGCGTGAAACAGTGCGCGTGAGGCTCATATGACACGTGGCAGACCGTTATAACAAAATCACACCCTCACGTGAGGGAATATTATGTCATCATTTGGCATCTACAGGTGTCAACAGGGGATTGGCTAGATCATTATTCACATGCACCATGCTTACTTGGGGGGTACACTACACCCCCAAGACCTATATATACTTGTCATCTACAACCCTACAGGGGATCGATCAATTAACTGTAGCCCTAGCTAAGACTCTGCTTGTACACACACAGTAGAGAGAGAGAGGGTTATGTGCATTGTATCCAAGGCCATTAGTGCCCATACTTAGTGGATCACACACTCACAGTGGATGTAGGCCAAATTGGCTGAACCACTATACATCATTGTCTTATTTCCTCTTATACTCATCCCCTTCTACATATTTATGCATCTCTATGGCTGCCATGGTTACTACTATTTGAGCTCATTATCACTTATCTGGTGGTGATAAATTCAAGCATCAACAGTTTGGCGCCGTCTGTGGGAACGAGAAGACATCTCTTCCTTTGTATAGCTTGACCTCACTGGGTACTCTGGTGGTAAACCAACACTCCCCCTGGGAGGAGGTGTTTCACCATTGAAAGAGACCCACTAAGGTTCTCAAGCTCAGCAGTCTTTTCTTCAGTTCAGATTTTCATAGCTCAAGCACATGGCACCTGAGATGCCACCACCACCACTTCCCCCGACGGATGAGGGGGGAAGACCCAGTTCCAGTCAACCGCCGCCTCAGTCTGAGATGGCTGATGTGGCAGCAGCCCTAAAGTCTCTGGCAGCAAGACAGCGGATGATGCAGGAGCAGTTCACAGCTCTAAGCCAGAACATACTGAGACCACCAGGGGTTTCACCTGAGATGATTACTCCGGCAGCAGCTCCAGGGCAGCATGAGGCCAGGGGACCACCCCAGGCACCACGTAAAGACCCGCCACCCCCTCAGCGGCGTAGGGATGTTGCTGACCCCCGACGTTTACGCCTGGGGAGGCAAGAAAACCCTTGTCCCGAGGATAGGTATGGAGATCTGGAGGGAGAAGAGGCTCCAATAGAATGCTGGGAACCTTACGAGGTCTCCAACAATACCGTACGACCCCTCCAGGACAGTAGGGGAAAGTGCGGGAGACCAAACCCTGATGATCGTCCAAGAGGCTCTGCTTTCGATCGCTTGAGCAGGGGGTCGGACTTTAAGAGGCTAGGCCCAGTAAATGACCTGCGGGAACAGTTGTCCAGACCAAGAAGCGTTGAGAGATCCAGGAGGGAGGAAGCAGATGGCCGACCCCGAGGACGAGATGATGGACAAAGGGAAGTGAACAGCCGACATAGGCCTGCTGCAGCAGAACCCTCCGTCCACCTCGGAGAGGCAGCAGGGGATAACATCAGCCAGGACGACCCTGTGAGGCCCTGGAATGACTCAATCCAGCGGTTAGAGGATAAGATTGGTGATAAGAGCCGAGACCCTCTTCAGAGGGGATACACCATAGGCTCACCCTTTGTGGCAAAGATAGTCAACTTCACCACGCCGTCAAAATTCAAGCCACCTATGGTCACCCCAAGGTATGACGGGAGTACCAACCCCGTCCACCATGTGGCGATGTATCAGTCGGCGGCAGACATATACTCTATCTCAGATGAGATGAGGTGTCGTGCCTTCTCTGGTACCTTGACAGGGGCTGCGCATGTCTGGTACACGTCTCTTCCAAAAAATTCCATCGAAAACTTTAAGCAGATGGACGACCTGTTCATCCATAATTTCTGCTTCGGGGTGAGGCCACAGAAGAAGACCACCCACCTGCTCTATGTCAAGCAGGGGAAGAGTGAGAGTCTGAAGGACTATATAGCCAGATTCAATAAGGAGAAGCTGGAGGTGGAAGACTATGAGGAGAGCATAGCCATGACATCCCTGATTGGAGGACTCCAAAAGGGGAAGCTGTTATGGAAGCTTGCTGAAGACCCTCCGAGGACGATGGCCGAACTGTTGTCGACAGCAGGAAAGGTGATGAACGCCGAAGAGGCGATGGCTGCAAAATATGAGGACGAAAGAGGAGGTGCAAGTGGGAGTAAATACCCTAAGAAGAACAAAGAGGGGAAGAAGAGGTTCACGGATGACAAGTTCGCTCGGTACACCCCTCTGACGGTCAGCTGTGAATAGATCCTTAATGAGATAAAGAGTGATCGGACGCTGAAGTGGCCTGAGAAGCTGAGGGCAGCCCCCGACAAGAGGAATAAGAACCTGTGGTGTGAATTTCATCAAGACCACGGCCACGTAACGGATAAATGCTTTGCTCTAAAAGAAGAAATTGAGAAGATGCTGAAGGAAGGAAAGCTGAGAAAGTACGTCGACAAAGGTGCCTTCAAGAGGGGCCGAGGGGACAACCCCAGAAAGAAGCGAGGCGATGCATGCAGAGAAGGTCCTCAAAAACGAGGGGCCGACCCTTCTGATGATGAGGACGACCCTGACCTCTCATCGAGAGACGACCACGACCTTGTCAAGAGACTTAATATGATCTCGCTCGGAGTGGGAATGATCTCCGGGGGACTTGCAGGAGGAGGGTCTGAGGTCGCCGACAGGAAGGCCCATGTGGCTGAGGCAAAGGCAGTGACGAAGACGGTACACACAACCTCCTTGGAGGTCAAGTCAGAAAAGAGGAAGAAGGTGGATATAGACACACTGATAGTAGGGTTTTCAAGGATGGACTTCAAAGGCCTCTTAGCCCCACATGATGACCCTCTAATCATCACTACCAGGGTGCACGGATGCGAGGTGCCGAGGATCTTGGTAGATGGGGGTAGCTCTGCAGATGTGATGTTTTGGACATGCTTCAAAGCCTTGGGTCTCATCCGTGCTAGACTTGTCCCCTACCATCATCCGTTGATTGGGTTCAGTGGGGAAAAGGTTCATCCCCTTGGGGTATATGAGGCCGATGTGAGGATGGGGGACGAGTGGCCGAGATGGCTCACCAAGAAGATTAGTTTCTTTGTGATGGACGAGCAGGTGTTTTCGGCCTACAACATCATACTGGGGCGTGTGGCCCTCAAGGGGTTTGAAGCTGTGCCGTCTACGGTCCACCAGATGATCAAATTTTCTACCCCTTATGGGGTAGGGGAAGTTTAGGGAGACCAGACGACAGCGCGAGAGTGTTACTACAACTCCGCTGAACAAAGGGTGGCACACAAGAGGGTTACGACCACTTACAACATTGATACCCTAGACCCCAGAGATGAAACGAAGCTGAAGAAAGGAGAGGCTGCGGAAGAGGTAGAATCCATCATCCTCGATGAGGATGACACGGAAAAAACCATCCAAGTTGGCAAGTCTCTGAAGCCCAACATCAAGGAAGACCTCATTAAACTATTGAGGAGAAGGCGAAGCGTCTTCTCCTGGAGTCATGTAGATATGCCAGGGATTGACCCTGAAGTCATGTGCCATAAGCTCAATGTGGTAGAGGGAGCGAAGCCGGTGAAGCAGAAGAGGAGAATTTACTCCAGATAAAAATATGAGGTCATCAGGGACGAGGTCAAAAAATTAGAAGACACTGAGTTTATCAGAGAGGTCATCTACCCTAAATGGCTGTCCAATGCAGTCATTGTCCCAAAGGCCAACGGCAAGTGGAGAATGTGCGTGGACTTTACAGACCTCAACAAGCACTGTCCCAAAGACAACTTCCCTCTCCCCCGCATCGACCAGATGGTAGACGCTACCGCAGGCCATGAGCTCATGAGTTTCATGGATGTCTACTCAGGGTATAACCAGATTTTCATGAACCCTGATGACTCGGAGAGGACCGCCTTCATCACTGACAAGGGGACATACTGTTACAGGGTCATGCCCTTTGGCCTAAAAAATGCGGGGGCAACGTACAGCGCCTCGTAAAAAAAATGTTTGAATATCAAATTGGGAAGTCTATGGAGGTCTACGTAGATGACATGCTGACTAAGAGTCTGAAGGCAGAGGATCATGTGGCAGACCTGGAGACGAACTTTAATACGATGGATAAATACAAGATGAAGCTCAATCTGGCCAAGTGTGTCTTCGGGGTCGGGGCTGGAAAGTTCTTGGGGTTCATTTTCAACCAAAGAGGCATTGAGGCCAATCCTGAAAAGATAAAGGACCTTGTTGAGATGAAGACCCCCAAGTCCATTAAAGACGTTCAGAGACTCACAGGGAGAGTTGCTGCCTTGAACAAGTTCGTGTCTAGAGCCACAGACAAGTGTTTGCCATTCTTCAAGGTCCTTAGGAAGGCCTTCGAATGGAGCGAAGAGTGTGATGAGGCTTTCAGGGACCTTAAGTCATACTTGGGGTCTCCCTTGCTGCTGTCACGGCCCGTGCAGGGTGAACGGCTTTATGTGTACCTCGCCATCTCAGAGTCGGCCATCAGTGCAGCCATTGTGAGAGACGAGGACGGGATACAGAAGCCTGTGTATTTTAACAGCAAGGCACTCCAAGGGGAAGAGAAAAGATACCCGAGGATGGAGAAGTTGGCCTACGCCTTGATCCATGCCTCAAAGAAGATGAAGCCGTACTTTCGGTCCCATACAATGGTCATCCTCACTGACTCTCCTCTTAGGCAGGTCCTGCACAAGCCAGAAAAATCAGGTAGGTTGATGGCCTGGGCCATAGAGCTGGGGGAGTTTGACATTGAGTATCAGCCTAGGACGACCATTAAGGGGCAGGCATTGGCAGACTTCGTGGCTGAGTTCACTTGGGAAGATGATGAGGCCGAGGGTGAGACCCTCGGGAAGACGGATATAGAAGACAGACCCGCTGACACACCCGCAGATAGGGCTGAGATAAGCACCGCTAGAAGGAAAGCGGCTGATAATGAAGAGGGAAGGTACATCTTTAGACAGGGGTCCCCCTCTGAGGGAAATTTTTCAGAGGAAAAGACTCTGTGGAGCCTCTTCGTTGATGGGTCCTCCTGTGACAGCGGAAGTGGAGTTGGACTGATACTATCAGCACCCGATGGCACAGACGTTGAATACGCCCTGAGGTTCAACTTCAAAGCCTCCAACAACGAGGCTGAATATGAGGCCTTAATAGCAGGCCTCTCCTTGGCTAAGTCCCTTAGTGTCGGCCAGATTTTGGTCCATAGTGATTCAAGGCTAGTAGTGAATCAGATACTAAGAGCCTACGAGGCTAAGGACGAAAGGATGGCTAGGTACCTTGAGAAGGTGAGGTCATTACTAAAGGGCTTCAGAGAAGTGACATTTAGGAGGGTACCTAGGCTCGACAATGGCCGTGCTGATGCCATTGCAAGGTTGGCCTCGGCAACAAGAACATACATCAGGAGGATGGTCCCAGTAGAAATTTTGCTTCGGCCAACTATTGAGGACGCTGAGGGAACACTCAGCAAATGCCTAAATGTTTCTCAAGAAGCTTCGTGGATGGACCCCCTAATCAGATACATTAAAGAGGGTGAGATGCCAGAAGAAAGGCAAGAAAGGAAGAAGCTGAGGTACAGGGCTGCAAAATTCACTGTCATCGCAGACACCTTGTACAAAAAGGGGTTTTTGCTCCCCTTACTTAAGTGTGTACATCCCTCAGAAGTCCCTTCCATTTTGCAAGATGTGCACGAAGGATCGTGCTCAAGCCACATCGGGGGCAGATCCTTAGCGAAAAGGGTGATCACCCAGGGGTACTGGTGGCCGACCTTGGGGAAAGACGCAGCGGCATACGTAAAGAAGTGCAACAAATGTCAAAGATTTTCCACCATCCCTCACCAGCCCCATCAGCCTTTTACTTCCATTACATCCCCATGGCCATTTGCAGTTGGGGGATCGACCTAGTAGGACCCTTGCCTAGGGCCATCAATAACTATCGATTCCTCATCGTAACCATTAACTATTTTTCAAAATGGGTGGAGGCGGAGCCGATGGTGACGATCACCGAGCAGAAGACCTTCCAGTTCATCTGGAAAAATATTATATGCAGATATGGTCTCCCCAACACCCTCATCTCGGATAACGGGACTCAGTTCAAGAATGCCTCTCTACAGAAGTATTGTGAGAGGGTAAGTATCAAACAATTTTTCTCAACCCCTGGCCGACCTCAGGCCAATGGGCAAACAGAAGTTACAAACAGGACAATCCTAGATGGAATCAAGAAGAGGCTTGAGGAGGAAAAAGGAAGATGGGTCGAGGAGTTATATGCCGTGCTATGGACATACAGGACGACCGTGAGGACCTCTATCGGAGAGACTCCATTCATGCTAGCTTATGGATCAAAAGCCGTCATCCCCACCGAGATTGAGTTTCCTACGCATAGAGTCCAGGTGTATGACCCCCAGAAAAATGCGGAGGAGAGGAGACTCGACTTGGACCTGATTGAGGAAAGAAGGGAGAACGCTGAGATAAGACAGGACGCCTACCAACAGAGGACCGCAAGGTTCTACAATCAGAGGGTGAAACAAAGGCCTATCGCAGTGGGGGACTTGGTCCTCAAGAAGACTTGGCAAAAGCCCAACAAGCTTCACCCTAATTGGCATGGCCCATATAGAGTCATCGATGAAGTCATCCCAGGGACCTACAGACTAGAAAACCTAGAGGGGGAACCTTTCTCAAACCCCTGGAATGCAGATCATTTGAAGAAATACTATCAGTAGTGTTGTAAGGTCTTGAAAGGCCACAATTGTAATGAGAGTTGCAAAATTAATAATAAATATCAGTGTTTCCCTCATCCTGTGGTTGTCAGTCCTAGCACGCATGGAAACATCTGCAGAAAACCATTAATTTGGTAAGTTGAACCCTCGGCTATAATGAGGGCCAGTGGAGGGGATGACCCCACCACTGTACTCAAGAAAGACGAGGGTAGACTGTTAAAAACCATTAATTTGGTGATTGAACCCTCGGCTATAATGAGGGTCAGTAGAGGGGACGACCCCACCACTGACCTCAAGAAAGACGAGGGTAAACTTTGTTAAAAACCATTAATTTGGTAAGTTGAACCCTCGGCTATAATGAGGGTCAGTAGAGGGGACGACCCCACCACTGACCTCAAGAAAGACGAGGGTAAACTTTGTAGTTGAACCCTCGGCTATAATGAGGGTCAGTAGAGGGGACGACCCCACCACTGACCTCAAGAAAGACGAGGGTAAACTTTGTTAAAAACCATTAATTTGGTAAGTTGAACCCTCGGCTATAATGAGGACCAGTGGAGGGGAAGACCCCACTACTGTTCTCAAAAAATACGAGGATGGACTTTGTTAAAAACCATTAATTTGGTAAGTTGAACCCTCGGCTATAATGAGGGCCATTGGAGGGGACGACCCCACCACTGTCCTCAAGAAAGACGAGGGCAGACTTCATTAAAACCATTAATTTGGTAAGTTGAACCCTCGGCTATAATGAGGGCCAGTGGAGGGGACGACCCCACCACTGTCCTCAAGAAAGACGAGGGAAAACTTTGTTAAAAACCATTAATTTGGTAAGTTGATCCCTCGGCTATAATGAGGGCCAGTGGAGGGGACGACCCCATCACTGTCCTCAAGAAAGACGAGGGAAAACTTCATTAAAAACCATTAGTTTGGTAATTTGATCCCTCGGCTATAATGAGGGTCAGTGGAGGGGACGACCCCACCACTGTCCTCAAGAAAGAAGAGGGAAAACTTTGTTAAAAACCATTAATTTGGTAAGTTGAACCCTCGGCTATAATGAGGGCCAGTGGAGGGGACGACCCCACCACTGTCCTCAAGAAAGATGAGGGTAGACATTGTTAAAAACCATTAATTTGGTAAGTTGAACCCTCGGCTATAATGGGGGCCAGTGGAGGGGACGACCCCACCACTGTCCTCAAGAAAGACGAGGGTAGACTTCATTAAAACCATTAATTGGGTAAGTTGAACCCTCGGCTATAATGAGGGCCAGTGGAGGGGACGACCCCACCACTGTCCTCAAGAAAGACGAGGGTAGACTTTATTGAAAACTGGTTACTTTGAACCCTCGGCTATAATGAGGGCCAATGGAGGGGACGACCCCACCACTGCCCTCAAGAAAGACGAGGGAGAGGTTAGTGACATTAAGAAAAGACAGCAAACCAACAAAGAGCAAACCATAAAAGCAGTAAATATAGAAGACAGTAGAAGAAGACGATGATATTGATTAAAGTGTTACACAAAATATCCAAGTGTTTTACAAAATAGAGCACAAAAATAATAAGTACACTATGAGGGTATGGGCTACAGACAGCCACCCTAAGGGACGATGTCAGAGGGCAGGGCCTAAACATCTATAGGAGAGGTCTCCTCAATAACCAGAACTGGATGATCTTCAAAAGTGCCGAACCCCTCGACTTGGACTTGGGATTCCATTTGGTTGAGGGCCTCGGCAATTAGGGGGTCGTCCAGCTGAACACCCTCCAGTGAGGGACGAACCGAGGAGACGACATCACCGAATTTGAGGACGACCCATCGACAGGCCGTCCTAATCCCCCTCTCCAGATATTCAAGTCCGAAGCCCTGAAACTCATCAGAAGTCTTGTAAGCCTCAACGGCATCAGCCCCAGCTTTTCTGACAGCTTCTGCGAGATCAGTCTTGTGCTTGACTTCCATGTTGAGTAAAGCCTCATCCCTATCCTTGATGATCAAGTCCTTGGCCTGCAAGTCGGCATCGTGCTGCCTCGTCAGTTCATCTAGGACCCTAGCATGCTCAGTCCTAGCACTCTCAAGCTCAACACTCGCAGTATCGAGCTCTGTCCGTAGGCCGGCCTCATGCTGAATGGCCCTTTCGGCCTCATGAAACTTCACCTGATTCTCGACCATCCACTTGGTGGCTGAGGTGAAGGAACAACCAGACTGCACGAAACATAAACAAGTATCAAGAGGGGCCGAGGGAACAGTTAGTGAAAGAATGAAATTAAAGAGGTGGGTCAAGACCAATACCTGTGCAAGGGAGTGCAGACCATAGTCGTACACTTTAGCAGGAGGCATCTTTGCTAAGAACTCATAGTCAGAGGCCGAAGGAGTAGAGAACATTGAGGCCTTGACTGCCCTTAAGTTGGTGATCAGTGACGAGGGGTCGGCCCTCAAGTGTGCCAGGTTTTGAGACCAAAAGGCCCCCATGCTGGACGAAGAGGTCATCCCCTCAGAGGCCTCGACCCTGGCCCTCATTCGAGTATCAAGCCGAGGCTCAACAGGGGCCTTAAGCTCCTTTCTTTTATTGCTGTCAGTGGTCGGCTCCACCACCGTAGGCCCAGCGGCCTTTGTCTTCCTCAGAGCCTGCTGAGGCTCGTTCCCCTTCTTCTTAGCCAGTCCAGATAACAAGCTGGGAGCCGTCATTTCCCAAAGATAGTCTGGTGTACCTGCAGGACGATCTGATAAGAGGACGATACGTTAGAAAAGTGCAGATCTAAAGAGGAAACACTTGGAAAAAAGCAAAGAACAAGAAATGTTCAGTGTAACTCACATAGTTCAGTCAGAGGGCCGACCCTCAGACCAGCTTCTTTGAGGGAACGAGGGGTCATCAAGTCTTCAAATTTTGCAAGCTCAGCCTCTCGCCCTCGTCCTATAAGATAATCAACGATGTCCTTCTCCTCCAGGCTAAGTCCAGGGTCTGATCGGGCCTTCGTGGAGGGGTTGGACCACTTCCTGGGGACCCTCGGACTATCGGCCACGGGCTCCCACTCCCCGGAGATAAAGAAAAACCTCTTTTTCCAATTATGGTTGGAAGTTTGTGACACATGGAGGAGTTTCTTCTCAGACCTCCTTGCCCCCAGATGATAATATCCAGGCTGTTTGGACGAGGAGGTGATGTTGTAGAAGCCCAAAAATAGGTCAGCCGAGGGCTCGTCGGTGAAGGCATTCTTCCACAGGGAAACATAGCCCAGGATCGTCCTCTAAGAGTTGGGGGGAAGTTGAGAGGGGGCAACGCCGAGGGAAAACAGAATATCTGCAATGGCAGGGTGCAGAGGGAGCCTGACTCCAACCTTGAACATTTTTTCGTAGACTGCAACCTCTCCCTCTTGATAATCAAAAGCCTTCTCAGTCTCAGAGGGAACCCTCATAGTTACCCCGGAGGGCACTCCATAAATATGCCTCCATATCAGGACGTCTCGATCCCTAACAGAAGAGATAAAGGACGAGGTGTGAGAGGTATCAACCTCATCATCTGTATCATCGTCCTCGTCCTCAGCTCTCTCCCCCTCGTCACCTGCAGGGGGACCCTGGGGAAAAGCCACTTGGAAGGCATGGGGAGACAGGGTTATCACAGGGACAGCCTCAGAGGGGACCGTACCCTCGGCCTCTGCTATGGTTAGATGTGTCCCTTCTACCAGAAGTTCCAGCACCAGTTGGTGAGGAGGCTCTCTCGTCCATCTCACTTGGGTTGGTAGTCTCGACCGGACGAGGTGACGACCCACAAGACTCAGAAGGTTCATATGGTCTTATGGTGGCAAGAGGAACGGGAAAGATGGGTCGTACCCAATTAGGGTCGGCCCCTTGTCTCCTCTCTTCCTCTTCCTCTATTCGTCTGATCTCGGTAAAGAGCTTCTCTCTCAAGGACGGGAACTCAGATACTAAGCTATAAAGCCTCCTAAGCATTAAAGGGAAGACTCTACACTTAGATATTACACCAAACTCAACTAACTTAGCTACAAACAAGTGGGAAATTGACCAGGTTTGACTTTTAGATTAAACAAAGGAACTCAATGGTTTTGTCAAGAACACCCAAGAACCAGTTACCGGAGAAGACGCCGGAAAAGGTTATGGCACAATCTAAAGAGAATGCAGCCTCACAACCCTAAAACAACAAATAGAAATGAAGGAAGAAGAAAGCGCTGGGAGAAAGAGAATACCTGATAAAGAGAGCAAAAAATGTTGCTAAGACTTGGAAGAATCGAAGGCTGCAAATGGCGATGGAAGCTGATAAGTTTCTAGAGAGAGAATGCTTAGGCACGAAGAAGAAGAAGAAGAAGAAGGAGAGAGAGAGTTTGAAAATCTCTTAAATACTTTGGTAATGAGTGGACCCATTTACCAAGAAAGTTATAATTAGGGCACAAGGCCCCAAGTGCACTGCGCAGCCACCATGACCTTGGAAACTGAAACAGCAATGAGTATCTGCCCAGGAGTCACTCACCTAACTGATCATACATGCATCTCATTTAAAACACTATCCCTCAGCCATCTCAACAGCATCTATGGCTAAGGGCTGGGGGGTGATTGATATACCCGTTTATATCCTCGGCTTGGATGAGGATTACCTCCAAAACGGATGACCCTATGAGGGGCCGATCCTTCACCAATCTCTTGACGACCCTCCGCCCAGGCTCCAGACGACAGTACGAGGGGCCGACCCTAGCCAAGGCTCCAGATGACAGTATGAGGGGCCGACCCTCTACCAGGCTCCAGACGACAGTACGAGGGGCCGACAGTAACGAGGCCAGATTTGGGCCAGGCTCACTACTGGAAGAAACTTTGCCCTCGGCCTCGGCTCATAGGCCGAGGGTGATATCATGATAGCGCGTGGTTGGGGAGACGCGTGGAACAGTGCACGTGAGGCTCATATGACACGTGGCAGACCGTTATAACAAAATCACACCCTCATGTGAGGGAATATTATGTCATCATTTGGCATCTACAAGTGTCAACAGGGGATTGGCTAGATCATTATTCACATGCACCATGCTTACTTAGGGGATACACTACACCCCCCAAGACCTATATATACTTATCACCTACAACCCTACAGGGGATCGATCAATTAACTGTAGCCCTAGCTAAGACTCTGCTTGTACACACACAGTAGAGAGAGAGAGGGTTATGTGCATTGTATCCAAGGCCATTAGTGCCCATACTTAGTGGATCACACACTCACAGTGGATGTAGGCCAAATTGGCTGAACCACTATACATCATTGTCTTATTTCCTCTTATACTCATCCCCTTCTACATATTTATGCATCTCTATGGCTGCCATGGTTACTACTGTTTGAGCTCATTATCACTTATCTGGTGGTGCTAAATTCAAGCATCATCAATTGACATGAGGGGTCAGATGCTATCGTAATCCCTCCCATGAAGGGAAATAAGGGGAGTTGGTATTTAAGATTGTACGACATTTTCTCAATATGGAGACGATAAATTCAGTATTGAGGTCACGAATGATTCCGGATGGGTCAAAATAGATGAAATAAGTTACCAGGGGGTATGGTTTGGGTCCCGAGTCAATTTTAGACCAAACCATAACCTATTAAGGGCGTTTAAGTCCTTTTTCAAAAAGAGGTGAAGGATCTACGAAATTTAGAGCCCTATATCTAATATTTAGAGAATGGGTTTAGGGCTCATAAAATAAAAAGGTTAGAGAGGCCATTAGAGAGAAGAGAGAGAACCTATTTTCAAAGCTTAAAGTGGGATTTTGAAGATGGTGAAGAAATCTAAGTATCCTAAGGCAATTGGAAAGGAAGATTGGAGAAGGAAACAGTCAATCATCAACAAACAACCAAGAAGTCAGATCAATCAATCTAAGGCAAGTGTTTATTGCAAATTAAATTGATGTTATATTACCCTTGTGTAGGGTTTTCATTAATAGATTGATTTTATTGAATTTTTTTTTATGAAAAGTATCAATTGATTACATTTTTGGGTAAAATTGCATGTAGTTAGTGTTTATACATATAGAGAATTTAAATTAGCAGAGTTTTTATTATTACTATGGATTTAAATCTAGGTTTTGAATTGAATTTAATGGATGAACACAAAACTAGATTGTGAAATAATTTTGAGGATTTATTCATTCTTGATTGATTTCGGTAAAGTCTTAATGTGTTTGAAATGTTAGAAACCATCCTAAGATATGTAGAAAAGGGTTGGTAATGTTGATTTCATTTTTGGCAAAGGATTGTGGAAGAAAATGGTGAAAAACGCATCTGATAACTGGGAAGTTAATTTGTAGACAAACCGAACCGAACCGATCCGATCCTCGGAAGGTCGGATCGGTTCGGTATCCTAAATTTTTGAAATTTTCCTCTTTTGCCTAGTATTCCTAATTAGAGGTGGTGAAAAAACATTAAGCACTTATGAAAATAATATTGGGTGACTTATTATTTTATAGTAGGCCTACGAGGGGAGTACAACTTCGTCTTAGAGAGATAATTAAGACGGGAATGGGATTGGTTATAGTAATTCGTAATTAATCTGAGAGACGGATAAAGAATTACGGGAAACTATTGAAACTATGTATATCAGTAGGTTAAGGATGGTAACTACTAAATTTATATAACAAAGGGGTAACTAGGACCCTAGAGTTGTGTGAACACTCCTATATATACGATAGTGAGGTAAATCGTAAAGTAAATAGTACGACGAGTAAGCGAGAGATATATACAATGTACTAACTTGTATTATCGAGATGTGTGAATACCTACTGGTGCATAGTACTACTTAGGATGTGTGAATACCTAAAGTATACTATATATAGATATTGATGATCAAGGTATGATTCTGAGCCAAGAGATATACATCACTATTGGTGATTGAGGTAGAATTCCGAGCCAATAACCCCTAAAATGTGTTATAGGGAGGTGATTATATAGTATGTATTTATAGTATATATTGTGAAAAATATATATACATAAAGTGTGATTAATTTGGCCTAAAATCTTGGGAGGGATGGTTACTTTACACCCCATACCACTACAAATGTTGACAACTCAAAAAGAGATACCGACTGCTGTCTCAGATGCTTCAGATCGATCTAAAATCATTTCAGATCGATAAAAAATTCATCTATTTTTATTATATTTTTATTTTTGAATTCCTACTATTTTCCCATAATCTTTGTAACTTTAACAACTAGATAATGGTTGTGAATTAATTCATTTATTCCCACACTTGGTCAAAACTCTGGAAAATAAATAAATATGGATCACCGAAAATAGTTACTTTTTATTGAATGATGAGTACATGTGTTACATAGATCTTACCTCCCTCATTAATCGGTACAATTTGTGGGTCAATCCATCAAGCACCGATGCTCTCAAAATAGAGAAAATCACAACTGGTTGAGGTTGTGGGGGATCACATCAACTACATTGTGATAGGTGAAAATCCATTTTAATCGATTTGCTACTCATTGACTTGTGGAGCAGGATTGGCTTTTAGATTATCTATGATATGTGCTAGCTATGCTTAGACGGCTTCTTATTGGCAATAAGGTAGTGGATGGCCTGGGTGGATTAATTACCATACATGTCTTAGAAATGTCGTTCCCACAAAAGGTGCTAAAGATGTTGAGGTGAAAATTTGAATGTATGAAATAGTTATATACATAAATGCATGTAATGCGAGTAATGATAGCCTAATAAGAGATATACATCATTCAACGAATGTGACATACGTCTATGGGGTCTGAGGAAGGTGGAGTTATTTATTATTCAGGGAATGATGATAGTTACATACAATCAAGTTAGCCTTATCTCCTCTCCTACATTGACTTTATATAAAAGCCTTACATCGATAATCATACGATTCCACCCCCCAATAACGAAGGAGTGGTTATACAAACGGTACGTGTGGATGACTCTCAAGAAACTAGTGTTGAACACGCTTTCGATTTCCTTTGTAATAATAGGAAACATTATTTACGTTGTATCAACGGTGATGTGACTTGGTCTTTATTATGATCATCCGGGGGAGAGGGGAGGGGTGTTTAGTGAAATCCAAATACAAACCAACATTCATATAATCTAACTAGAGGTTTCCTCATTAGTGTATCATTTTGCCTATACAATGCCACCCAATTGTCAGTTTAAACTTTGTATTACCTTTTACTAACAATAAATTCATGACGTATGTGAAATAGGACATGAATATATTTTCCTTTTCACTACAAGAAAAATGATCATTTATGTCAGGCAAAAACTGACATAAATGATCATTTATGTCAGTTTTAGAATTTTTCAAACTGACATATAAAGCCCTTACATAAATGTTCGTAAAACTGACATAAATAAAATCATATTTATCTCAGTTTTTAAGAACACACATACAAACTACGATATTCACCATGTTTTTAATCACATTTTCAAGAAAAACTGACATAAATAGCATCACATTTATATTAGTTTTAGTAATTTTATGAGAGTTTAAACAAAAACGGACATAAATGATAATATGAGCATTTTACAAAACAATCATTACTCCATCAATAGACAACTATTATATGAGGTTAAATCAACCCTGATAAATAGATAATAATCAAGGTCATAAATATCATGAACTTGATATACATCAAGGTATTTACAATTAAAAAAATATTCATGTGAGGTACATCATATCCAAAAACTAGCTAGTAGGTGAAGTACGTGATGATATCCAAAAACTAGCTAACATCTAGTTATCTACGTGATAATATCCTAAAAATAATGATGATACATCACAATATCCAAAAACTAGCATTGCGAACTACATCTTGAGATCCACAATCCAAAATAATGCTCAAGCTAGGACATTGTCGAACGTAATACTTGATCAAGTTTGTTCTCAACTCTATCCAACCCAGAATGAGTAACCCTACAATCAAATATAATCAACATAGTTTACATCATAACACAATCATCTCAACAACTTGTCATTACAACATAACAAAATACAGTTATTCGGAAGTACCTAATATGTATAATCCGTAATGAACTCGATGAAATCTATTTGAACTTCATTTAGCTCATTCAACATGTACATCGCTTTATCGGACAATCTTATCATCTAAAAAAATGAAGATAGAATTGAATTTATTATTACGGTATATAATAGTTGATAACTAAACAATATTTTATATAATAAGATAAAAAGAGAAACAGTGATAACATACCTTTGTTTCAAAAGGTATGGAAGGATCCTTCATGAAGTACTTCATGAACTTCAACTCAAAATATCCTCAATGAAGAACATCATTTCCTTGCATTGGTCACCAGTTAACACAAAACATTATTACTGGACAAATATTAAAAGAGGACAAGTCCAAAAGATTTGTTATACAACACAAACAATTATAAAAACTTTAAAATTTTTGGGCATATTTTCCTTTCTTTGTAGGACTATCCACCCTATTTAAAAAATATAAAATACTCCAACAACAAAAGTAATAGTTCATAACAACAATACCAATTACCCATAAAGGCAGAAAATGTATAGTCGACAAAAAATGTATAACGATCATGAGAACAACATAGTTGTTATATATATATATATATATATATATATATATATATATATATATATATATATATATATAGCAGCAGCTGTTATATACTTGAGAAATTTTAGGCCAAACAACCAAAGACCGTGAAAGATTTATAATCAATAGTAGTCTTGAATAAAACTTCATGTGGTGTTCTGTGTTGAAGTAAAGGAGAAGGTGTCCTATTGATGAGAAAAGTGGTTGTCACAGCACATAAACCCCAAAATTGAATAGGAACCCTGGATTGAAAGTACAAGGCTCTAGCGACATTAAGTAAATGTTGATGTTTCCTTTCAACAACTGAGTTTTGTTGTGGCCTTTCCACACAAGAAAATTGATGTAGAACCCCTTCAGAATTAAAGAAATAAGTGAAGGCTAACTCAGGAGCATTGTCAGATCGAAAGACTTTGATTTTAGCATTAAATTAAGTAGCTACCATGTTAAAAAACTTGGGAATGATAACATTAACATCAGATTTCTGTTTGAGCAAGAAAATCAAAGTGAATCGATTGCAATCATCAACCAAAGTGAGAAAGAATCTATGCCCAATATGTGAAGATACATTATAAGGTCCCCAAATGTCACAGTATGAAATGGAAATTGTGACATATGATTGTGTGAATAAAAAAAAATCTTTTCTGTTTAGCTAAGGGGCAAACGTAACAAGGAACTTTATTAAACCTTGAAGTATCACAATGTAGTTAATTTTTCAAAACATACAGCCTTTTCAAAGACAAATGGCCAAGTCTATTGTGCCAATTATGAACTGAAGCATGATTAACAAAGACTGTAGAAACGGAATTCAAATTAGAAACATCTAGAACATAAAGATCTTCTAACTTTTCACCCATGCCAATCATCTTCTTGCTGTTGAGGTCCTGAATGATAAAGCAATCAAGCAAGAAAGTAAGTGTAAGCTGAGAACCATTAGTGAGAGCACTAACTGGTAGCAAGTTAAACTTGAACTAGGGAACAAATAAAACATATTTAAGGACTAGCATAGAAACCAGTTTAATATCACCACTGAAATGGATAGGAATTCGAGTATGATTTGGATATAATACGCAAACAAAAGGAAGATAGATGAGAAAATATATGTTTCTATATTGATCTGAAAAGTCATTGTACAAGGGAAATAAATCAGATATATATAGTAGTAACTCTTAACATAATTGGTTACAAATTAGAAAAGCCCGCTAAGTGACAGTTGGACTAATAAAAACTAATATATAACTAACTAATTATAATATTTAGAAAGCCTAAAAAGAAATACTCACATTCTTTTCAATGTAGTTAAGGTAACCGTCATTCAGTACAAAGGCAACGATCTCCCCATTATTTTTACACTAATTATGCTATGGTTCTTTTCACACTAATCTCTCTCTCTCTCTCTCTCTCTCTCTCTCTCTCTCTCTCTCTCTCTCTCTCTCTCTCTCTTTATATATATATATATATATATATATATATAACAACTTTATATATAACTGTTATATATATAACAACTATATATATAGTTGTTATATATACACTATTTTGATAAGTATTTTTTGATCGTCAACGACGGGTCGAAGTCAAATAACTGGACACTTTGAGGCTATAGTCGATATCAACCTAAACATTGGAAGCTAAAAGTCAAAATGACACAACATTGTAACAATCATCATTAGATGGATATAGTAGTAAGTCACTCATGATAGTGAGTAAAAGAGAAATGTTGTTGCCATGGTAATGCCCCTTGAAATTCATAACATATCTACAATCTCAACCAATCTGAAGACATCCCATTGATTGCCCAACACTTTTGCGAACAATTTAAAAGTTCTTGATCTTAGCTAATCAGTCATTCTTTAGCATCCTCTTGAAATCTCCTGTATTTTGAAACGTAAATTAAGTGAGAGACATGTTAGTTGGTAAACGACACTGAAATCTAGATAGTTGGAGTGTAAAGCTCATCGTAAATTATGAACACAATATTGTCATATGATGTTAAAGTAAAAGACACTAAAACTACTCACAAAAGAATACAATATGAATCATATGATTCGGGTGAAATGAAAATGATAAATTTCCTACATCCATTCCTAAGGATGAATTCTAAATCACACTCACCTTACCATTTACTTTACTTGTTTCTCTATTAAAGTTGCACTGCTCATCTCCTCATAAATAGATTGAGTTCATACTATAAATTTGAGGCAATGCCACCTAATGTATTACATAAAAACTGTTTAGAGAATGAGGATAAAATAAATATTTCTTTTATATGTCAAGTATGATCTAAATAGGCTTTAAGCAAGTTCTTCCGTCTAAGTTCTAGAAGAACTAATGAAAACAACCTTCTTTATTAATCAATATAAAAAGAGCTTCTTTTTCATGTGGAAAGCAAGGATTTGCAAGGTCAGACGATATAAATAGTTCAAATAGAAACAAAAAATTTATTTATTCATACTTTTGCCCAAATAAACATACTTTAAGATTCATGAATCTCTAGCAACACTATGTTCTGGTAAGTTATAAACAATAACATATGGCCACGATGCAAAGACTTTTCGTCTAGGCAGAGATGGTTGGGATGAACCTTTTTTTTACTGAACAGATCATGCAACAAACACAATGATTGTTGTAACAAGAAAAAATGCTAAAATATATATCGAAATTCATTTATATTACATACTTTGTTAACCATAGCATATGATGGTGTCATTGAATCCCTTTGCAGCTGATTGTTTAGAGCCTTGGCCTCCACCCTTTTCCATGTAATGCTGGTGGTACTCAAAAATGATTTTGTTTCCTAAAAGTATCTTAAAAATCACAACCTAAAACATATGTACATGATGTAAAACATCACAACTACAAATTCCATTACCCCTTTTGTACATAATCAGTGTTGGCATATCTATAAACTTTCCAGCTTTCTTCAAAGCAACAACAAATACCTCTAATGCTTGAAACAAAATACAATGTAGGAAGATACCTTAATGCATTCTGATTTGGGTGTACACTATACTTATAAAGCATACACAAATTTGGATAATGTAGGCTATTAAATAAATAATGCAAGCCATTAACAAATCAAAACATTCCAGTAGTGAGTTAAAATTATATAAAATAATAACCAATATTCAAATAATTACCAACAACTTTAAGGATCATTTATGAGGTTGGAAAATCTTATTGAAATGCATAAATAATGACAAACAATATTCATTTCCACTATAAAACTACAAAGCTACAGAGCCTTAGAATTTATGAGGTTTTATGTTAGATACCTTAAGAACTATATAGGGTGATAACCTAGCTCATTTGTGATATAGTATAGTATTTATGAGAACATGGAAAATTATAGTGTATTAAAAAATTAATTACAAATCAAGCTACATCAGGGGATATGTGAAATGGATAAATGAGATCATAAAATAATTGAGCGTTGAATCCACATTAACTGAGTGTTTTAAAATATCAAGCGCACATTAAGTGAGTGAACAAAAAGTCTACCTCTTTAAGCTTCATTTTCACTTCTCGAACAACTCTAGAGATAGCAAAACCAATACAAAATTGGTCGTGGTTGATATGCCTACCTGTCGCTGAAGCGCAACCAAGCTTTTAGTATGGACCAACTCTTTACGGATGTGTAAAGTTTAATATTATGTGTCCGGTTTCAACATGGTCCAACTATCTAGATTTGAGTCTGCAGCCGATCAGAATAATAACAATGGTCAACAGCTGATCAGAATAATAAAAATGCAACTATAAGTTGGACGAATGGAAATGCCAATGCAACTATCATAAATTACTAGCTAATATATCCATGCCTAAGCATGTTATTTAGCTGCTCAAAAATATGATAGTTGCATTGGATGAATGGCAGTGACAATGCAACTATAATAAATTTCAATCTAATATATCCATGCCTAATCATGCTATTTAGTGCCAATGCTATTTAGTTGCTCGAAAATATCAGAATCTAATATATCCATTCTCAAAAGTTCATTTAAAAAGAGATATAAAGATCCATCTCATGTTATCATCATCTCATTTTATCATCCGTGAAGATCATAGATTATTACTCCCTCAAACAAAAATAAAAAACACAGATGGCTAAGACATTTGGAAAAGTTTCTTCAGACCCAAAATAACTAAAATATGAAAAAAGTAATTTCAACGACAAAAAAAAAATGAAACCAAACTAAAAATATTCGGGCACAGACAAATGCCTACTCCAACAAAACATTGATAAAAAACCATATTAGTTTTACGAAGAAATCAAAAGCATAAAGCAACTACATTCTTAAAATAAGAAATCAAGAGAATAAATTATTCGATTAAGCATAAAAAATCAAAATATCAAATTAGTCTAAGAAGTAGATCTCGGTATTAAGCATCCCTGATTATGAGGGCAATATGCCAGTAGTTGATGAATCCAATTACAAGACCACTAAAGAAGGTAGCCATGTTATGAATATAATTTCCAACCTATTGTGTTAAAGGTCCATTAACAAATAAAACAACACATTTTCAGGGACAAAATCAATTAAAAAGCAACTAACGTACAGAGCCACGAATGTTACTTTTTTCAATAAGAGTAGACTGGATGAGCAACACATCACGTAACACTTGGATCACATTGTCTCCATTTTTCTTGTAGGGGTAAAACTCATGTCTTGATTAAGTAACACTTGAACATATCTTGACCTGATCAGACATAGCTAACAGAAAAATAAAACAGCATGAGTCCAATAGTGAGTGGTAGAGAAAAAAAGCGATCGAAGATGCACATAGTGAATGCAGTGGGTCTGATTTGTATGGCATCTCGTGACATGAATATTGCACACTTGCAATCGGAATCGATATCATTTGGATCGGTTTGGTGGTACACATATGCTGGGATCTCATGCTTCTTAGTTCTATTTTCCGGAATCATGTCTGGGTTGACATTGGGTTTTATGTCTCTAGGTCTCGTTGAGCTCGAGATTCTCCAACGTAGCGGCACCTCTTCAGAAAAAAATAAGGAGCTGCCATATTTCCTGCTGTTCAGAAGCAACACCAGCTTCTAATCACTTTGCTGCTATGTAATGCTGCTGCCATAGATGCCCTACCTCTATACTTGGATAAGATTTTCAACTAGTATGTTGTTATCTATCATTTATAAAATCTTAATGTCCTTTCTTTATGTGCGTACGGTCTTTACTTCGCTTGGATTTTCCTCAAAATTCAAGTCTTTACTTGGAATATGCAAGAATTGTTTAGTAGATTCAAAATCAACCCATCACTAAACACTATCTCTTAATAGTCATGTTAATTTAATAGTGATCACATCAACTCATGAACAGAAAAGAACCACGACCCTACAATAGAAAATATCTTTAAAAGACATTACCTAGCAGCATCAACCAAAATTGTCCTAATAACCAAACTAAACTAAATAATTTTCACAACCAAATAGTGCAGGGACCTACGTGATTGATTCATGGATATAAAAAAAGAATATCTAGTGGTGGGCGCTCTGTATATTCACCACCTCTTACTTGTTAACACGCAAGTCCTCTAATTTGATCTAATTGGGTAACTTTTAATTTTATGAAGTTTTATTCAACATTCACATTATGACAAGTTGTCTTGACAGGAAAAAAAGACTATTGAATTCACTTTATTTATGCATAAAGTCAGATAATGAAAGACTTGTCCAGGTTGTTTGTGTTGACATTTTAATTAGCGAGCCTAAAATTTCAACCGCAAACCACATAATAGGAAGAGAAAGCATGGAGGAATACTTTGTCCTCATCTCTTTTTTTCTAAAGCCCCGAAATTTCATGCGCTTGAGCACTAAAGAGGAAAAAGTTACCTTCTCCAACATCGTCCCTTAGCAATTCAACAAAACTGACATTGTAATCAGGATCAAATACAATCTAAAATAAAAATAAAAATAAATGAATAAAATAGAATACTGACATGTTGTCTCATTTCTTCCCAACCTGCAAAGACCATTATGATTGTGTAATGAGTCTGTAGAAATTGTACTACTTATGATCATAACAATAAAACATAACATTTCATCATGTAGTTGCGAAAATGAATATGCTTGTGAGGTATCTCATAAGATATATGAACAAATAATTGTTTTTATAAAAGAGAATTTTGGAAAAGGTAGGTATTTTAAAATTTTAATTATCTAGGAACCATACCATTTGTGACATCCATATCAATTATAAGTTTCAATTTGCAAACCACATCATCCTCTGTCACTTCATATGCCTACTCAACGTGCAATCAAAAAATTCAATTCATGAATGAGTCATACAAAAACATAAAAGAAACAAACAAATAATTACTAAAAAAAGAAAGAGTAATAGAAATAAAATAATTCAGCAAAAGAAATCGGACTTATAAAGATCAATTCAACACTTGGTATTCTACCTCCTGCCAAGTATATGTAGTTTCACTCCCTGTGAACAGGTATTGAAAGATAAAATGAGTATGTATAAACTGTACTACGTATGATCATAATAATAAAATAGAACATTTCATCATTTACTTGCGAAAATGAATATGCTTATGAGTTACCTCATAACATCTATGAACAAATAGTTGTTTCTATAGAAGAGAACTTTGTGAAAGCTTGGAATTTTCAAAATTTAATTATCTAAGAACCTTACCATTTATGATATCCATATCAATTATAAGTTTTGAGTGTGTGCATATAAACAATAACATATCAGTTTTCAATATATGATCTAGAAACTAACTACCATATCCTTTTGGAGTTGTGAAATTTCGGGGGATGAAGTGAGGGCAGATGAGTCAAAGATGAAGGCTATAGTCGAGTGACCCACACAAACTTTAGTTTTTAAGGCTTTCACGGGTGTACAAGTTTCTACAAAAGCTTCAGTGATGTTCTCAATTCTATATGGGAAAAATTACCGAAAATCCAAATCAATACTTGCGGAAATCAGACACATACTTCTGTTCCAGATTCTTTCCAAAATCTACAAAGATAGCCAAATCACGTACATTGCGAATAACAATTGCATATGTAATCTGCAATATTTTTTCACTCCATTTACATAAGGAAGTTGTTACTAAGAGTAATCATACTATATTGATTACTTGAAGATAATGTTGGAGTTTTGTTATGGAAAGAACGAAATATATCAATTAATTTTTGTAAGGCACGTTCTTGGAACGTTTTCTTTTAGGCAAAATTTCTCCCAATCCGATTGAGACAGAACAAGAATCACGAGTACACTATGGGTTTTATAGAATCTGCCTTCTGGATATAATGCAGTGTATGAACAGTTGTTTGATTCAAACTATGTACTGTTCGATCAAATCGAGAATACTCTGAATTTGTAACTTGATAATGCCAAAGTATAGAGGACGGAGAGAGGAGAAACTAGCAATTTTTGGTGTCCAAAACAGAGGCCTGGAACGTTTTTTATAGCCATTTCTGTGACTGTTCTTCAACAGTCACAGCTCTTCATGGAGTGACTCAGCAACCGTTGGATCGTGCCTGTTTGGAATAGCTGTGATCTAACGATTAAGATTAGGCGTGCCATCGTAAGAGAATGGACATCCCCTACACAAAACGCTACGAGTTCATCTAACGATTTAGATCAAGTCATTTCGGATTTTAAACCCTCTGATCGGATCATTTAATCACAATCGTTGATCTGTTTTACCTCGTCAAAACTTTAGGCTCCCACGCTCCAAGCGACGATGCGCACGTGCGAAGTGCCAAGTACGCGTCAAAGCGGGCAATGCGCCTTAAGTCGCCCAATCGCCCTTTCGCGCTTACGCGGGTCGCGATTGGTGGTGCTTAAGCACCACCGCGATGCGTAAGATCATAGCCTCTTATTTGACTTGTCAATTAAGAATCTAAGTTGTCCTTTAGTTGATATACCACTACTTTTTGTAGTATTCTTCCAATGTGGGACAATATGGGATTTTGAGCACTCCCATATCTTTTACACCCATTTTCTCATGTTTCTACCTTCTAAATTAAAACCCAAACTATGTTTAAAATAAAACACCAATAATATAATAAAATATTAACAACTAAAAAATAAAATATCAATAAATATTGGAATTTATCCAACATTCCCCCACCAATTTCAATATACACAAGAGAGCAAAGCAAAAAGATAATAAATAATTTTTGGCATTATCGCTAAAATCTAATATATAAATGAGAAGTATCTTTCGGACTTGAACTTCCATATAGTGAAAATAATTCAAAGCTTCATCAAGGTGCTGTGGTGAACGTATCTTGAACCAAGGACCTTTTCAGACTAGCCAGGACTATCACACATACCTATTTATGAGTTTATAAGTGTTCTTCTAGCATGCATTTTTATGGCCTTGTGCTAATCCTAATTTCACAAGCGCTTTAGTATCGGTCTTGATTTCATAGAAAGTGGCCACACTTTCGACACTCGTATAGGTAAAATAACTTTAGTGACTCTGCGAGTCACACTTATATGATTTATTAAGAAGTAGCCTTCATCCTCTAACATGCAGAAAACCAACACTAGGCACATAGGAATGGAACTTTTTGTATAAAATTCCTAGTGGTCCATAACTATAATTTAACATGTTTGTACCACATTGAACTCTATCTATATTTTCAAGATATGAGTTGGGTTCCCATTAAATATAGTTGTGTTATTTAATAGACCTTAGTACCATTCCTTTGGAGGTGATATACATCATCTCCCTAACAAGACCTTTAGTTAGAGGATCTACTAAATTCTTGTTCGTTTTAATATAGTCAATTGTCATTACTCCTTCCTTGAATAATTTTCTTATAATTTGATGCCTTAGACTAATGTGTCTAGATTTTTCATTGTAATTTTTGTTCGAAACTTTATAAATTGTGGCTTGGTTATCAAAACTTATCATAATAGAAGGTGATGGATTTTTCCATAAAGGAATATCATACAACACATTTCTAAGCCATTCTGCTTCTTTACATGCATCTGCTAGGGCTATAAATTCAGATTGCATTGTTGAATCTGTTAAACATGTTTCTTTCTTGGATCCTCAAGAGATAGCTGCTCCTCCTAGCGTAAAAATCCAACCAGTAGTTGACTTGGATTTTGATTCAAGATTATTCCAACTTGAATCACTATATCCATCTAAAATAGATGGATATCTGACATAATGTAGGCCATAATCCAAAGTCCTTTTCAAGTATCTAAGCACCCTAGAAATTGCATTCTAGTCCTCTTGTCCTGGATTACTTGTAAATCTACACAATACACTCACTGCATAAGCAATGTCTACTCTAGTGCAATGCATGGCATACATTAGACTTCCAATAATACTAGCATATTTAAGTTGGTCCATAGCATGCCCACTATTTTTCATTAATTTGATGCTAGGATCCACTGGTGTAGCAGCTGGCTTAAGTTGAAAATGATTATATCTTTTTAGAACTTTTTCTATATAATGAGATTGAGATAACGCCAAAGAATTATCCTTTCTCACAATTTTGATTCCTAAAATCACATCAGCTTCTGCAAGATCTTTCATATAAAATTTTGATGAAAGAAACCTTTTGATTTATTCAACATATTTGAGATTAGACCTAAATATTAACATGTCATCCACATATAAGCAAATAATAACACCAACACCATTTTCAAATTTACTATATATACATTTGTCAGCATCATTAACTTTATATCCATGGGATATAACAATATCATTAAACTTCTCATGCCATTGCATAGGAGCTTGTTTAAGGCCATAAAGAGATTTAACCAATTTACACACTTTCTTTTCTTGTCCAGGCAAAACAAACCCTTCGGGTTGTTCCATGTAAATCTCTTCTTCTAAATCACCATTTAAAAATCCAGTTTTAATATCCATTTGATGAATAACTAAATTGTGAATAGAAGCAAGAGATATTAATATCCTAATGGAAGTGATTCGAGCAACAGGAGCATATGTATCAAAGTAATCAATTCCATGTTTTTGCGTATAGCCTTTAGCAACTAGTCTTGCCTTAAATTTATTTATAGAACCATCCGGATTTAATTTTCTTTTAAATATCCATTTGCACCCAATAAGTTTAGCCCCGGGGGGAAGATCGGAAATAACCCAAGTTTGATTTGACAAAATTGAGTTCATTTCATCATTTATTGCTTCTTTCCAAAAGACAACATCCCTAGATGTTATCGCTTCATGAAATGTGATCGGTTCATCTTCTACATTAAGAAAAAAATTAGTTTTGTTCTTAGTCTCATTTAAATCCCCTTCAACTAAATAAATAACAAAGTCAGGCCCAAATGTTTTTTCAGTTCTTTGTCCTTTACTCCTTCGTGGTTCAACGTCATTCGTTGTTTTCGAAGAAGATATAGGTTGTGAATTTTTTTCAAAATTTGAGGAGTCAACAGTCGAGTTATTATTTTCTAAACCTTGATTCAAAGTACTAGACTTTGTTAGATGTTCAAAGAATTGCACATCTACCGACTCAATGATTTCTTGAGTTTCAAGGTTTAAAAATTTATAAGTCGTACTGTTACTAGAGTATCTAATAAAAACACATTTGTAAGTCCTATTTCCTAGTTTAGGTCTTTTAGGTTCGGGTTTTCTTACATAAGAAAGACATCCCCAAACTTTAAGACGTCTAAGATTAGGCTTACGATTAAACCATAATTCATATGGTGTAATATCCTTGTTTTTCAATGGAACTCTATTTAAAACATAACATGCGGATAAAGCAGATTCTCCCCACATCGACAAAGGTAAACCAGAACTGATTAACATTGAATTTATCATTTGAATGTAATACCCCGTATTTTTATGCTATAATTAATTTGGGTATTTATTTAATAAAAATCCGGAAATTAATTATGTTATAATTATTAACGTGACGTGAGTTAGTAATAATATGAAATTGTTGAATATTACTTAAGAGCATAGTAATATATGGTAAATGTCACGAGTGAATGAAAATGACAATTTTGGTAATTTTAGTCGGGACGCGCCCGTGTCGCGTCGGGACTAATTATTGAGAAATAAAAGTAAATATTTTATGAGTTGTCCGTATGGTCGTTTTGAGTGCACCAACGCGTCCGGAAGGGTCGAGATAGTCAGAAAAGTGTACCCGGGGGTTTAGTTTGGGTCTCGGGATGTTTTTAGGCTTAATTAGTGACCCGGGAGGGCGTTTTGGTAATTTTACAAATTAGGGTAATTAAACCCACGAATTTCAGCCATCCTTAGCAGCCATTTAAGTCAGCCTTTTAGGGTTAGATCATTCAGAACCCTAAGACGGCTAGTGGAGAAGAGAGGAGAGACCTTGCTAGGTGATTCAAGGCCAAAAACACCACCTTTTGCACCACCAACGCGTAGATCGCGAGGAGGAGAACGCAGCCATACCAATATCAGCAGGAAAACAGACCTCTGAAATCCCAGGCAAGTGTTTAACTTGCGTATTTTCGTTGGTGCAATAATCATGTTAGTGTAGGAATGATTAAGAGTATAATTCATGGAGGAAAACCCAATTTTGATAGGGATTTGCATGTAGAAATCATATGAACCTTATTCAGGAAATTAATATGTGAAGTAGATGTTTAACCCACGAAATTATGATGATTTGTTAGAAGGAATTTCTGGAGAAAACTGATTAGAACAAAGGTTAAGAAAACTGTAGAGTTCTTGATGATTAGATGAAATATTAGGTTGTTTAATCATGTTTATTGATGTATATACGCATGCTGATCGTTAAAGAAACCTGGAATTATGTTAGGATGTAAGCAGTACACTTTTTGGATCAATTAGAGTTGGAAAATATGAGTTTTGATGAAGAAACCTAAGCAACCCCGTCACTGCAGTTTCTGCAGAATTTTCACAGACCTGCTCGATCGATCGATCGACCCTAGATCGTCGATCGATCGAAGGTTCGATCGGTCGAACCCAGACGTCGATCGATCGACCCTCCCTGGCAGCCTATTATTCCCCTTGTTTAATTAGTCGAATTAATTTATCGTGGAATAAACCTTGGGCATTCTAAATAAAATGATTTGGGAGATATTGAGGACCAGTAGAGTATATGGACATATGTTAGAACCTTTAATCTTCAACGAAGATGGTAATTATGGGATATTTACTTTAGGTTGTTAGATTTATGAAACTTAAGGGTGAGGTGCGTAAGAGAGTTACGTTGGAATCAAATGAAGTTATTTACTGAATTTTAGAATTGTAAAGTTATAACCCATGAGTATTAGGTAATGAGTGAGAAAACCCTTCGAATTAAGGTTAGAGGCGAAACCTTATACGTTATACTAATAAGGTGAAATTTAGGACAAAGGTTGTAATTATGGGTAATGAGAGTGACCTATATTAATATGATGAAATCGGTATATTTATATGAATGTGTGTACATATATTATATACATGTGAAAAACGTACCCGCGCTACTTGCTATCCCTGAGGTTACCGCGCTGGGACGATCGTATCCTGTGTTGCTTTATGGGGATATTGAATCGTACCCTAGAAGATAGAGATCCTAGGTACGGGCTATTAAATTGATAGTCGGACGGTCCTAAGAGACGTGTGGGTATGTACTGACCTCTTGGACTTGGAATCTATGCTTCGCCTCAACGTTGTTTTGTATATGTTAATACAGTTCGAGAGTGATTCCGAACTTGTATTTCCCTTTATGTGAGCGATACGGGGATTGGATAGCAGAGTATGCCCGCACCATAGTTTAGTTGGGGTGCCAGTATATATATATTTTATGCGAGTAGTTAATATATATATGAGGTTATAAACTTTGAACTGCCTACTGTGATTTGATAAGTAGAACGTGGTTGTTGACTCAAATTATTAAATACTTGTTTTGTGAAAATATGAAAAGGTACGGGAAAATCTTATAATTTAATGAAGCTAAAACGAGAGGAATACTACAAATTGAAAGTAACCTTTTTATAACATTGTTATCGTTCAGTTTTTGAAAACATTTGAGTAAGTTAAGATAAACGAACCATTGGGAAGGCTAGTACGATAGGAGTGCACATTAGAAGAGAGGTGAGTTTTTCTCAAGAGAGAGACGAACTAATATGAAGTTGCATTGGCCTGTATCAATTTAAATACTTGCTTAACATATTCTAAAATCAAACACACTTTCGGGCCCTGACCCGTTTCTTTTTTTTTCTCTCTCTCTTGTATATATATGTATATTTTTCAGGTGCCCAGCCACAGGGGCGTCTTGCTTAGGATTCTTTGAGAAGAACGAGCTGCAGCTTAGGTGGGAGTTGCAGGTCCCTTGAGTAGACGGCTTCTGTCATTGACTCCACTCCTATTACTCTCATTTATGGGGCACGTGTCGCCCTTTTTATCCTTTCATTTATTGTTGGGGATTTTTATATTTCAGTTATTCCAGTATTGTTTATGGGATTTGTTTCAGGATGGTTTATGATTTTAGCTTTATATTATTGACATTCGATTGGTGAATGTATGGTTTTATTTAGATTTCGTGGTGTGATTCTATAATGTAGAAATGTTGTTTTGGTATTAATAAAATCTTTTCTTTAATAAAATTTGGAAGTTTGTATGAAAAATGTTTTGACACTTAGCTTAATTATTTAGGGTGTTAAATTGGAAAAATTATTTTTATCGACAGTGATGCTGAGAATGAACCAACTGTTTACCTTGATTTAATTTAATAAAGGAGTGATCGCCCGATATTTAATTAGGCGGGGTGTCACAGGTGGTATCAGAGCATCAGGTTATAGTGTCCATAGGATCTGTACGGCTTATTTTCGCTTTCAGCTTAACGTTATTGCTATAGAGCCCTATTGTTAGGACTGTTGTATTCTTGCTTTCACGTTTAAGTCTTCAGCTACTTGAGATTTGTTGATAACTGTAGACTAATAAACTTGTTCACGTTTCAGATGCCTCCGAGACGTGCTCCGAAAGATAGGCGTGCCCAAGCCGACCAGCCAGCAGCTCCGGCACCCGGCACTATGAATGCGAATGAGGTAGCCGCCATCGTTGCTCAGGCGGTAAATGCCGCGATAGCGGTGATTCAGCAGGCTCCACCACAGGTCCAAGCAGTGGCGCCAGTACCAGCACAGCTTCCATCTGCATGGGAGAGAGTTCGGGATGCTTTTCAGAAAGCACATCCCCCTGAGTTTTCTGGTAGCTCCGATATTATTACTGTCAGCCAATGGAAGAAGGACATCCAGCGGCACCTCCGTATGTATGAGTGCACCGAAGTGCAGAAGCAGCTATTGGCCTCTTTTAAACTGGTGGGAGCCGCATTACAGTGGTGGGAGTCCACTACTACTTTGGAGGAGAGGGACACGATTCCTATTCAGATGTTCTGGGAGCGGTTTGACCGCAAGTACTTTCCACCCGCAGTGCAGACTGAGATGAGGTGGAAATTGCTAAATCTGAAGCAGGAAAACCTTACTGTAGCCGAGTATGAGGAAGAGTTCACGAGACTTCTCACTATTGTGCCGGATGAGGCACCCACTGAGAGCAAGAAAGTTTTGCTGTTCGTCGACGGGTTAGCTTGGAGGATCCGTCAGCACCTTATTGGGAATCTATCCCTGAGTACTTTCACTGACGTACTCAATGCAGCGCTACTACATTGCCAGGATCACCGCTTCCATCTTCAGGGAAGCAAGAGAGCAGGAGAGTCCAGCCAGCAGGGCAGGACCGGGGGTAATAGTGCCAGTGGGGCACCAACTCAGGGACAGACTCGTCAGCACGAGCAGAGTTCCCATCAGGGGGACCCTGCTAAGCGATTCCGTTCAGGTGATTCTAGGCAGGGATTCGGGGGATTCAGGCAGGGCCATCAGGGTCAGCCTAATCAGCAGGGCCAGCAGGGCCAACACCGACCGCAGGGTCAACAGCAGGGCCAGCAAGGTCAACAGCGGGCACATCAGGGCCAACAGGGCCAATGGCGTGGAGGTAACGGCCAGCAGGGCCGTGGTCAGCAGGGACAGAGGGGAGGTAATTTCAGAGGCCGGTGTTTTGTGTGTGGCAAGCACGGCCATAAGCGTCAGGATTGCCCAGAGGGCGATAGGGCCCCACAGCAGCAGGGAGCCCGTAATGAGCCGCAGAGACCACTCTTTCCACCTGCCCTTCCAGCTCCAGCCCAGATGCCAGCCCTACCAGCCATTCCAGCAGCTCCAGTGCAGCAGGGGCAATTGCAGTACGGACGTGTCTATAACGTCCATCAGGCAGTAGCTCCACAGGCACCACCCGCGATTGAGGGTATGTTTCCTATCCATGGTACTATGGGTAAAGTTTTGTTTGATACGGGGGCAACGCACTGTTTTATAGCTACGCATTTTGCGAAGTCCTTAGGATTGTTAGCCACAGCAGAGAGCACCGTAACGTGTGTCGACTCACCACTGGGGAGTGGGTCACTTATATTCTTTATATGCCGGGGAGTAGGGATAGAGATTGGTAGCTTGGTATTGCCTGCAGACATGCTAGTCTTAGACATGCACGAGCATGACGTGATTATTGGTATGGATTGGCTCGCATCTTATAGAGCCATGATTGATTGCTTCGGTGGGAGCATTGTTTTTGCCATTCCGGGGCAAGAGATGTTTGTAGTAGCGATGCCTCGCCCAGAGGGAGGTTCGACCGCTCATTTATATTACATTGAGGAGGATACCTCTAAGGAGGTTGTGATTCCTTTGGATTCGATCCCAGTTGTTAGGGAGTATTCCGATGTGTTTCAGGAGATACCAGGCCTACCGCCCAGTCGTGAGATAGACTTCGTTATAGACTTATTGCCGGATACGAGACCTATAGCACGCGCACCGTACCGTATGGCTCCGGCAGAGTTGCGAGAGCTACGAGATCAGATTGAGCAGCTATTAGGTCAGGGTTTCATTCGTAGGAGTACCTCACCGTGGGGCGCTCCAGTCTTATTTGTGAAGAAGAGAGATGGCTCACTGAGATTGTGTGTGGACTACCGGGAGTTAAACAAGGTCACGATACGGAACAAGTATCCGTTGCCTCGAATCGATGATCTGTTCGACCAGTTAAGGGGAGCAACTTTCTTTTCGAAGATAGATCTGAGGTCGGGGTACCATCAGTTACGAATTAGAGAGCAGGATGTTTCGAAGACTGCCTTCTTGTCGAGATATGGGTCCTATGAGTTCAGGGTGATGCCGTTCGGACTCACAAATGCCCCAGCCGTTTTCATGGACTTGATGAACCGAGTGTTCAGAGAGTTCTTGGATCAGTTCGTCATCGTATTCATAGATGATATCTTGATATATTCACGCTCCGAGGAGGAGCATGCCGAACACTTGAGGCAGGTTCTTCAGACTCTGCGAGAACATCAGTTGTATGCTAAGTACGAGAAGTGTGGATTCTGGTTGCGAGAGGTACAATTCTTAGGCCATGTTGTTTCTGAGCAGGGGATAGCAGTTGACCCGAGGAAAGTGTCAGCGGTGAGGGAGTGGGGGCAGCCCACGACACCGACAGAAGTACATAGTTTCTTGGGGTTGGCCGGATACTACAGGAGGTTCATTCGGGGGTTCTCCAAAATAGCGGGTCCATTGACGAATCTGACTCGCAAGGGGGTACCATATGTTTGGGATGACTCTTGTCAGTTGGCTTTTGACGAGCTGAAGGACAAGCTTACTTCGGCACCAGTCCTTGCTCTACCGAAGCCGGGTGTAGAGTACCTGGTTTACACAGATGCGTCCTTACGAGGACTTGGGGGAGTACTTCAGCAGGAAGAGAAGGCTATAGCTTTTTCTTCCCGCAAGCTTAAGCCGCATGAGAAGAATTACCCCACCCACGACCTGGAGTTAGCTGCGGTCGTCTTTGCATTGAGAATTTGGAGGCACTATTTATTGGGCGAGAAATTCCGTTTGTTCACAGACCATAAGTCACTGCAGTACCTGTTCACTCAGCGAGAGCTGAATATGCGTCAGCGCAGATGGTTAGAGTTTGTAAAAGATTACCAGTTCGATATACAGTATCATCCGGGGAAAGCCAACGTAGTTGCTGATGCGTTGAGCCGTAGACCGGTTGATGATGTGGCGGACATCTGGAAAGCAAAATGGAAGGAGTTGGGTCACCAAGACGCAGTAGCACGTTCTTTCATATCCGTGATGACAGTCACACCCGAGATTGTTACGAGGGTGATACAGGCACAGACCACAGACCCATTTTGTCAGGAGCAGATTGTACGACTTCTAGCCGAGGGTGCTGAGTCCTATTCTGTTAGTTCGGATGGAGGGTTGCGGTTTAATGGGAGATTAGTGGTTCCAGAACGAGCAGAGCTACGTCATGAGGTGATGACTCATTCTCATGGGTCCCGATTTGCTGTACATCCGGGAGGCGATAAGATGTACCAGCATATGAGACGTCAGTACTGGTGGAGTGGGATGAAGAAGGACATCGCTGAATTTGTGTCCAAATGTTCTACTTGCCAGCTGGTGAAGGTGGACCACCAGAAACCGTCGGGATTACTTCAGCCGTTGGAAGTACCTGCGTGGAAGTGGGAAAGTATTTCCATGGATTTCATTACAGGGTTGCCTACATCACAGCGAGGCCACGATTCTATCTGGGTGATTGTAGACCGTCTGACCAAGGTGGCTCATTTTCTGCCAGTAAGGATAGATTATACCACGGGTCAGTATGCCCAACTATTCATCGCTGAGATTGTCAGATTACATGGGGTGCCCCTGAATATTGTGTCAGACAGAGACAAGATTTTTGTGTCGCGTTTCTGGGAAAGCTTTCAGGAGGCTATGGGTACAGAGTTGAGACTGAGTTCAGCTTACCACCCACAGACAGATGGACAGACAGAGCGTACTAATCAGATGTTGGAAGATATGCTACGCATGTGTATCCTCGACTTCGGGGGAGGTTGGGAGCCACATCTTCCACTGGTCGAGTTTGCTTATAATAACTCCTATCAGTTTACGATTGGCATGGCTCCATTTGAAGCTTTGTACGGCAGGCCTTGTCGCTCTCCAACCTGTTGGCTCGAAGTGGGGGACAACAAGTTATTAGGACCAGAAGTGATCCAGGAGACCTCCGCGAGGATTGAGATAATCAGGAGTCGTATTCGGGTAGCCCAAGACAGACAGAAGAGCTACGCCGATGCAAAACGATTTTTCCGGGAGTTTAATGTGGGAGATCAAGTGTTGTTGCGTGTATCTCCTATGAAAGGAGTGATGAGGTTCGGGAAGAAGGGGAAGTTGGCTCCGAGGTACGTAGGACCATTTCCCATCATCGAGAGAATTGGGCCAGTAGCATACAGGTTGGGTTTGCCAGAACATTTACATCGCATCCACGATGTATTCCACATCTCGTTGTTGAGACGATACCTTCGGGATGATATGGCCCATACTCACATTGCGATAGATGAGATCGACTTGCAGTCGGATAGCTCTTACGAGGAGAGACCGGTGGCTATTCTAGACTACAGTGAGAGGAGATTGAGGTCGAAGATAGTTCCACTCGTGCGGGTCCAGTGGGAACATCATAATGTGGAGGAATCCACTTGGGAGCGTGAGGCAGATATGCGTGAGAGATATCCAGAGTTGTTTTTACCAGGTATGCCTTATTTTCCGAATTTCGGGACGAAATTCCGTTATTAGGGGGGAAGTATGTAATACCCCGTATTTTTATGCTATAATTAATTTGGGTATTTATTTAATAAAAATCCAGAAATTAATTATGTTATAATTATTAACGTGACGTGAGTTAGTAATAATATGAAATTGTTGAATATTACTTAAGAGCATAGTAATATATGGTAAATGTCACGAGTGAATGAAAATGACAATTTTGGTAATTTTAGTCGGGACGCGCCCGTGTCGCGTCGGGACTAATTATTGAGAAATAAAAGTAAATATTTTATGAGTTGTCCGTATGGTCGTTTTGAGTGCGCCAACGCGTCCGGAAGGGTCGAGATAGTCAGAAAAGTGTACCCGGGGGTTTAGTTTGGGTCTCGGGATGTTTTTAGGCTTAATTAGTGACCCGGGAGGGCGTTTTGGTAATTTTACAAATTAGGGTAATTAAACCCACGAATTTCAGCCATCCTTAGCAGCCATTTAAGTCAGCCTTTTAGGGTTAGATCATTCAGAATCCTAAGACGGCTAGTGGAGAAGAGAGGAGAGACCTTGCTAGGTGATTCAAGGCCAAAAACACCACCTTTTGCACCACCGTCACCACCAACGCGTAGATCGCGAGGAGGAGAACGCAGCCATACCAATATCAGCAGGAAACCAGACCTCTGAAATCCCAGGCAAGTGTTTAACTTGCGTATTTTCGTTGGTGCAATAATCATGTTAGTGTAGGAATGATTAAGAGTATAATTCATGGAGGAAAACCCAATTTTGATAGGGATTTGCATGTAGAAATCATATGAACCTTATTCTGGAAATTAATATGTGAAGTAGATGTTTAACCCACGAAATTATGATGATTTGTTAGAAGGAATTTCTGGAGAAAACTGATTAGAACAAAGGTTAAGAAAACTGTAGAGTTCTTGATGATTAGATGAAATATTAGGTTGTTTAATCATGTTTATTGATGTATATACGCATGCTGATCGTTAAAGAAAACTGGAATTATGTTAGGATGTAAGTAGTACACTTTTTGGATCAATAAGAGTTGGAAAATATGAGTTTTGATGAAGAAACCTAAGCAACCCCGTCACTGCAGTTTCTGCAGAATTTTCACAGACCTGCTCGATCGATCGATCGACCCTAGATCGTCGATCGATCGAAGGTTCGATCGGTCGAACCCAGACGTCGATCGATCGACCCTCCCTGGCAGCCTATTATTCCCCTTGTTTAATTAGTCGAATTAATTTATCGTGGAATAAACCTTGGGCATTCTAAATAAAATGATTTGGGAGATATTGAGGACCAGTAGAGTATATGGACATATGTTAGAACCTTTAATCTTCAACGAAGATGGTAATTATGGGATATTTACTTTAGGTTGTTAGATTTATGAAACTTAAGGGTGAGGTGCGTAAGAGAGTTACGTTGGAATCAAATGAAGTTATTTACTGAATTTTAGAATTGTAAAGTTATAACCCATGAGTATTAGGTAATGAGTGAGAAAACCCTTCGAATTAAGGTTAGAGGCGAAACCTTATACGTTATACTAATAAGGTGAAATTTAGGACAAAGGTTGTAATTATGGGTAATGAGAGTGACCTATATTAATATGATGAAATCGGTATATTTATATGAATGTGTGTACATATATTATATACATGTGAAAAACGTACCCGCGCTACTTGCTATCCCTGAGGTTACCGCGCTGGGACGATCGTATCCTGTGTTGCTTTATGGGGATATTGAATCGTACCCTAGAAGATAGAGATCCTAGGTACGGGCTATTAAATTGATAGTCGGACGGTCCTAAGAGACGTGTGGGTATGTACTGACCTCTTGGACTTGGAATCTATGCTTCGCCTCAACGTTGTTTTGTATATGTTAATACAGTTCGAGAGTGATTCCGAACTTGTATTTCCCTTTATGTGAGCGATACGGGGATTGGATAGCAGAGTATGCCCGCACCATAGTTTAGTTGGGGTGCCAGTATATATATATTTTATGCGAGTAGTTAATATATATATGAGGTTATAAACTTTGAACTGCCTACTGTGATTTGATAAGTAGAACGTGGTTGTTGACTCAAATTATTAAATACTTGTTTTGTGAAAATATGAAAAGGTTGGGAAAATCTTATAATTTAATGAAGCTAAAACGAGAGGAATACTACAAATTGAAAGTAACCTTTTTATAACATTGTTATCGTTCAGTTTTTGAAAACATTTGAGTAAGTTAAGATAAACGAACCATTGGGAAGGCTAGTACGATAGGAGTGCACATTAGAAGAGAGGTGAGTTTTTCTCAAGAGAGAGACGAACTAATATGAAGTTGCATTGGCCTGTATCAATTTAAATACTTGCTTAACATATTCTAAAATCAAACACACTTTCGGGCCCTGACCCGTTTCTTTTTTTTTCTCTCTCTCTTGTATATATATGTATATTTTTCAGGTGCCCAGCCACAGGGGCGTCTTGCTTAGGATTCTTTGAGAAGAACGAGCTGCAGCTTAGGTGGGAGTTGCAGGTCCCTTGAGTAGACGGCTTCTGTCATTGACTCCACTCCTATTACTCTCATTTATGGGGCACGTGTCGCCCTTTTTATCCTTTCATTTATTGTTGGGGATTTTTATATTTCAGTTATTCCAGTATTGTTTATGGGATTTGTTTCAGGATGGTTTATGATTTTAGCTTTATATTATTGACATTCGATTGGTGAATGTATGGTTTTATTTAGATTTCGTGGTGTGATTCTATAATGTAGAAATGTTGTTTTGGTATTAATAAAATCTTTTCTTTAATAAAATTTGGAAGTTTGTATGAAAAATGTTTTGACACTTAGCTTAATTATTTAGGGTGTTAAATTGGAAAAATTATTTTTATCGACAGTGATGCTGAGAATGAACCAACTGTTTACCTTGATTTAATTTAATAAAGGAGTGATCGCCCGGTATTTAATTAGGCGGGGTGTCACATTGAACTAAAGTCCTATTTTCCCTTTCCACTGTTCCATTTTTTTGTGGCGTATATGGTGCCTTAACTTGATATATTATCCCATGAGTATTACAAAATTGTATAAACTCACTCGGGTAATATTCACCACCCCTATCGGATCGTAGGACTTTAATTTTCCGATTTTGTTTAGTTTCAACTTCTGCTTTAAAGATTAGGAATTTCTCGAAAAGTTTATCTTTACTTTGAAGTAAATATGTATATGCATACTTAGAGTAATCATCAATGAAAGTTAAGAAATATTTATTTCCACCACGAGTCATATTACTCTTCATATCACATACATCACTATGAATAAGATCAAGCATTTCGGATCTCCTCTCAACAGATTTGAACGACTTTCTAGTTATCTTCGATTGAGCACAAATTTCACATTTAGAAAGGTTATCAAATTTACAATCCGAGATTAAGCCGAGATTAGTCATATTTTTTATACTTCTATAATTCACATGACCTAATCTACTATGCCATAAAGAAATAAACTCAACCATATAAGTAGAACTAATAGCATTGATTACATTAATTTTGATCATGCCGTTACAAGAGTACCCTTTGCCAATAAATTGTCCATTCTTAGACAAAACAAACTTATCAGGCTCATACACTAGTTTGAAACCTCTCTTATTGAGAAGGTCCCCAGACATAAGATTTTTACACATATCAGGTTCATGAAGTACATCGATTAGAGTAAGTGTCTTTCCAGAAGTTAGCTTCAATTCCACTGTGCCTTTTCCAACTACATTGGTGCAAAGATTATTTGCCATCTTCACTTATTTTTCATCAAGTTCTTGATATATTTTGAAGGAAGAGCGATCTTTGCATATGTGGACCGTTGCGCCGGTATCCAACCACCATCCACTTTCATTATCAATTGAATTTGCTTCGCAAACAGTACCAATAAGATCTTCAATATTATTGGTTTCCTTCGACCCTTGATTTTCTTTAAATGCCTTCTTTTTAAGACGACATTCTCGAGAATAATGGCCCGGTTTGTCACAGAAGAAACATTTTCCCTTCTTTTTCTTATTTGCACCTTGCTTCTTGAATTTTAAATCATTCTTTGCTTTAAATTTTGAGTCTGTGGTAATCTTGGATTTTTGATCCTCAACCATATTAGCTTTTGAATGACCCTTACCTTGTTCATCCTTCTTTTCTCGAATACGAGTATCATCTTCAATACGAAGGTGACGAAGAAGGGATTCCACAGTATAAGTCTTTTCATCATGATTAATTTTCTTCTTAAAGCCATTCCAAGAGGATGGAAGTTTTGAAACAATAACCCCTACTTGAAATTCATCTTGAAGATTAATACCAACGGCTTTAAGGTAACCAATAATTTGTTGGAGTTCATGGGCTTGTGCAATGACAGATTTATCATTACTCATTCTAAAATTCATATAGTTTGAAATTAGAAACTTACGGTTGCTCGCTTCCTCGTTTTGATACTTTGTCTCCAAAGCCTTCCATAATTCATTTACCGTCGGAATCATTCGATGAGCGCTATAAACAGTTTGAGACAAATTATTGAGGATGTGTCCTCGACACATAAATTCGTCTTCTTTCCTCTTCACACGTTTTTACTTTATTTCTTCGGTGTCTTTGGGTGTGGGCTCGGGAATTTATTCAAGGTAATCATCTAGAATGTATGAAAGTTGTAGTGATGTGAGGAAGAACATAACTTTCTCTTGCCACCGGGTGAAATTTCTGCCATCAAAACGGTCGACTCGGATTAAGTCTTGAGTCATGACTTGGATAGATTGTGCCACAGTTCCTTCCATTTGAGTGGAGTAATAAGAATAATATTTTGCCTAAAATTGTTGGAGTTTTGTTATGGAAATAATGAAATATATTAATTAATTTCTGCAAGGCACCTTCTTGGAACGCTTTCTTTTAGGCAAAATTTATCCCAATTAGGTTGAGACAGAACCAGAACCGCGAGTACACTATGGGTTTTATATAATCTGCCTTCGGGATACAATGCAGTGTATGAACAGTTGTTTGATTTAAACTATGTACTGTTTGATCAAACCGAGAACACTCTAAATTTGTAACTTGATAATGCCAAAGTATAGAGGACGTAGAGAGGAGAAACTAACAATTTTCGGTGTCCAAAACAGAGTCCTAGAACTCTTTTTATAACCATTTCTGTGGCTGTTCTTCAACAGTCACAGCTCTTCATGGAGTGACTCAGCAACCGTTGGATCATGCCTATTTGGAACAGCTGCGATCTAACTGTTCAGATTAAGCGTCCCATCGTAAGCGAATGGACATCCCCTACACGAAACGCTACGAGTTCATCTAACGGTTTATATCAAGTTGTTTCGAATTTTAAACCCTTTGATCGAATCCTTTAATCACAACCGTTGATCTGTTTTTCCTCGTCAAAACTTTAGGCTCCCACACTCCAAACGATGATGCGCATGTGCGAAGTGCCAAGTGCGCGTCAAAGAGCACAATTCCCCCTAAGTCGCCCAATAGCCTTTTCGCGCTTACGCGTGTCGCGATTGGTGGTGCTTAAGCACCACCGCGATGCGTAGGATCATAGCCTCTTATTTGACTTGTCAACTAAGAATCTTAGTTGTCCTTTAGTTGATATACCACTACTTTTTGTAGTATTCTTCTAATGTGGGACAATATGGGATTTTGAGCACTCCCATATCTTTCACACCCATTTGCTTATGTTTCTACCTTCTAAATTAAAACCCAAACTATGTTTATAGTAAAACACCAATAATATAATAAAATATTAACAACTAAAAAATAAAATATCAATAAATATTGGAATTTATCCAACATTCCCCCACCAATTTCAATATACACAAGAGGGCAAAGCAAAAAGACAATAAATAATTTTTGGCATTATCTCTAAAATCTAGTACATAAATGTGTAGTGCCTTTTGGACTTGAACTTCCATATAGTGAAAATAATTCAAAGCTTCATCAAGGTGCTGTGGTGAACGTATCTTTAACCAAGGACCTTTTGAGACTATCCGGAACTATCACACATACCGATTTCTGAGTTTATAAGTGTTCTTCTAGCATGCATTTTTATGGCATTGTGCTAATCCTCATTTCACAAGCGCTTTAGGATCGATATTGATTTCATAGAAAGCGGCCACACTTTCGACACCCGTATAGGTAAATAACCTTAAGTGACTCTGTGAGTCACACTTATATGATTTATTAAGAAGTAACCTTCATCCTCTAACATGCAGAAAACCAACATTAGGCACATAGGAATGGAACTTTTTGTATAAAATTCCTAGTGGTCCATAACTACAATTTAACTTGTTTGTACCACATTGAACTCTATCTATATTTTCAAGATATGAGTTGGGTTCCCATTAAATATAGTTGTGTTATTTAATAGACCTTAGTGCCATTCCTTTTGAGGTGATATACATCATATCCCTAACAAGACCTTTAGTCAGAGGATCTGCTAAATTCTTGTTCGTTTTAATATAGTCGACTGTAATTACTCCTTCCTTGAGTAATTTTCTTATAATTTGATGCCTTAGACTAATGTGTCTAGATTTTCCGTTTTAAGTTTTGTTCGAAACTTTATAAATTGTGGCTTGGTTATCACAACTTATCATAATAGAAGGTGATGGCTTTTTCCATAAAGGAATATCATACAACACATTTCTAAGCCATTCTACTTCTTTACATGCATCTACTAGGGCTATAAATTCAGATTGCATTTTTGAATCTGAAACACATGTTTGTTTCTTGGATCCCCAAGAGATAGCTGCTCCTCCTAGCGTAAAAATCCAACCAGTAGTTGACTTGGATTCCGATTCAAGATTATTCCAACTTGAATCACTATATCCTTCTAAAACAGATGGATATCCTACATAATGTAAGCCATAATCCAAAGTCCTCTTCAGGTATCTAAGCACCCTAGAAATTGCATTCCAGTGCTCTTGTCCTGGATTACTGGTAAATCTACACAATACACTCATTGCATAAGTAATGTCTGCTCTAGTGCAATGCATGACATACATTCAACTACCAATAATACTAGCATGTTTAAGTTGGTCCATAGCACACCTAGTATTTTTCATTAATTTGATGCTAGGATCCACTGGTGTAGCAACTGGCCTAAGTTCAAAATGATTATATCTTTTTAGAACTTTTTCTATATAATGAGATTGAGATAACGCTAAAGAATTATCCTTTCTCACAAATTTGATTCCTAAAATCACATCAGCTTCTGCAAGATCTTTCATATCAAATTTTAATGAAAGAAACCTTTTGGTTTCTTTTACATATTTGAGATTATATCCAAATATTAACATGTCATCCACATGTAAGCAAATAATAACACCAACACCATTTTCAAATTTACTATATATACATTTGTCGGGATCATTAACTTTATATCCATGGGATATAGCAATATTATTAAACTTCTCATGACATTGCATGTGAGCTTGTTTAAGGCCATAAAGAGATTTAACCAATTTACACACTTTATTTTCTTGGCCAGGCAAAACAAACCCTTCGGGTTGTTCTATGTAAATCTCTTCTTCTAAATCACCATTTAAAAATGCAGTTTCAACATCCATTTGATGAATAACTTAATTGTGAATAGAAGCAAGAGATATTAATATCCTAATGGAAGTGATTCGAGCAACAGGAGCATATGTATCAAAGTAATCAATTCCATGTTTTTTCTTATAGCCTTTAGCAACTAGTCTTGCCTTAAATTTGTTTATAGAACCATCCGGATTTAATTTTCTTTTAAATATCCATTTGCACCCAATAGGTTTAGCCCCGGGGTGAAGATCAGAAATAACCCAAGTTTGATTTGACAAAATTGAGTCCATTTCATCATTTATTGCTTCTTTCCAAAAGACATCATCCCTAGATGTTACCGCTTCATGAAATGTGGTCGGTTCATCTTCTACATTAAGAATAAATTTAGTTTTGTTATTAGTCTCATTTAAATCCCCTTCAACTAAATAAATAACAAAGTCAGGCCCAAATGTTTTTTCAGTTCTTTGTCTTTTACTCCTTCGTGGCTCAACGTCATTCGTTGTTTTCGAAGAGGATATAGGTTGTGAATTTTCTTCAAAATTTGAGGAGTCAACAGTCGGATTATTATTTTCTAAACCTTGATTCAAAGTACTAAACTTTGTTAGATGTTCAAAGAATTGCACATCTACCGACTTAATGATTTCTTGAGTTTCAAGGTTTAAAAATCTATAAGTCGTACTGTTACTAGAGTATCCAATAAAAACACATTTGTAAGTCCTATTTCCTAGTTTAGGTCTTTTAGGTTCGGGTTTTCTTACATAATCAAGACATCCCCAAACTTTAAGACGTCTAAGATTAGGCTTACGATTAAACCATAATTCATATGGTGTAATATCCTTGTTTTTCAATGGAACTCTATTTAAAATATAACATGCGGATAGAGAAGCTTCTCCCTACATCGACAAAGGTAAACCAGAACTGATTAACATTGAATTTATCATTTCAACTAAAGTCCTATTTTTCCTTTCTGCCATTCCATTTTGTTGTGGCGTATATGGTGCCTTAACTTGATATATTATCCCATGAGTATTACAAAATTGTATAAACTCACTCGGGTAATATTCACCACCCCTATCGGATCGTAGGACTTTAATTTTCCGATTTTGTTGAGTTTCAACTTCTGCTTTAAAAATTAGTAATTTCTTGAAAACTTCATCTTTACTATTAAGTAAATATTTATATGCATACTTAGAGTAATCATCAATGAAAGTTAAGAAATATTTATTTCCACCACGAGTCATATTACTCTTCATATCACATACATCACTATGACTAAGATCAAGCATTTCGGATTTCCTCTCAACAGATTTGAACGACTTTCTAGTTATCTTCGATTGAGCACAAATGTCACATTTAGAAAGGTTATCAAATTTACAATTCGAGATTAAGCCGAGATTAGTCATTTTTTTTATACTTCTATAATTCACATGACCTAATCTACTATGCCATAAAGAAATAGACTCAACCATATAAGCAGAACTAATATCATTGATTACATTAATTTTAATTATGCCGTTACAAGAGTACCCTTTGCCAATAAATTGGCCATTCTTAGACAAAACAAACTTATCAGACTCATACACTAGGTTGAAACCTCTCTTATTCAGAAGGTCCCCAGACACAAGATTTTTACACATATTAGGTACACGAAGTACATCAATTAGAGTAAGTGTCTTTCCAGAAGTTAGCTTCAATTCCACTGTGCCTTTTCCAACTACATTGGTGCGAAGATTATTTTCCATCTTCACTTCTTTTCCATCAATTTCTTGATATGTTTTGAATGAAGAACGATCTTTGCAAATGTGGATCGTTGTGCCGATATCCAGCCACCATCCACTTTCATTATCAATGAATTTGCTTCGCAAACAGTAACAATAAGATCTTCAACATTGTTTTTTTCCTTCGACCCTTGTTTTTCCTTAAATGCCTTCTTTTTAAGATGATATTCTCGAGAATAATGGCCCGGTTTGTCACAGAATAAACATTTTCCCTTCTTTTTCTTATTTGCACATTGGTTCTTGAATTTTGAATCATTCTTTGCTTTAAATTTTGAGTCTTTGGTAATCTTGGATTTTTGATCCTCAACCATATTAGCTTTTGAATGACCCTCACCTTGTTCATCCTTCTTTTCTCGAATATGAGTATCATCTTCAATACGAAGGTGACGAAGAAGGGATTCCACAGTATAAGTCTTTTCATCATGATTAATTTTCTTCTTAAAGCCATTCCAAGAGGATGGAAGTTTTGAAACAATCACCCTTACTTGAAATTCATCTTGAAGATTAATACCAGCGTCTTTAAGGTCACCCACAATTTGTTGGAGTTCATGGGCTTGTGCAACGACAGATTTATCATTACTCATTCTAAAATTCATATAGTTTGAATTTAGAAACTTACGGTTGCTCGATTCCTCATTTTGATACTTTGCCTTCAAAGCCTTCCATAATTCATTTGCCGTTGGAATCATTCGATGAGCGCCATAAATAGTTTAAGACAAAGCATTGAGGATGTGTCCTCGACACATAAATTCGTCTTCTTTCCTCTTCACATGTTTTTGCTTTATTTCTTCGGTGTCTTTGGATGTGGGCTCGGGAATTTGTTCAAGGTTATCAACTAGAATGTATGCAAGTTTTAGTGATGTGAGGAAGAACATAACTTTCTCTTGGCAATGGGTGAAATTTTCGCCATCAAAACGGTCTAGTCGGATTAAGTCTTGAGTCATGACTTGGATAGATTGTGCCACAGTTCCTTCCATTTGAGTGGAGTAATAAGAATAATATTTTGCCTAAAACTTTTGGAGTTTTGTTATGGAAAGAACAAAATATATTAATTAATTACTGCAAGGCACGTTCTTGCAATGCTTTCTTTTAGGCAAAATTTCTCCCAATCCGGTTGAGACGGAACCAGAACCGCGAGTACACTATGGGTTTTATTTTCCTTCAGGATACAATGCAGTGTATAAATAGTTGTTTGATTCAAACTATTTACTGTTTGATCAAACCAAGAAAACTCTGAATTTGTAACTTGATAATGCTAAAGTAGAGAGGACGGAGAGAGGAGAAACTAGCAATTTTCGGTGTCCAAAACATAGGCCTGGAACTCTTTTTATAGCCATTTCTGTGACTGTTCTTCAACAGTCACAACTCTTCATGGAGTGACTCAGCAACCGTTAGATCATGCCTGTTTGTAATAGCTGCGATCTAACGGTTCAGATTAGGTGTCCCATCGTAAGCTAATGGACATCCCCTACACGAAACGCTATGAGTTCATCTAACGGTTTAGATCAAGTCGTTTCGGATTTTAAACCCTTTGATTGGATCGTTTAATCACAACCGTTGATTTGTTTTACCTCGTTAAAACTTTAGGCTCCCACGCTTCAGGCGACGATGCGAAGTGCCAAGTGCGCGTCAAAGCACGCAATGCGCCCTAAGTCGCCCAATCGCCCTTTCGCGCGCCGCGTGTCGCAATTGGTGGTGCTTAATCACTACCACGATGCGTAGGAACATTGCCTCTTATTTGACTTGTCAACTAAGAATCTTAGTTGTCCTTTAGTTGATATACCACTACTTTTGTAGTATTCTTCCATTGTGGGATAATATGGGATTTTGAGCACTCCCATATCTTTCACACCCATTTGCTCATATTTCTACCTTCTAAATTAAAACCCAAACTATGTTTAAAATAAAACACCAATAATATAATAAAATATTAACAACTAAAAAATAAAATATCAATAAATATTGGAATTTATCCAACAGATAAATATATCACAATATTTTCTTATAATGTCAAACCTGTAGAAGTTACATTACTGCATGATGGGCACCTCCTTAATAAAATGGACGAATGCTGTATCGCACATTCAAATTTGATATGTCTTTGATGCTGTCACTATCAGCTAGAGCATGCTAATGAGCAGTGAGGTTATAATAGTTATTTTTATTCTTAGTCTAGGAGTCTATTATATATATATAATAGATTCATTAAGGGTTGGGTTGCAATGGCCAGAGGGGAGGGGCCTGTCTTTGATTTTCCGTCTCTCTTCACACCAGTTGATTCATTCAATTATAGGCCTAATACCAAATATCCAGCAGCTTAACCTCGGATGGAAAAACTTATCACCAAGAGATTTGTGTTCCCCACGTTGGCAAGCTGCATTAAAAGCTGATGTGGCCGAAAGTTCTAACGTGGAGGCCTTATCAGCACTGACGTGGAAGTGTAGCATAGCTGATAGTGGTCCTCTGATAAACCTTGATTAGATCGGATAATTTGGTGAAGATCAGTGTCTATGAGTTCTGTGGCAATGTACACGTTCAAAAATTCTCTTCAGGGAGGAATCACATCTCTTAAAGCTATGACCTAAATTACATTTCCAAAACTAGTCAGCACAGGTTCAAATTCAACAAGATGATTGTTTTGAGTTATAGACTTCTACTTCCATATTCTAGTGGTATAACTCTAAATTTCTCAGCACAAATTATATTTCTTGGATTTTATGAGTAGTTTGTTTCATAATTCTACGAAGAACATTAATATGAAAATTGTTTGAACTAACCATGTGTTGGTTTACAAAGTTGGAAAATAACTCAAAAATAATTCATTTGTATCAAAAGTTGGATAACAAGTTAAAAAAATAGGACTAGTTTGGTCTTTACTTATGGAGTTTTCCATGGAAATCAATTCTTTCGGGTGGTTAAGAAATGTTTTTCATGGAAAATTATAAAACTATGGAGCATTTTTTTCATACTACCTCCTTCCCAAATTAATAGTTGCTATTTAAAAATGACGGTTTACAGGGATTCACTCGATCAATGGCCAAAATCAATCCTTGTTCACTATTGACGAATTGGGAATGTGGATTATGCCAAAAAAATAAAGCAACTACTAATTTGAGACATAATGAGTATTAAGAAGAAAACTTCTGATCAACTAGTGAACTACAATACACTGCCTTCCAATTATAAGCAAACATGATTCAAACTCTTGCCATTTAAATCAAAGAGGACCAAACTCAACCAAAAGAGACTTTACTTTAACCACTATATCAATCAAATCACAAAAATACTCACATTTTCATGATCCAAATGTCCCAAGAACTTAATCTCATGAAGCGTTCGTTTAGCATCCATGTAATTATAGAAAGCATTCCCTATTTTCTTAACTACAACCATCTCGTTCATCTCCGAATTCCGCAATGAGCTTCATAATCAAAACATAAACAAAATAAGTCAAATCAGACCCAGCTAAATGAATCGCAAAACTATAAGCAATCAATAAATTGATTACAAAACAACTCCAGAAGCTCCACGACCTATAGGCATGATCGGCGGCCTATACTTTGACGTGATCTCAAACAAATTCCGTAGGTTTATTATACTGCAATGGAAGGGCAAACACAAGCGGTATTGAAAAACCACCACCGCTAAATTCAGCTTCATCAAACTCATTACTTCAAAAAGCAAAAGGTTAAATCCGACATTGCAATGACACAATAATTTGTTCTTAAATAGCTAAACTTATTCACTGCAATGGATAATTCAACCTAATTTACAGTGAAAGTAAATGCCACAACACTAGGTGCTCATTCATTACTAGTTTTATGATTTCATTAATATAACAAATCTCTTAATTTACATCATTAATTTGATTCACAGGACAACGGTTTCTTTCCTAAACAACAAATTTTTTGTGAAAGTTTACAAATTCGAAAATAGATCAACCACGACACTAAAAATCAATGCAATATACAACAAAATAAATTTTCATTACAAAATACAAAAATTTAAAATTTTCAGCTCAAAGTATTCATCTTGACACAACATTGCACCATGTATATGCAATAACACTATACTAAAGACCCATTACCCATACGAGTCTCATAACATATATATAACACGTAGAAATTGAAAGGGTAAATAGAGTGTTCTAAAAAATATGCCTAGGCGCGAGGCTTTTTAGATATGCCAAGTTTTGGCCCTAGGCGTGGATTAAGCCATAGTCAACATGGTTAACATTTTTTGGGGTAAGGCGTAAAAACGCGCATTTTTGGGGGGTAAGACGTGAAAAATGCAAGTTTCTTAGAAGTAAGGCGTGAAAAAACGTGAGTTTTTTTTAGTATTTAAAAAAATAGTATTTTAACTTACAAACATTTGACATATTTTTAAGGTATGTACCATTTTAGTATTTTTAATATCATTGTCACAATAAAAAAATATTAAAATATATTTAAAAAGGCCTAAATGACTTTTCACGTCTTTTTACGCATAAGGCCTGACTAGGCTTCTAAGGCTTAAGGCTTCAGGCTTGGCCTCCACACCTCGATCACGCTCCGCTTTTTTTAGAACCTTGGTAAATATCATAATAAAAAATATAAAAAAAGGAAATTAGGAATAGGGTTGGTAACTTGGGTTGTACCTTTGAGGGGGGAGATAGATTTTGCTCTAAGCTTGCGTTTGGGGAAGGTAGAGAGAGGATATAAAACAAGTGCATCCATATTTTCCTAAAATTGTCAAATGGATTAGAGTTCACACCAAAAACATCTTATGGCCCTTGAACTAAAGCCAAGTCCATAATAAGGACTCGTAGATTCTGATTAAGGGTTGGGCATGGAAGATGGCTATGGAGCAAGCGCATGAGGTGGGCTATGGCAGAGGCAAGGGAAGTGGGCTATGCATTAGAGAAGGGAGGGGGAGATGATTTCGGAGGAGCAAAAAGTTTTCGTTTCCCAAATCTTGAAGAGAGATCGGGACTGAGAAGGGGGGGGGGGGGGGGGAGTTGTGTGAGGATGAAAGAATGAAAAATAAAATTTATAATTAATACTTCTTTTAGCGTATGTATATTTTAATTAAGTGTGTTCAATTTTGGCACATTTCTAAACAGTGTCAAATTTTGGCACAGTTATAAAATGTGTCAGATTGTGATTCAACCGTGCCAGAATTTGGCACAGTTAAATTGTGCTAGATTTTTAATATCAAGGTGTGTCAAATTGATATTTCTGGTATAGTGTTGTCAAAATAACGATGCTCCTCACAAAAACCACAAGTAAGATCAATTATTTATGAACGAGTGTAACAATTTATTTTCTAATAAATGAATCACTCTTAATAACATTATCAACGTTCTTAAAAAGATTGAAAACACATTAAACATAGAACAATATAATAAATCAGCAAATTCAAAATCTAAATTACTCACAAGACATAATATTCAAATATTAAACTTTCTTAATTTTTTCTATCACCGTCAACCCCATGATGTAAACCACATCAGCATTTCTAAAATTTCAAAAAGTTATAAAGATGTATATCACATTCCTTTCAATCAATTCATTATCATAAATAATAATACAATCATCCATATACATTTTTTACATTATTTCTTTCTTTGTGTGAAATTATAAATGTAGATAAAGAAAAACAAAAAATCACACAAATCAAAGAAATTACTAGTGTAAATGCAAGCTCAAGTGCGCATAAACAAATCATCCAATCTCATTTGCAGAAAATCATACTAACTATAGAACTTCATCCCTCTTATAGAGCAAATGCACAAATAAAAACCCAAAAAAAGTTATAGAATGAACCATACGTATTTTGATGTCTTACCTATGTATGCTTCCATGGAGACTGGAAGCAAAATGGGCCTTGAGTGGAGGAGGGCGGAAAAACCCTAGCCTCCACAAACCGTTAGGAGAAACTCTGATAGCGGGTCTTGAGTAGTTGGAGAGTAGATCTACAGCGTCGTGGGGTTGTGGAGATGGAGAACGAGAGATAGGACAAAGAGCAGGAGAGGAAATGAGTTTTGAGGAGAGGATTAAAATGAGAAGCCCGCTTCTTTACTCAATTTTTCAATGCGGCGGGAATCAGCACGCCTATCTTTTTTCATTTATCATAGTTTTAAATTTAAGAATGGCATAAATAATTCTATTTTTATAACAAGTTTATTATAACTGATATAAAAATTAACCATTGAATTTAAATTGACATGTTTAAATTTTAACTGACATAAGGTTAATTTTTAAACTGACATAGATGGTTGTTTTTCTTGTAGTGTTTTATGATTTTGAGTCATTGCCCCACCCCCATGTCAAACATATAGGAGGATTAAATCAACGAATAAACATATTTAGTAAGATGAAAAACCTTAATTTTAGTTATTAAATATCATAAATACCTTTAGTCGGTGGTTCGATTTCTTATTATTTACGGTAATTGTTTACAAAGTTCATGTAACACACTTGTCCGATTTGTTCAAATTCAAACTAAATAAATTATCAGAGGTTTATCTTCGTCAACAAAATAGTGTTCATATTATAGATTTTTCAGGATTTTATCATCTTTTTCATTCATGTGAATAATTCATCGAATTAGAATTTTGCAATCATAATATTTAGTTGTATATGGTCGAATTTGTACTAAGAATCATAGATATAGAAAAAGATGTTTGAAAAATGATGATGGGGAGAATGTTAGGAGGCAAATGCAATTATTGAATTTTGAAAATTACGGTAATTGAAAAGGGTTTTGTGATAATTATTACTTGTCCAATATGTTGGATATTTTATGGATATATATTTTTTGGATTTGGTATCATATATATATGCATGTATTGGAGATTACAAACATGTTAGGCCCAGATTGATTGTGGTAAATGTTTTTATTTTAGGAGAGATCGTCGCATACCTCTATAAAAAATTATTAATGTGAGTAAAAAATGGTATTATGTATATATGAACAGTTGTTAATGAATAAAAGTCTCTTAGCTTTACTTACCGATTTTTTTATTTTCATAGTGAACTATCTTACGTCATTTTTTATGTTTTACGTTCCATTGATATTATATTCGACAAGTCTTTTATTTTTCCTCGTTTATATACTCCATCATCATCATCATTATTATTATTATTATTATTATTATTATTATTATTATTATTATTATTATTATTATTATTATGCCTCCTTATTTTTTTTATTTTTTTTGTACACATTTCTTGTTTTTTTACAAGTTATGTAAATTTGATTTTAAATAATTATTGTTGATAACGTAAATTATAATATCATGAGTGTTATATCTTATATTCTATAGATAAGATTATGTTGAATTTTACTAGATAAAAGTAGTTTTGGAATTACTATATTAAAACAAATATAGTATTAGATAAGCCAATTTCAACCCATTAGGGGAGACGTTGGACTCGTGCCATGAAAAAAACTAAAATGTGAACTTTATTGTTAAAAAATACTCTTTTCATCCCAAGTTACGAGTGATACATTCAATTTTCATACATCCTAAATAAAATGTCAACTTTTTTTAGATATAACCAACGAGCCATATTAAAAAATAGCGAACAAGTAACAATCTTCAATACTGATTAGGTATACTTAAATACTGAAGTTCTTAAATCGGGATAGTGAATTTGAGAAGAGTGGAGTATCTTTGGAATATTTATAAGTGCTTGATATGTTTGATCTTCTGATAAAATAATGATAGCGCATGGGCTTGAAACTGAGATAGACAAATGGTGCCCAATTTAAATATCTTATCGAATAATGAAAAGGTTTTCTTTTATGTTTAGGCCAAGGTAAAAAATACAAGGCCTAAGATGTATGTTTCAAATTATATTTACGAAGTAGATTACATAAAATTTTATTTTCAATAATTTAGGTGACTTAATCTGAGTGAAGAAAGGTAAAAAATGTAGGGCAATACGATGGACTATGAGGAAAACCCCACAAAGAAAAAAACCTTGGGTTGACAGAGGGGAAATTGAATTATGATAGGAATTACAAAGGAAAACTATGTCTTATAGCCCTAATGCATAACCTTTACCTAATTCACTTTCAAACCATATCTTTCTATAATGGGAAGGCGTCAATCCCTAGAGAACGCTTCACAACTGCCACTTATTTTGGTTGCTACCAATGTCTTCTTCAAGATGCATTCAACAAACTTTCTTTTGAAATGGAATAAAAACTGTGTTCCAAATCTTGGAACAAGGTTGACAATCCGCCAATAAGTGTAGTCGTAGTTTCTAGTTGTGTGTAGAACCTAAAGTGAAAGTGCATTTAAAAATAATGGTTTAACTCACAAGTATAAATTTTAGAGAAATAAAATCTTAAAATAACACAAGAACAAATTATAAAGAGATTTGTTCAAGGAATATAAAGATTTTAAATCAAATAAGTGTTCTTTAAAATATTTTTAGATTTCACACGCATTTAAAATTAAAATATCTCAAGAATATATTGAAGAAAAAAAATAAGATTTAATATTTAAAAGAGTGAAAGATTCGACACAAAACAAGTTTTTTCTCTCCTGAGAATGATTCATGTGAAGCAAGATCTTTCACATTATTACACTTGTTAAAATAAAGTTCCCACTCACTTACATACGTTCATAAGATTTCAAGAGATGTTTTGGGGGAAAAGTAGGTAAGTTTTCGACTTAAATGAGATGAAAAGATGCAAAAGGTAAAAATATGTGGTCACATCTTAGTATTACATGGGCATCAAGGAACATGTGCGTAATATGTTTACAAAAATAACTTTTCGCTTCAGAATGACACTCATCATTGGATCATTGTTGTAGTGAGGAATCATTAGTGATAATACAAATCAAGCGTGCAACTTATGATATTTTATCATTACAATGAAGAAAATCTTCGATGTGGAGAAGCTTATGCGATAGATACACAATAACCATATTTAGAGTTAATTTTGACACATGATAAAAAATTATATCAAAACATATAGAATGCAACCAAACAAAATTATTAAGAGTTTGATTGAGTTTTACATAAAGTCCAATGAAACCATATCAAGCACACAAACACATGTCAAACTCATTATATAAAAATGAAAATAGTGTCATAAAATGTGCATGAGTTTAAGTGTCTATTTACCTTCCTAAACGTGGTATAAAAGGATACGCGTTGAGGATGATGATTTCCATTTGAATGATTTGCATGACGCTTTGCTAGACGACGTCAAGGACAAGATTCAAATTATATTTATTGAATGGAAAAAGACAATCTATTCCACTGGGACACATGAATAAAATACATACTCCTATTATCTCTCCCTTTATCCATTCCATGAAAAAAATACGAAAATATATATTAAGAGTCTTATAAGAAAGTCTAATAACCTAGGAGAGCAGGTTACAAGACCGAACAAAGTCAGAAGACTATTAGATACTACAAATCTTCAAATGTAATAAATCCGAAGAGATCTTGCACTTGTTACGTTGTCATACATTATAAACAAAAGATACAATGATATCATTCTAATGAATAGTATTAACAAAGAACACATGATTGATGAGATATAAAAGTTGATTTATCAATCAAAGTGTATTTTCAAGTTCTAACATAAAAGTATCCTAGTGTTATAAGCAATATTGAGAATTATACTTCAATTCTTGAATATATACGCCAACTTCTTTTATGAAACACGTCACTCTATGTTCATAATTAGAAATCCTCCTTAATATAATTTTTCTCTCCATTTTTGTCATAAATTTTACAAACATAAAAGAATACAAAATTATGAAACTGGGCTAACAAGGAGCATATAATGATTTATTTCAATCAAAATTTTAAACAAAGATATTATATAAGATTTGAGGAATGTAGTCCAAATTTCATTATAGATACAACAAAACCATATAAATAAGCTCGAGTATGAATAAAAAATATTATAGTCAACTGCACCACAAATAGATCGAGTGAGTCACATGTGCAAGTCAACAAGTATATACCATGAAGTAATAGGCAATAATGTGATGTAAATAAGTGACATAAATAATCCATGTTGAGTCAAACAAAGACACGATAATAAAATAAGATAAGGATTATAGGATAAATAATTAATACAAAAATTATCTAAAATATCCCATAGGAAAAAATGACAAAAAACATCTAGAAATGTCCAATGAAACAATTATGTTTTTTTATCAAAATTTGTACTTTAACCTACTGAGTATGATAATAGCCAAGATGACATACTAAAGTCAGCAAAACAAAAGGAAAAAGTATCCAAACCACAACCATAACAAAGACCATCAAAAGCATTAAATCAACATTATCACTACTAGGAAAACATCACCACCACCTCCACATATGTGTTACCATCATCGTCGCCATCATCTTAAGAGTCCTCATAATAAGAACAAAGTAGATGTACCTCGGTGCCTGGATCTACCATATCACCGCACACAACATCCATTTCTGTGAAGACCAAAATCTGAAATGCATTTTGAGTTTGATAGATCTAAGAAAATTATTAGTGCATGATTAGATAAGTGGTAGTAATATCAGGACATATAAGTTTCATAGCCTAGTCCACAATCTAAGTTGACCTGATCATTGGGTAAATGATAGCTACTGGACTGCTTGGGCGGTGTAGTCCAACGTCTAGGGTGAGAAGGTTCACCACTAAAACATTCGGTTAACACTTATTCCACTTCATCAACTGCATGGGGTGGTGTAGGTGTCTTTGCTAATTTCTTCTTACAAACATGAAATGTCTAGTAGGTGATCCTTTTCCACGTCTGGGCCTTTTTCTCAATAGAAAATATATGAACATTTCTCGCCAAAAACAATCGATTGATGAGGCACCCATAAAATAGACAAGGTCGGTTATACTTATTTGTTAAGGAACTCCACCATCATCTTGTATATTAACCAACCCAAGTCTAAAGTGAACCCATTGCAACAAATGCGAAAGCTGACAACTATAAGTAGGAATGGGATAGTGGTGTGAATTATGGGTGATGTTGGCTAAGAACGTAATATGAATAAGAAAATTAAAATTCATGAAGTTCTACTATTCTAAGGCCTTTTGAGGTGCCTCAGTGACTTATCCTCTAGTAATTTCAGTAACCACTTCAATCTCGCTTAGGATGGTATTAGTATCTAGGTAGACGAGATTATGAACTAGGGGTAGACGATAAATTTCTCTAAGAAAGGTGGGGGTGGGTGATAGTAAAAGTACCATAAACAACTGAGGTGAAACCTGTCTCAATTGTCCAAAATGCTATCGCGGTGTAAAACTCATAAATGAGGTCAGGAAAAACATGTTCAGTTAAATATATTATCATTTCCATTCATCATCCTCTGTCTCTCTTAAAAACTCTTAAATCACCAACATGATTGATTCGAAAATATTTACCAATCAATACTACATTCATAATACAGCACGATATTTGAAATTCTTAAACCAATTGTAATCCTCTTGGTTTGTGAAACTTGGTAGAGAGTAAGGTGAAAGAGCAGATGCATTAACACCTGAACGTCATTTCTTTGACAAGCCTCATAATCCATGCATTGTAAATGAAAAATGATCAATTACAAAACAACAACATTGGTTTAAGAAATAAACCCAAAGGATGGAGTCTAAAAGAATAAGAGTGAGTTTAAACCCTTGGTGTACTACACCAAGTATTTTGCAACCTTATTGCAAAAAATCCCATACTAGCAAAAACCATCAATTGTAGTCAGATTTGTGGAATTCAACTATTATAATATGAACTACTATAAGATAAAGCTAGAAATCTCAATGGAGAGGAAATATAACTCCAAAAAAAGTCAAGTAGCAAGACATTCTTTATATCAATAAAGAAATACCAAAAAAAAAAAAAAAAAAATTACAAATATAGAAAATAAATATTGAGAGAATCATACTATGATGTTTCTACAAAAGAAACTTTGAGGGCTGATTTAAGGAAGCTTCAAATTACTCCAAGAATTGAGGCAAGACCAAAGTACTTCCAAAGCAGAGAGAGATTTAGTAAACTAACAAAAGAAAAGTTGATAGTTGCAATTTAAAACCTAGATTCGCTATAGCAAGATGCTTCTCTGGTTGCAATTTTGGTTGTAGTGACGCAAAGTATTATTGAGATGATAATGCCTTTTTTTGGTCGCAGTTTTGACCAAATATTTTCCAAAATCCTTAAATGAGTGTTCGAAATAACGAACAACTAAAAATGACATAGAAGTGATCAATCTCACATGATACACTATCTAAAATGACTTTGACAAATAAAATTCATAATATTTGCTTCATGAATTGTCATAGTCAAGGTTAATGGTGATTCCAACTATTCTAAATATAGAATAAAGTAGATAATGACAGATTTATCGCATGTTTCAAGTTCATCTAAAATATCACTTATGAGATAACTTGGTGGAATAAATAAGTGTACAAATATGAGCATTTGGATTATGAAATCAAAATAAATATAAAAAGAGAAGTTTTACATGGAAACTCCAACTTTAAATGTTTTTTTTTATTAAAAAGGTCTCATTTTCCTTTAAAAAATGTAATATATTCAGCTAATAATTTTTCTTCCTTGCTAAGCGATAATGATTAAAAATCATATAAAGTCTCATATCCTTGATGTTACTCAATTCTTTGATAGGTAAGTCATTTGAGACATATTATCTGAATAAATCTTGAATATAGTGGCCTTCACACAATCATTACTAAAAGTAGGGAAGTACTTCCAAAAAGGGTAGTCCTCATAATTCGATAGTTGTATCCCTTACCACATCATCTCTAACGATTTTGAAATATAATATTTTTAACTCCAACCACGAAGGTACAAATATCACGGGAACTAAGCCAAAAATAACACTATTTTTAAATTCACATACATTTAAAAAATTCGATGAAGCAATACTCGAAACTGTTCTCTTCTTTAGTTTATAAGATAATATTTAAAATGTAGTACGGTGTAAGTGATATGAGTTATGACATATAATCAAGATAAATTAAGCTTGAAATATCAAAAAATTTCAAATCTTTTATATTCTAATGTAGAGTTCATAGTCATAAACACAACAAATAATGCAAACAACATGTGGGAACATGTTAAATAGTTTAGTCTAAGTATTTTAGCAAGGTGACCTATAAGCAAACAATCACAAAAGTATCTAAAAATAGAATATGCCAACAAACATGATAAGAGTATAATGAGACAACGAATATAATAAGTATTATATGAAGTCCAATGAATAAAATGAAACTTTTATAACAAGTAGAAGTCGAGGGGATCACTATATGATCCGGTCTAGTTTTCAAGTCTACCTTTTGTAAACGATCCCATTTAATTTGTATGTGTTTAATTGAAGGAAAAACATGAGTATGTTTAACCTTGGGCATATTATCAATCTTTTTTCTCTTTTATTTATGAGCAATACGAGTATGTTCACATGGTTTTACCAAGTTGGTAAAGCTTCAATTCTTCCTAGCATTATGAAGTTCTAAGTTTGACTCAAGAAAATAACTAAATTCTCTCAAATGTCCTTTCGTATCACAATAATGACAATTGTAAATTCTAGGATATGGCCTATGAGAGGAACTCTCGGGAGAAATCTTATAAGATGTAGAGACGTTTTCAACACAAAAAAAATATTTTGATGACCCTTTTTATGAGAACAAGAGCAAATTCAATCTCTAGTTCGTCTTTTATCATGATGATTATATTTTTTTCAAATGGGAAGAGACATATTGTCCTTTTCCTTCAAATTGTACATCCTATCATATTTCCTTGATTGACAAAAGTTTTTGAAACCATTATTAAAAGTAGATGGATTATTTGATGTTGAAGGTTTTCCATTCAAAGTACTTCCTTTAGGAAGTCTTAATATCGTTTCAACTATAGATATGAAACTTTCTTTAAAAGTTTGTCACTAAGAAAAAGACTATTTTGAAATTCAACATTTAAAGTTTCGTAAGGATGGTTAAATCACCTATTTCATTCTTTATTGTGATCGCACGTTAATCCTCAGCTAAAGATAACTTATTATCTTCAATAAATTTGTCAAGAAATTCTAAAATGTCATTAAAGTCTGAATCTAAAGCTTTAACTTGGGATAAAAGTAATGAGTAGGAGAATAAATAGATTGAAAAATTCATTTTATTCTTTAATGGAAGTAAGCTCATTAAAATGCCCAATTTTCTCATTTTCAAGGGCTTGGTTTCTATCATGAAATACATACTTATCAAAAAGTAATCGAGAAGATTCATAGTCTTTGTTTTCTTTGATATAGTTTTCTTTCTTTAGATGTTTCACTCCATTTAAGAGTTTAACATTGTTTTTTTAATAAACTTTTATTTTTATAAACAAGTGAACCAAGAGAAGAACACAAATCATTACCTTCACAATGCTTACACGATTACTAGACATGTTTGTTCTAGAGGGAGTCAAAATGTCAGATGGTGTGATAAATTCGAGTGAAGTATGGACTTTTTAATTACCATAATTTCTCGTGTTTGTTCATTCACATAAAATTCCGTAATTACACACACTTGATCGACCTTTTGGTAATAAAACCTAACAAAGAGAGGTGTAGCTCTAATACTCGTTCAGAGTGCATGTTCTCGAAACCGAGATGGACAAAGGGTGTGCAATTAAAATCTCATTTAAAATAATGACAAGGTTCTATTATATGTTTAAGTTGGGGTAACAAATAGAAGGCTTAAGATCTATGTGACATATTATTTACCAAGTATTACAACAAATTTTATCTTCAATAATCTAATTGGCTTAATCTGAGTACGGAAAGGTAAACATTGCAGCAAAACACCAAGGCATATGAGGGAAACCACAACGAGATAAAACTTTGGGCTGGAAAAGTGACAAATGAACTATGGTAGGACTTATAGAGGCGAATTACGTCTTATGACCCTAATTTATAACTTCTCTTGATGCTCTTCCACGCTATATTTTCCATGAGTGGAAAGGCATCAATAACTGTAGCAAGCTTCATAACTGCCTAATGGAATTTTGCACAATATTTTTCTCTGTAAAAAATAATTATTGTGATAAGAAAGATTTATCCAAAATATTTTGTCCATGAAGAGGATCACAAAAATCACACCTCTTTTGCACTCATAAAATTGTTAAAATGAAGTTCCAATTCATTTACATTTCTCGCAAGCTTGTAAGAGACGCTTGAGGGTATAAGTAGGTAAGTTTTAGGCTTAGATAAAGTGATAAGATGCAAAAGGTAAATGACATGCTCACATTTTAGTGTTTCATGATTACCGGAGAAGATGTTCATAATTTTTTGACAAAAAGTGTATTATGTGTTAAACTGACACTCATTGCTGGAACGTCGTTGTTGTGAGGATCTTCTTTGGTGGTGTGAAAAATTGAAGAGAATCTTTGTACAGAGGCGTGGATAGTACGAGTCTATCGCTGTAGTGAAGAAAATATTTGATGTCTCGAAGATTCTGCGGTAGGCACACAATAACGACATTTTGAGTAGATTTTAACTCGTGACCAAAGAGCATCTCAAAACATATAGAATGCAACAAAAAAACCACATCAAGCACATAAATACACGCCCAAAAAGATTTTATAGAAGAAGAATTAGTGTGATAAAATGTGTATGAGTCTAAGCATCCATTTACCTTCGTAAGAGTAGTAGAAAAGGGTATGCATTGAGGATGAGGTTGTCTATTTGAATGATCGGCATGATGCTTTACTGGAACGACCTCCAGTACTGTAATTACAATTATATTTGGTCAATAGAATAAGACAATCTTGTCTTATTGGGGTACATGAGTAAAATGCATACTATTAGAAAAATATAGACCTTGTCCATCAATTGTTCAATCTGAGTCCCAGCTATACGGTATTATAATTTTAAGGCGTTTATTCATCCCCCTGGTACTCAATGTTTGGATCATAAAACTCATAAGTAAAATGGTTTTAATGAGATCCTCTACTCTTTCAAGGTTGACCAAAATACCCACTACAATAACTAATTCACTATTAGTTATGTTTCTCTATCTATCTTAACCCATTACATGTCTCTCTATGGAAAATCTTTAGCAATGCATCTCCAGCATGACCCTCTAGTGATACTTTGGTAAACTTTGATGACACTATTGTAGATCCAATGATGCTCAGGTGAGAACCCAAAGACAGATATGTGACATTGGAATTGCTCCGGCATCCCTCCGACGATGCCCCGGCAACCACCGAAGTTTATCATTGTGAAATGACACTCCGAAATCTCATAGTGCAAATTTCTCATTGCGAATTCACACTTTGGAATTACTAAAAATTGGCATTTTCACTAAATTTTGCAAAGTAAAACTTAACATTTTAATTTTAAATTGTGAATTTTAAAATTTCACCCTACTAAATTTTATCATTGGAAAACATGTCAAAAAATTGCAATGCAAAATTTCAAACATCAAAATTAAATATCCCTCATGGATATCTTTTGATAGTTATCATTGAGACCTTTCTAGATATATACTTTTTGCCTTAAATAGGCTTATATTTTGATAGACGTCTAATTTTAGAGTTTACACAAAAAAAGATAAAACAAGTTTAAGGACAAATATATAAAAAAAATATAATTAAATTGATAAGGGTGTTCTCAATAAGAATTTTAAATGACTGAGCTAATTATTTTAGATGTTTAAGACGAATGGGAGCACCTAAAAACATCATAATTTTTCAATCATACCTAACTTGAAATTTGATTGAAGCAACCATAGGTTTTTGGGCAACAAAACCTTTATCAAGTTAAAATAGAACCATCAAATTTCTCCTCTTCCACATTCCATAACACTATTACCCAAAATACTAAATGCCAAAACATTATAAATAAAAATTAGGGTATTATAAAAGAATGATAGACTCGAGAGAAGTTGAAGTTGTTTTTTCTAGGTACTTCACTATAGAAAATAAGTTCATAATCTCTTGAACCTTCTACCAATCAATAGGGATGTCAGAATGTAGAACATATGTTGGAAAGTTACGAATGAATAATAATAAAATAAATTATGAATTCAAGTTATTGCAAGGCACGTTCTAGGAATGCTATCTTTTAGGAAATATTTCTCTCATTCCAGATGAAAGTTACGAGTATACAATAGAGTTTATAGTAGAAATTTTCCTTTAGGATACAATGAAGTGATATCACTTATTTGATTCAAACTATGTACGATTTGACCGAATGAAAAACACTTTAAAATGTTAAGCCAATAATGCCAAAAATCATAGGACGGAAATAGGAGAACAAAACAATTTTCAATGTCCAACAGAGGCTTGAAACAGTTTTTATAGCCATTTCGGTGCCTGTTTATGGAAAGTCACCTTCTTTCAGTTGCGCGACTCAGCGACCGTTAGATCAAATTCTTTTTTAAAATTCTTTCTATCACACATTCCAGATTAGACGTCTCATTGTAATGAATGGATGCATCCCAAATGAATCGCCACGAGTCAACCTAGTGGTTTAGATCAACTTGCTTAGGTTATGACATCATTTGATCGACCAATTAACCACAATTGTCGATTTGGTTGACTTTGATAAAATTTTAGGCTCCCCCGCTCCGATCGATGATGCGCATGTAAAAGTGCCAAGTGAGCCATCACAGTTCCCAATGCGTCCTAAATCACCCAATCACCCTTTCGAACGACGTGTGAACACCTGCCACATGTCGCGATTGGGTGTTCTTTGCACCACCACATAGTTCCATATTATAGACTCTTTGAATAGAAGACTAAAATTCATCTTTTATCTTTTAGTTATATGCCTTTTCATTTTCTTGTAAAGTTTTGATGTGGGGCATTTAACCTCATTTACACCTCTTTATTTAGATATATCTCTACTAGAAGACCTAATATAAAATCCCCAAAATAAAAAAATCATTTACACAATATTAATACTAAATTATATTCTCAAAATAAAAAATTAATTACACAATTTAATAATAAACTATATTTTGAAAATTCCAACAATCCCTCACCATTTAAAAATACACATAAATAAGGAATTGAATATATAAGAGTAAATGGACCGTAACAGGGTTTTTGGTATTATTGCTGAAATCTAGTACATAAATGAGAAGTCTCTTTCGAATTTCACTTCCACTTGGTGAAAATAATTCAAAACTTCATCACAGTGCTGTGATGAACGTAGCTTGAACCAATGACCATTTGAGATGAGCCGAAACCATTACACATACTGATCTCCGTGTTTAAGAGTATTTTATTAGCACATAAATTTATGGCTTTGTGCTCAACCTGATTTCATGAGTGTTTTAATACAAGTCTTAGTTCCATAGAAAGCAGCCGCACTTTCATCACTCATATAGGTAAATTAAATTTTGTGATTCTTCGAGTCACATCTATATGATTTATTAAGAATCAAACTTCATCCTCTATTATGTAGAATACAAACACTGAGAACATAGGAATATAATTTTACATATAAGTTATTAATGTTCCATAACTATCATTTATCTTATTAATATCACATTGAACTTTGTCTATATTTTCAAGACATTAGTTGGGTTCCCATTAGATATAGTTGATTTATTTTATAAACCTTAGTCCCATTCCTTTGGAGGTGATATATATCATTTCTTTAACAAGACCATTAGTCAGGGAATCTACTAAATTCTTGTTCGTTTCATCATAGTCAACTGCAATTACTCATTCTCTGAGTGACTGCCTCAAAATTTGATGTCCTAGACTAATGTGTCGAGATTTCGTATTATAGATTTGGCTTAAATCCTTATATATTATTGTTTGGTTATTACAATTAATCATAATAGTAGGAGAATATCAAATAATAAGTTTTTAAGTTATTTCAATTATTTACTTGCATCTGATAGGGCTTTGAATTATGATTTCATTGTGAATTAGGCACACACATTTGTTTCTTCGATCCCCAGGAAATAGTCGCTCCTCCTAGCATTAATATCCAACCAGTTGTGGACTTGTATTTTTACTCGAGCTTGTTCCAACTAGAATCAGTATATCCTTCTAATATATATGGGTACCCTACATAATGTAAGCCATAATCCATTTTCCTCTATAGTGTAACACCCCACCTATTAAATACCGGGTAATTAGTCCTTTATTAAGTACAAAAGGTATCTCATTTGTTTCATTCTCAGCATCACCGTCGAAAACCATATTAATTACTAACAACTTATTAGTTAATTAAGCCCATGTCAAAATTTTATCTTCCATTAAATAATTGATAATAATATGCTAAAACAAAATTAAAACATTGTAACAACCCGTCCTTTTTGGAGACCATTAAATTCCCTAATTAAATATAAATTGGCAATTTGGAGAATTTCTCGAAATAGTGATTTTTGGGATTTTCGAGGATTTAATAATTTTCGAAGGATGTTATAAATTATTTTGGGACTATATAGGTCGAAATAATTTAATTATATGTCGCCGTGGAGTATAGCGACACGAGGTAAGATTTTTAATGGGAAAACCCGCATTTATTTATTTTGGGTTGGAATAGTGATTTGCGGTCAAATACTTCGGATGGGAATTTCGACTGCGCCATAATTCTCGGAATGTCCGAGATAGTCGGAAAAGAGTGTCCGATTGTCGAAAATGAGTTTCGGGTAATTTTAAAGGTAAAAGTAACTCGTAATTCGGTAAACGAGTCGTTTTTTGGTTTTAAGGGTTAAAACCCCTTTTCTTCCTATTTAAAGAGGGAGAAGGGAAGAGAATAGAGAGAAAAGAGAAAGAAAGGAAAGAAGAGAGAGAGGAGGAGAGAAAAGAGGAGAGAAATGGAGATTCGGGCCAAACTTCACCAGATTCGACTCGAGGTCGTCGGATTTTATCCACGAGGCAAGTGTTTACTTGCTTTATTTATATTTTTGCATAAATATCTCATACCGTAGTTTGGTATAAACAAACCCTAATGGTTTTGGGGTGGGTTATCGTGAATAAAACGGGTTTTTGGGAGTTAAAACAATTAAACCCCAATAATATTTCAATTTTGTAGAACTAGGGTTTTAATCCAAATTAATTGGTGATTCCGAGTTCTAGGATGTTTAGAACCCGTGTTATAAGTGTATTTGTAGTTGGTTGAGGTTGTAGGACGTTGGGTGAGGCGACAAAAGCTTGGGAGAAACTTTAATGGCGGAAATCATCTCGGAGGTGACGATGAATAGTAACCCGTCACCTTTGGGGGCATTTTTGGCCAGGAAAAGAATTGATTTATCTTTCGGTCAAAACACGAAAGTTGTAGATCTTTTCGATACGGTCGCGTGGGCGCCAACCGGGTATTTTTCTTATTTTTCTACGATTTGATATGATTTTTACAAGATGACAGCTCCGGGTTGAAAGTACCAACTCGGAAATCAAATCGGGAATTGGAAAAATAAAGGCTAGAAATTATTGTGTAGGTGTTTGGGATGATTTTTGGTGTAGAGTAGAAACCATGAAAATGAATTTGGATTGATTTTTGGGTATTTTGGAGTTTATGAAATCGCCCAAACTGTGACCCTCGAACAGGCCGAATCGATTCGGGTACAGGCCGAATCGATTCGCCTAAGGGGAATTGGGTTTCTGCAATGGGCCGAATCGATTCGGGTACAGACCGAATCGATTCGCCCACCCGAATCGATTCGCTAAAGGGGCGAATCGATTCGCTTAGGCCAGAATTTCTAGTTTTCTCCCTTTAAGAGTATGGGGAGTTGAATTACCATTTAGGATTTTTATGGGGATTCCTAAATAAGGGTTTTGAGGATAAATAAACCTTTAAGAGATGATTCAGGTAATTAGTATTGAACAACGTAAGAAATACTTTGGATTTAGAATCATGCAACTATGAATGCATGATTACGATTCCTGGAGGGAATCTTTGGGATATTTAGTCATCGCTAGATGCTATAGGCCACTAAGGCCGGTTATATATATTCTAGGAAGAAAATATAGGATATGTATATACTGTGTGTTTTAGGTATATATATATGATGATGGAAATGATTTTGAAAATATATAAATGAATATTTTCAAAATGGAAAAATAAATGTTTTTCATAATTAATAAAATATGGATTACACACCTCTCTAAATCGCTATCATAAGGGAAGTTGCGTTCGTATGGTGAAGCCCCCTGGCTAATGATGCAGGGTGGATATAGTCCTAGGCCATGTGAGCGCTTATGGTTGTATATTTTTTGCGGGGGTAGGGAGATTCCGGGTGTGGTCTTGGCTACCACACAGGCTCATGGCCGCTTCCCGACGTGTTTCGATATAGGATCCCAGGTTGTCTTGGAGGCCCTGGAAGATGATAGCCATTTAGGGGCGCGCACAGTGGAGAAATCCGGACGTGCGGTCTTAGAACGCGTTTATTAAAGCAGTTCATATTAATGGGTTTGCTTTAATTACATTTCCTGGATATAGGAAGGGAAATGGGTTATATATAAATTGGCTTCGGTAACACTTCCCGGATGGAAGAAGGGATGTGGAAGCATATGTTATGATCAAAACATTTTTATGATAATGAAAATGGCTTTAAATACATTTCCTGAATATAAAAAGGGAAATGGGATATTTTGAAAAGGAAAAGCATTTTTATGTTAATAAAATTGGCTTTCAAAAAGTATATGGTTTGTTAAAGCAATTTATGATAATGAATTGGCTTTTATAAATACATTTCCTGGATATGAGAAGGGAAATGGAAGTTTTTGAAATGAAAAGGATAAGTATTTATAAATACTTTATGTATCAAGTAATCCTCAGTCCGGGAGATATTTATATTATCCGAAAGTATATTGTAGATGTATGTATATGTATAAATTGGGTGTCGAGGGTCTAATGAATCCCGACGATCGACCGTGCCGCATAGTAGTGTATCGGGGGGGTTCCTTGTTTGGATTTCGCTTTGCGAGACACCCCACGCACGAATATGGCACTGTGTTGAGACTGGGGAGAAGTTTAATCCTTAGTGCTCTTATATTATTATATGTTATGATATATATATTATATATCTTTCTGTACTGAGGGACTGGCGGATCTCAAAGATCGACCTTGCTGCATAGTAGTGTATCGGGGGGGTTCCTTGTTTGGATTCCGCTTCGCGAGACACCCCACGCACGAACATGGCATAGCGTCAAGATTAAAGTGAAGTTTGGCCCTTAGTACATTTGTTTGACTATCTAGGTTAGATAGTGGTTGGGTATTAGATTAGTTTAGCAGGGTAGCTTGACTAGAAAGTTTAAGGGATGCGCTAGGTGTGCACTGTTAGAGGAGAGGTGAGGGGTATCTCACGAGAGTGCGATACCAATTTAAATATGAGATAAAACTATTTTTCTAAAAATAAAGCATTTATGCACTTGCAAAATATTTTCTAAACATTCGGGCCCTGACCCGTTTGTCTACTCTCCTTTCTTTCTCTATATTGTATATATATAGGTGTCCAGACACAGGGACGCCTGGATGGAAACTCTTTCGAGTCAGACGTCTGCTGCAGCAGCTGTGGATGCTTGCAGGTTATCCGTAGACGTTTCTTTCCTTGTACTCTAGATAGGAGATATTGTATAAACACTCGAGCCAAAGGCTCAATTGCATTTATTTATTCTTTCAGTACAGCATTCGATATGGTTGTATTATTTGGACCGAGTGTTCGGTTATTTTAGTTCCTTTCTTTTCCATTTCAGTTCCTTACGCATTTAATTGTGAATGTTTTAATTTGTGCGCTAAAAAGAGTAGTTAGATAAAAGTTTTTAACGCTCGCCTAATAGGATATTAGTAATTAATTGGATTTTCGACAGTGATGCTAAGAATGATCCATATGAAACTCCTGTTTTAATTTAATATTGGAGTGATCGCCCGGTATCTTATTAGGCGGGTTGTTACAGATGGTATCAGAGCATCAGGTTCTAGTGTCTTTAGGAATCTGTGCGGACGTACTACGCTTTCAGCGTTGCTCTCGATTTGTATAGAGCCTCAGGAATAGGATTGTTGATTTCTATTGCGAGATTTCGTTCTCCTGCCATATTATGAGATTATAGAAATCTTTTGCGCGCTCGTTTGAGAATCGTGTGCGGAGTTTGGATGGCAGCAGGAGGTGAGGCTTAGCTGGTGCAGCTGGTAGAAGGTTGGGATGAGTACCTTAGTAGAGGTCACTCTCTCTATGGTAATTGTTAAGAATTATCTCAATGACTACTAAAGCATAGTAGTTACGAGTACCATAGTGCCGCCGTAATAGAGTGTGGTACTAAAGTTGGATTACCCCGTGGAGATAAGGATTCCAAAGGGATCTTACGGATAGTTCTAACCGTGAGTCCCCATGAATCAGCAGGATGAGAAGAATGCAGCTTTGGGAATTATTCGCCTAAGGTTCAGCAGAGGTATATGGTGTGAGTATTTGGCGTGACTAGATAAAGTCGCGGTATTAGTTAGCCCTAGACTCGTGTGTGTATTTTGAGTTGTGGCGGTCTCGATAACATTTTAATGTATGACTATGTGTTTTCCGCAATAGCGGAATTTTATTTCCCTTCATTTGCCATAGAGGCGGGTGATTATATTTTGTATATATATACGTATATGGTATATGGTGTAACGGAGCGATAGCAGGCTAACGATGGCAAGTCTATCGTGTCCGCAGTTCCTGGAGGGAACAGGTTGTTATTGTGGTGTCTCACCTTGATACAAGTTGAGTACACCTTTGTTATTATGGATTTATGGAACCTTGATGAGCAGAGGCTTCCTTATTTTGGATGGTATATGTGGCAACCTTATAGATATAATTTAAGGCCCATATAATCGTTGTTGAGTGGTAAGATTTAGCTCATTATTGTTTGCGCAAGGACTAAATGAGTGCGAGCGCAGGGTGGTATGACTCTTAGTTAGAGATAGGAGTTCAGATCACCTTTTTGTTGGATTAGGGGATAGGGTTATCCCGGTTGCATGTTGAGATAACGGAACTCCACAACCAACGAAGTCAAGGGTTAATGTGTGGAGGGGTTCCTTGTTTGGATTTCGCTTTGCGAGACACTCCACACATGACTCTTAACGGCGTCGGGAGTGGGGAGCTATTATGGGATGCAAGGATGTTGATCTTGTGGAAAGGTCTTATAGTGTGGATGAACCACTATAGGCTATGAGCCACATAATGTTAATATGATTATGGAAGTATTGTGCTATGGAAAAGCACTAAAGTGGTCCCTTCGCCACAAATGGGTGGGTGAGGCTGGACTTAGAGAAATTTATTTGAGGACAATAGTCAGGCCTTAATGAAAAAGCAAGTTTTGAGGAGCTACATTTTGGGTATTATGTTCGTGACACTTTCTACAGAAAGTGGGCACTTGATTAGTTAGGTTTCCTTCTGTATGGGAGGAAGGATAAGATAGTAGGAATGCGTTCATAGGCTAGCCTAGTAGGACTTAGGACGTCCCGCTTCTGTGCCTTGGGTCGTTATATCTCGATGACCGACTACGCGAGGGAGTAGTGTAACGGGAGGGTTCCTTGTTTGGATTTCGCCTTGGCGAGACGTCCCACGCATGAAACCAAGCACTTGTCGGGAGTTGAGAGAGGCCTTGGGCACTAGGGACATACTTAGGATTATATTAGTTCGTGTAGGTAGAGTAACGCTTAGATCGTAGCATTTCTAGGATATAGGTTCGCTAGTATTAGCAGCGCCGAGGTTAGGAGTATTGAATTGCGCGGGTTCAGAGGACCCATAGATGAGTATTACACCGAGGAAAGGAGATCCTTATTGGGAGAGAGTGTTACATGTTAGACGTTCACTACGGATGTGCAGATGTGCACAAGTTAGAAAAGTGTATGGGAACCTTGGTAAGTTGGTTTATATACCGCCTGAAATAGAATGGGAGTAGTATAAAAGGTTGAAATTCATGCCGATAGGCATTATAGATAATGGGTATTATGTGACGTATAAGAGTCGCTTTGCGATCGTGGTAGTCGTGTAGCATTTGGTTGGGAACCGTGGGGTTAGTATCGTTTCCCTTGAGGTATTAGGATTTGGAGTGATCCTAAGATTGGTGGTGTAGGTCGGATCTGAATTTCGAGGACGAAATTCCGTTATAAGGGGGGGAGTGTAACAACCCGTCCTTTTTGGAGACCATTAAATTCCCTAATTAAATATAAATTGGCAATTTGGAGAATTTCTCGAAATAGTGATTTTTGGGATTTTCGAGGATTTAATAATTTTCGAAGGATGTTATAAATTATTTTGGGACTATATATGTCGAAATAATTTAATTATATGTCGCCGTGGAGTATAGCGACACGAGGTAAGATTTTTAATGGGAAAACCCGCATTTATTTATTTTGGGTTGGAATAGTGATTTGTGGTCAAATACTTCGGATGGTAATTTCGACTGCGCCATAATTCTCGGAATGTCCGAGATAGTCGGAAAAGAGTGTCCGATTGTCGAAAATGAGTTTCGGGTAATTTTAAAGGTAAAAGTAACTCGTAATTGGGTAAACGAGTCGTTTTTGGGTTTTAAGGGTTAAAACCCCTTTTCTTCCTATTTAAAGAGGGAGAAGGGAAGAGAATAGAGAGAAAAGAGAAAGAAAGGAAAGAAGAGAGAGAGGAGGAGAGAAAAAGGAGAGAAATGGTGATTCGGGCCAAACTCCGCCGGATTCGACTCGAGGTCGTCAGTTTTTATCCACGAGGCAAGTGTTTACTTTCTTTATTTATCTTTTTGCATAAATATCTCATACCGTAGTTTGGTATAAACAAACCCTAATGGTTTTGGGGGGGGTTATCGTGAATAAAACGGGTTTTGGGGAGTTAAAACAATTAAACCCCAATAATATTTCAATTTTGTGGAACTAGGGTTTTAATCCAAATTAATTGGTGATTCCGGGTTCTAGGATGTTTAGAACCCGTGTTATAAGTGTATTTGTAGTTGGTTGAGGTTGTAGGACGTTGGGTGAGGCGACAAAAGCTTGGGAGAAGCTTTAATGGCGGAAATCATCTCGGAGGTGATGATGAATAGTAACCCGTCACCTTTGGGGGCATTTTTGGCCAGGAAAAGAATTGATTTAGCTTTCGGCCAAAATACGAAAGTTGTAGATCTTTTCGATACGGTCGCGTGGGCACCGACGGCGTATTTTTCTGATTTTTCTACGATTTGATATGATTTTTACAAGATGACAGCTACGGGTTGAAAGTACCAACTCGGAAATCAAATCAGGAATTGGAAAAATAAAGGCTAGAAATTATTGTGTAGATGTTTGGGATGATTTTTGGTGTAGAGTAGAAACCATGAAAATGAATTTGGATTGATTTTTGGGTATTTTGGAGTTTATGAAATCGCCCAAACTGTGACCCTCGAACAGGCCGAATCGATTCGCCTAAGGGGAATTGGGTTTCTGCAATGGGCCGAATCGATTCGGGTACAGACCGAATCGATTCGCCATTTACAGACCTGTTTGCAGAATACTTTCCGAATCGATTCGGATTGGGAACCGAATCGATTCGCCCACCCGAATCGATTCGCTAAAGGGGCGAATCGATTCGCTTAGGCCAGAATTTCTAGTTTTCTCCCTTTAAGAGTATGGGGAGTTGAATTACCATTTAGGATTTTTATGGGGATTCCTAAATAAGGGTTTTGAGGATAAATAAACCTTTAAGAGATGATTCAGGTAATTAGTATTGAACAACGTAAGAAATACTTTGGATTTAGAATCATGCAACTATGAATGCATGATTACGATTCCTGGAGGGAATCTTTGGGATATTTAGTCATCGCTAGATGCTATAGGCCACTAAGGCCGGTTATATATATTCTAGGAAGAAAATATAGGATATGTATATACTGTGTGTTTTAGGTATATATATATGAGGATGGAAATGATTTTGAAAATATATAAATGAATATTTTCAAAATGGAAAAATAAATGTTTTTCATAATTAATAAAATATGGATTACACACCTCTCTAAATCGTTATCATAAGGGAAGTTGCGTTCGTATGGTGAAGCCCCCTGGCTAATGATGCAGGGTGGATATAGTCCTAGGCCATGGGAGCGCTTATGGTTGTATATTTTCTGCGGGGGTAGGGAGATTCTGGGTGTGGTCTTGGCTACCACGCAGGCTCATGGCCGCTTCCCGACGTGTTTCGATATAGGATCCCAGGTTGTCTTGGAGGCCCTGGAAGATGATAGCCATTTAGGGGCGCGCACAGTGGAGAAATCCGGACGTGCGGTCTTAGAACGCGTTTATTAAAGCAGTTCATATTAATGGGTTTGCTTTAATTACATTTCCTGGATATAGGAAGGGAAATGGGTTATATATAAATTGGCTTCGGTAACACTTCCCGGATGGAAGAAGGGATGTGGAAGCATATGTTATGATCAAAACATTTTTATGATAATGAAAATGGCTTTGAATACATTTCCTGAATATAAAAAGGGAAATGGGATATTTTGAAAAGGAAAAGCATTTTTATGTTAATAAAATTGGCTTTCAAAAAGTATATGGTTTGTTAAAGCAATTCATGATAATGAATTGGCTTTTATAAATACATTTCCTGGATATGAGAAGGGAAATGGAAGTTTTTGAAATGAAAAGGATAAGTATTTATAAATACTTTATGTATCAAGTAATCCTCAGTCCGGGAGATATTTATACTATCCGGAAGTATATTGTAGATGTATGTATATGTATAAATTGGGTGCCGAGGGTCTTATGAATCCCGACGATCGACCGTGCCGCATAGTAGTGTATCGGGGGGTTCCTTATTTGGATTTCTCTTTGCGAGACACCCCACGCACGAATATGGCACTGTGTTGAGACTGGGGAGAAGTTTAATCCTTAGTGCTCTTATATTATTATATGTTATGATATATATATTATATATCTTTCTGTACTGAGGGACTGGCGGATCTCAAAGATCGACCTTGCTGCATAGTAGTGTATCGGGGGGGTTCCTTGTTTGGATTTCGCTTCGCGAGACACCCCACGCACGAACATGGCATAGCGTCAAGATTAAAGTGAAGTTTGGCCCTTAGTACATTTGTTTGACTATCTAGGTTAGATAGTGGTTGGGTATTAGATTAGTTTAGCAGGGTAGCTTGACTAGAAAGTTTAAGGGATGCGCTAGGTGTGCACTGTTAGAGGAGAGGTGAGGGGTATCTCACGAGAGTGCGATACCAATTTAAATATGAGATAAAACTATTTTTCTAAAAATAAAGCATTTATGCACTTGCAAAATATTTTCTAAACATTCGGGCCCTGACCCGTTTGTCTACTCTCCTTTCTTTCTCTATATTGTATATATATAGGTGTCCAGACACAGGGACGCCTGGATGGAAACTCTTTCGAGTCAGACGTCTGCTGCAGCAGCTGTGGATGCTTGCAGGTTATCCGTAGACGTTTCTTTCCTTGTACTCTAGATAGGAGATATTGTATAAACACTCGAGCCAAAGGCTCAATTGCATTTATTTATTCTTTCAGTACAGCATTCGATATGGTTGTATTATTTGGACCGAGTGTTCGGTTATTTTAGTTCCTTTCTTTTCCATTTCAGTTCCTTACGCATTTAATTGTGAATGTTTTAATTTGTTCGCTAAAAAGAGTAGTTAGATAAAAGTTTTTAACGCTCGCCTAATAGGATATTAGTAATTAATTGGATTTTCGACAGTGATGCTAAGAATTATCCATATGAAACTCCTGTTTTAATTTAATATTGGAGTGATCGCCCGGTATCTTATTAGGCGGGTTGTTACAAACATTCACACCATTCATATAGTCTCAACCATCACAATGAAATAAATAAATGAATAATGTCTTGCCGAATAAACCAACGGCTAAAATCCAATCCAAAAAATATGAAAATAAATCCCACTACAAGTCTGAAATGAAAATAAATAAATAAATAAAGTATGATTGGGGAAACATGCCCAACTGAGATTCTAAAATGAAAGCCGATACTAAGAATGAATGATTGAAGCCTCTAAGAAAGTCCTGCAAGCCTACACAATGTTGCAGCTAATCGTCTCTAGAATGGATCGTCAAGTTTGGCGACCATGTGGTTAGACACCTAAAAGGTTTTGAAAATAATTTATAGCAAGGGTTAGGACCCAAAACATTTTGAAAATATTTTACAAGTATTGATTACACATGTTAGGTTCACATACACACCCTTGAGTTTCATCACCTCTCATTTATTGTGCACGCCTAACGTTTCTACTCAGCCCACCTAGCTATACTACCCAAGCTAACTAGAAATAAATATCTAGTTGGACTAACGACACCTATAAGTCCCCTATAACGCTCATATAGTACGCTATTCGAATTAATATCCCTCACATGTTATTGATATCATAAGTAGCATTCTCCATCACTGGTGATTTAATTATTTAATTAAGTTTCATGACTTAATTCGTTATTTATATGCACACTATCAATTCGTCTACTATCACACGTAAGTAGAATTTCTCAAACGGTTATATATATTTATCTCACTAATATATATATATATATATATATATATATATATATATATATATATATATATATATATATATATAGTTATGATCTTTCTCAAAAGGACCAGTGTATAAATAGGTAAACTCTGCTACCTCTGATATCAACCCATGTACCTCTCGTACTAAAATAAGGACTATTGGTTCGGTACGTATCTTCGAACCAAAAAGTAAAAAGCACTGGAGGCGGACATAAATCCAAGACTTTGGGCTACGCACATACCTAATGCACCCAAATGACCCTCCAGTCTCAATAATACATGGAACATAGTGAGCTTCCCTAAGTTCTACGTTCTAGGATGAAAATCCAAACCTCCCTGGAATTGAAAAGGTGGGATCGCCCACCACGCATAAACCTCAGTGATAGCAGGCAGCATATGTACGTTAACGTACAATGACCAATCATATAATAGGCACAAATAGACATATATATATATATATATATATATATATATATATATATATATATATATATATATATATATATATATATAAAGTCAGTACGTATACACACAACCCCATTTATCCTATATCGTACGTAGTATTTATCTCTTGAATACTTATCGTACTATCATGTTACGAATACTCTTACTATCTCAATTAATCAACTTTTATTCTTTACTCTAAGGGTCCTAGTTATCCCTAATGAATTCAGTAGCTACCTCAATCTTACACCACTCGTCTACTTCATAAGTTTGTTCGAAACATCTGTAATTTATTCTCATTCTCACGAATTAATTACTTTACTATTTAAGCCCAAATAAATTTAGCCTTAACTCAATCTCAATAAGACTACTATCTGCTCCTACCAAGAACCTACTGCAATCCCATAGTCCCTCATAATGGTTTAAATAGGCTCCAAAGGTCACCCAATCATCTACACAGTTTAATGGCTTAAATAGATAAAATAATCAATTTTGGGCAAACCGAATAGATTCTCCCTATGGACAAATCGATTCGTCTTGCCAAATCGATTCACGCTTGGGCCGAATCGATTCATTTTATGCCAGATCGTCTTCTTCCCCCACGCAAGGGCAGTTTTCACCATTATCATTAACATAACTTTCATGATTCCATACTAAACCTGAAACCAATTGTTCCAAACCTTTCCCACATTAATTAGGATGATTTCTAATGAAAATTTAACTTCAAAACATAAAGATTTCAATTCAAAAACAGATTGAGTCATCTACTCATAAAAACTCCTAGGTTTTGATATTCTCCTTTAATATTCATACAAAACCTAGATTAAATTCGTGATCATTAGCACATAACCTCTGATTTCTTATCCTCTCCAAATCTTAAATCATACTAAATGCCATTTACCCAAACATGCATTTTAATCGTTCTTTTCTTCCCAAAATATCAATTTAAATCATTATATTTTAAAACCTTAACAACATGGGTGTTATAACCTTAAAAGAATTTCAAATAAACACTTTCATTTGATCAATAGGGTCTCATTTCATGATGTGAGTTGCTAAAGGTTGCTTTCCCTTCCAATCCACACTACTAGGATGATAAGGATGCAATAACAAGGTTCAATTCTTCAAGGACTCTCTCTTAAGCTTCAAGAATGGACCCTCCTACTTTTCCAATGGCCTCTTTAGGTTTTCTATATTTCTAACCATAGACTATAGACTCTATATTCTGATAAAGGAGTTAGAAATTTGTAGGTCTCCTAACCCTCATTTTCCAAATGACTAAAATGCCCCTATACAGTGCCGATGTAGTCTAAACTTGCTTCAGGACCCAATCGACACCCCTCGGTATACTATTCTAACTATTTCGACCCTTCTGGAATGATTCATGACCTCGAAATCATCATTCGAGTCACTCTAAATAATTTTTCTATATCGACCTCAATATAGTTTACACACGACTCCCGGTTGAGATAAATTCAATTTCACCCATTATGACGTGTTATAATTTCCATAACTCATTTACCATTCACTTAGTAAATTTTTTTTAACACGTAATATTAATCAGTATTTCTTTCTCTTGATTAATATTTAATAACAAATTTTTTATTTAATCCATTAAACTACTTCGCTCGTGTAATTTAAAATAAACGAATAATCTATTGAATTACGTAAATTTTAAATACGCAAAAATATGGGGTATTACATACTTCCCCCCTTACTAGAAATTTTATCCCCACATAGGTCATACCTGTGGTGAATAACTCTGGATACGGCTCTTGCATGTCATCCTCCCGCTCCCATTTAGACTCGTCAATACTATGGTGTCCCCACTGAACCCTAACTAATGGTACCACCTTAGACCGCATATTTTGCTCACTACGATCCAGAATGGCCACTGGTCTCTCCTCATATGATATGTATGGATGCAAATCAATCTCCTCAAATGGAATGTGCCAAAAATCTATCTCGCTCCTCCTATACTTTTTCAGCAATACCACGTGGAACACGTCGTGTGTCCGCTGAAGATGCTCTGATAATCCCAATCTATATGCCAATGATCCCACTCTCTCAATAATAATAAAAGGTCCTTTGTATCTTGGCGCTAGCTTACCCTTCTTGCCAAACCTCATGACCCCCTTCATGGGAGACACACGTATCAGCACCTGGTCCCCAACCTCCAACTCTACGTGGCTCGAGTATGCATGGGCATAAATCTTCTTTTGGTTCTGAGCTATTCGAATATGTCCTCAAATTAGCTTAATCTTGGCAGTTGTCTACTATATCATCTATGGCCCCAATAAATTGTTTCCCTCCACCTCTAACCAACAAGCAGGGGAACAACAACCCATTAAGCGTATCAAATGATGCCATACTGATAGTAAATTGGTGAGTTCTTATAAGAAAACTCTATCAATGGAATATATCTCTCCCATACTCCTTTGAAGTACAAAATGCACATCCTTAACATATCCTTTAGCATCTTATTGACCCTCTCAGTCTGTCCATCTGTTTGTTGATGGTATGCGGTACTCAATCGTAATTCAGTGCCCATGGCCTCTTGAAAGATCTTCCAAAAATGAGAAACAAATATCTTGTCTCTATCATATATAGTGTTAATTGATACCCCATACAACTTAACTATCTCCGCTATAAACAGGTGTGCATATTACATCGTTTCAAAATCAATGCGAACTGGTAAGAAATTGACCTCCTTGGTCAACCGATCCACTATCACCCAAATGGATTTGTGACCCCTCTGTGATATCTGTAGTCCCATAATAAAGTCCATAGAAATACTCCTTCACTTCCACACAGTAATATTCAATGACTGTAGCATCTTTGAAGGTCTCTAGTGGTCTACCTTAACTAACTGATAGGTGATACACTTTGAGACAAACTCTTCTATGTCTAGCTTCATCCAGGCTCACCAATACTGTCTCCTCATGTCCTGGTACATAGTATCCCCACCTGAATGTACCATAAACCTTGATCCATGCAACTTAGTCATAATTGCATGCCTCAAGTCCTCATCCTCTGGCACAACTAATATCCTATTAAAAAGTAAGCCTCCCTCTGAGCTGATCGAGTAACACTCTGCACCATCAATTAATAACTACCTTAATCTATCCTGACAGTATGGATCCTCCACCTCTGCTTTCACTACCCGTATGATAATCTCTGGGGTGATAGATAAAATTGATATGCACGCTCTGAAAACCTCATTATCGTGTCAAATCTCACTCCACTTCTCCTTCTAGACCTTTGGCAACTCCCCTGTCGGTCTCCAGCTCAATGAGTCTGCTACCACATTAGCCTTTCCATGATGATATTGTATATCAAACTGGTAATCCTTCACGAATTCTAGCCATCGCCTTTGCCTCATATTCAGATCCTTATGTGTGAAGAGATACTGAAGTGACTTATAATCTGTGAATATTGTAAAATGTTCCCCCAACAGATAATGTCTCCATATCCTCATAGCAAATACCGGGTAATTCTTCTTATGGGGCTTAAACTTTCGAGATGCATAAGTTATGGCCCTCTCCTCCTGCTATAATATACCCCCAAGTCCCTATAGGGATGCATCCATGTAGATCCGATACTCCACATCACTCCTCGATAATGCAAGTACTGGAACTGATGTCAGCTTATCCTTCAGCTCATTAAAGGCTATTCAATAATGTTCACTCCAAACAAAGGGTACCCCCTCATGAGTCAAGTCCATCAATGGACCCGTAATATTTAAAAATCCCTTAATGAAGAGGTGATAAATCCGGCCAACCCCAAGAAGCTGCGAATCTCTGTCAGTGTCGTGGGTTGTCCCCACTCCCTCACTGCCGATACCTTACTCGGACCCACTACAATACCCCCGTCAGACATGATGTGGCCAAGAAAATGTACCTCCCGTAGCCAAAATCCACACTTCCTAAATTGGGCATACAACTGGTCATGCCAAAGTGTCTGCAAAACCTTACGTAAATGCTCCGCTTGCTCCTCCTCAGTACGAGAGTAAACCAAAATGTCGCAAATAAACACGATTAAGAACTAGTCTAAAAATGCCCTGAATACCCTATTCATGAGATTTATGAACACTACTGGCGCATTGGTGAGCCCAAACGGCATCATGCTAAACTCATACGACCTATACCGTGACATGAAAGCGGTCTTGGGACATCCTCCCCTGAATGCATAACTGGTGGTATCCTGATCTCAAATTAATATTTAAGAAGTGTGTGACCCCTCTCAACTGACCAAATAGGTCATTGATGCTCGGTAAAGGATATTTATTCCATATCGTAACCTAGTTTAGCTCCCTGTAATCCACACACAAGTGAATCAAACTATCCCTTTCTTCACAAATAACATCGGTGCACCCCACGATGATGTACTCCTCTGAATGACACGCTGCCCTAAATGCTTCTAAATTTACTTCCTCAACTCTCGCATCTCTATAGGGGACATGCTATATGGTGCTCGGGCAATCGGTCTTGTACCCGGTGCTAGGTTAATTACAAACTCGATCTCTCGACTGGGTGGTAACCTCGGTATCTCCTGAAATACATCATCGAAATGTTTCAAAACTGGAATTGAGTCTATCGAAATGACTACCTCCTGTGAAGTTTACTCCTTAATATAGTAAAGTGGGTGGGCAACCCTCTCTCGGGAAGAGGAATTGCCACCAAGAACATCTCCCTACCCGGCATAAAAAACACTATGGTTCTCTCGTAACAGTCTTCTATCGCCCTGTATCATGCCAACCAATCCATACCTAGGATGACATCGTATTCCTACATGTCTAGCATAAGAAGACCCACACCTCTACATACAGAGTGTATGAGTGATCCACTCTCCAACGGTGACTCTACACATATAAGTCATATGCCAGTTGTCTCTAAAAGACCAGCTGCTCGTGAAAATCTAGTCGAAATAAAGGAGTGTGATGCGCCCGTATAAAAATAATCATACCCTCATGCCCATAAATAGGAAACATACCCTCGATTGCTGGCGGTACCTAAGGGGCTAGTGGTATAGGCACATCCCAGACGTTATTTACACACCCATAGTGCATCTGACCCTGCTGCTGTTGTGGGGCTGGGGGTGCTGGTACTAGAGATAATGGAGTCCGCTGCCCCTGTTGGACACCTTGCTGGTGTGCCATGTCCAACTGTGGGGAATCTTAACTCTTATGACCACTATTCTAAAAAACCCGCCTAGGCACGCCTAGGTTTGAAGCTTGGAAGAAACGCCCAGCCTTAAGCTTTTTAGGCCTTGTTCTTGGTAAAACCCTTAAGGCGCACTTTTTTCTAAAAACAACAATGCTTTAGTGAAACGATATCACCTTTTAAAGAATATTTTTACAAACCGGGCTATTATCTTATCCAAAATAATCAAATAGTATTTTAATTTGCATATATTCAGGCATATTTTTATAATATGTACAATTTTAGTATTTTAGTAGCCTTGTTATGGTTAAAAAATATTAAAATATATTAAGAAGGCCTAAACGCCTTTTCACGCCTAAGGCCCACCTCGGCTTCTAAGGCTTAAGGCGTGGCCTTCATGCCTCAGTCACGCCCCGAATTTTTTAAAACCTTTCTTATGGCCCTACTATCCACATATAAAACACTTTCCCAGAAATGATCTCTACCTCTGGCCATGTCGAGGTTGGCCCTGACGCTGTCCTTGATGACCTTGGCCCTAATAGCCACCTCTATAGTTACCTTGGCTGACGGCCCTAAGGAACCTGCTACTGCTGATTAGGGCCCTGCTAGCCCTGTATGTATCCCTAGACCTCTGGACGGTATCCTCATGCCCTGAAGCTCTGGGCATGATCCCATTGTTAGGAATCCTGCCCTTGCCTTCCTACTATGATGATCTATTGACACCACCCCCACTTACCTTGCCCGACTGGCTCGGTTCACCTCCTTGTTTGCTTCCCTTAAAGTGGAAGCTATGGTTCTAGAAGTGTAATAAAGTGGAATTAACGACATTTGTATACGTCACAAATGCGGGGTTACTGATTAAGTGTTTCCTGATCCTCCAGGATAATCCATCCATGAGTTTTACTTTCTTCCATTCCTCATTTCTCACCTCGTCTGGCATAAAATTATCCAGACGAGTGAACTCCTCCTCATACTCTACTATGGAGTGGTCACCCTGGGCCACCTCATTGAATTTCTTCCGCATTTCGGTCTCCACTGGTGGCGAAAAGTACTTGCGATCAAACCGCACCCCAAACTCAGTAATCGTAATCATATCTCTCTCCCCAATTGTGGTAACTGACTCACACCACTTTAGTGCCACCCTAGTAAGTATGAAAGTAACTAGCATCTATTTATATATCTCACTGCAGTCCACCATGTGCAAATGGCGTTGTGTATTCTGTTTATAATGACACGCCTCTACCACATCATAACTACCATGAAACTCATGAGAGTGTCCCCTCTGAAATGTCTCTCTGACTATCTGTTAAGTAGATGGCCCTGTCTAGGCCTGAATCACCGATGCCAATGGTTGCTAAAACTGGGGTTGTAGGAAGTGAATGGCCATAGCTGTCATAGCTATGTTGACCGCCTGAGCCATAATCTCAACCACCTGTGCCGTCGAGATCATCTCTGGTGGTAGTTATAGCTGAGGCACCTCATGTGGCTCCAGGTGAGCCTCCCTCACCCCATCCTTTTGTCGTTGCACTAGCTACTCGCTCTCTCCGCGGTGGCATCTAAAAATAGATGGAATTGTATAAGTAAACAATTTATACAAATTTTAATAAAAGAAGCACGTTGTCTCAAATACGTAAAGATAAAAGAAACTGTCCTAATAATAGGGTTGTATATCAAAAGAACGATACACAGAAATCGTAATAAGTCGTAAAAATCCTATGGACACTAGAACTTGATGCTCTGATACCATCTGTGACACACCGCCTAATTCAATACCGGATGATCATTCCTTTATTAATTAAAAGAGGTTTCTCATTTGGTTCATTCTCAGTATCACTGTCGAGGACCCTATTAATTACTAACCACCTATTAGTTTATTAAGCCGATGTCAAAATTTTATCTTTCATTAAAAAATTGATAATAATATGGTGAAACAAAATCAAAACATTCACACCATTGATATAGTCTCGACCATAACAATGAATTAAATAAATGAATAATGTCTTGCCGAATAAACCATCGACTAAAATCCAATCCAACTAATAATACAAAAATATGAAAATAAATCCCACTAGAAGTCTGAAATGACTAAATAAAATAAATAAAGTCCAATTAGGGAATGCCCAACTAAGATACTAGAATGAAAGCCTACACTAAGAATGAATTATAAAAGCATCGAAGCAAGTCCTGCAAGCCTCCAGAGTGCTGCAACTAATCTTCCCTGGAAAGGATCATCAAGTTTGGCGTCCATGTGGCTGGACACCTAAAAGGTTTTAAAAAATATTTATAGCAAGGGTTAAGACCCAAAACATTTTGAAAATATTTTGCAAGTATTTATCAAAATTTAAAAATCAGTTATTGATTACACATGTTAGGTTCACGTACACTCCCTTGAGTTTCCTCACCTATCATATATTGTTCACGCCTAACATTTCTACTTAACCCACCTAGCGATACTATCCAAAATAACTAGACATAAGTATCTCATGGGACTAATGACAAATATAAGTCCCCCGTACCTCCCATACAATACGCTATTCGAATTAACATCTCTCATACGTTATTGATATCATAAGTATCATTCTCCATCCATGGTCATTTAATAATTTAATTAAGTTTCACGACTTAATTCATTATTTATATTCACACTATCAATTCGACTACTACCACACGTAAGTAGAATTTTTCAAATGGTTATATATATTTATTTATTTATTTATTTATCTCACTAATATATATGTTATCATGTCTCTCGTACTAAAATAAGGACTATTGGTTCCATATGTCTCCTCAAACCCAAAATCAAATAACCAGCACTAGAGGTGGACATAGTTCTAAGTCTTCGGGATATAAACATACCTAACATACGCAAATGATCCTCCAGTCTCACTAATACACGACACATAATGAGACGCCCTAAGTTCTATGTCCTGGGGCCCAAATCTAAACCTCCTTGGAATCGACAAGGTGGGATCTCCCACTGCGTAGAAACCTCTGTGATAGCTGGCAGTGTAGGTACGTTCACGTACAATCACCAGTCATATAATAGGCACACACATGACCTATATATATATATATATATATATATACATTTTGATAGAAATAACTTTTGCATGTATTTTTTGTCGTTACCTGAAAAGCTCCTCTAATAAAAACCTCAATTACCTATAAAATATAATAAAATCAATTGTAGAAATAAGTAAGTGTATCAATCCACATCAATGGGGTAAGCTAGAGACAAACTCAAATGTAGTTCAATTTTTATTTTCTTTTTGTACTTTTTCACTTTTCTAATTTTTTTTAGCCTTTTCAATATTAAAAGAATTGGGTGAGGTGAGGTGAAATAAGACTAAACTAAAGTGTGAGATGAAAACAACTAACTAGAAAGTGACAAAGTGAAAAATAAGGTCTAACACTAAAATAAGAGATAAAGTGAGGTAAATAATTATGAGAAATCAAGGAGTGGGATTACACCACAAATTTTTGCTATTCTAATTAATTAATTGAATTCTCCCAAATTAAAATCAAACTTACAAATCAACTCTCGTTGCAAGTATAATTTTGATAGTAATCTTTGAGAAAATTAAGTTTAACACCCCACAACTCTAGAAAAATAGATCTACACTCCTTTTAATTAATCACACGCTAGGATCAATCAATTAAAACTTATGTAAATCTTAGAAAATAAATTAGAGTTGAAATTCAAGTTATAATACCCCACTTAAGAAACCCCTATCTCTAATTCGAATCTAAAATGAGTATTATAACTTGAATTTCGATTTTCTCTCGAAAATCATTTACCCTTTTTCGAGGCGTAAATTTAAGGGCGAGGGATCAAAATTAATATTCAAAGAGAATTTTCAAGTAATTAAACTAATTAAACTAAAATAACATCAAGTAAGGGTTTCCCCCCACCCCTTGAAAGGGGATTTAGCCTAACATAATATAAAGCATGATAATCAAATAATCAATAGGAATTTAATATAAAAGAGAAAAGAGAAGAATAATCAAACCAATCTCTTGAATTTAATTGATTCCAATCATCCAATTTGAAATCTATATCCCTCCAATTGAGCATCCAAGTGATTTGTAATTAAATAATCACTCAAATAAATCTCTAACAAAATTTAACCTCACAAATATCCAAAAAAAATAAAAATAAAACTATTTACAAAATTTCTATTTAATTTATTCTAACCTAACTCTCTACTTTTCTCTAGAATTTTCTCTCTCTATTTGATGATCTCTTCTCAAAATGGGGTCTTGAGTCTATTTTTATAGTTGATGCATGGCACACATGGGTTTAAGGGATATTTTTGGGAAGGTTTAATGTGCATGAAAATGGGGTGTGTACACATGAGGTAAGAGAGGTGTAAGGTCATGCGAGTGAGGGGATTGGAATAAAACAAAATAGATTTAGTTAAGGGTTATTTTGGGCAATTGGGGTCGAAGTGGTAGTTGGGGGTATTTGGGTAAAATGGTTTAAATTGGTTATTAGACACGTGGGGACTTTTATTTTGTTGACTTGGTTTTGTTTGGCTTGGACTTTGACAACTACCATTTTGGTTAAAGTGGAGAAATGGATTTGTCTTTGGGGATATGGGAAATGGGTTTTTGGTTTGGGTTTGGAAAGGAGGTCGACTTGGATATTTCAAGATGGGTCGAGCAGGTGCCTGATTGGGGCTGAAAGGAGGAGGTATCATAGCTGGGTCGCCGTTTCCGGGTTCCAGCAGGGGGATGGGATGGGTATGGCTGGGCATGTCCGGGGTATGGCTCGGTAGAGGGTTTAAGGGTCGACCGGGTTGGCAGAAGAGGGTGGCGATCGGGTATGGAGTGGTTTCGGGGGTGAGGCAGGTGGGTCACCGCCGGGGGTCGCGAAGAGAGAAAGAGAATGGAGTTTCTGTTTAGGAAGGCGGTGCCGGCGAGGGGTTTGGACAACGGGAAATGGGTATGGCAGATCGCCGGGCCGGTTTGGAGGTGGGCGAGGGTCTAGCTGAGATGGGTTTGTGTATGGGTGACGACATGTGGTATAAGGGGGGTTATGGGTTGGATATTTGTGTGTGGGTATTTTAATGGAGGAAGACAGAGAGAGTATGAAGGTGGGTGAGGAAGAAGAAGAGGTGTGGGTTATGGTGTGTGGGGGTATAGGTTAGGATGGGTGAGGGTGAGGGTGATAGTGTATTTGGGTGTAGTTTAATGTATGATAGATGGGTGTGAGTGGGTTTAGGTGTAGGGGAGTTTAGTGGGGTTTAGGATAAGTGTATGTGGGTATAAGGTGTGTTTAATTTAGACACCTAAAAATAACACTAATAAAATAAAATAAAATTAATAAAATAAAAACCTAAAAAAATAAAATCTTATTATATAATAAAACAAAGACTCAAATAAAAATTGAAAATAAAAATAGAATTCTATTAAACCTAAAACTAAAATTCTAAAAAAAGTAAAATCTAATAAAACTAAAAAATAAATGAAATCCTAAAAATAACTAATTCTAATAAAATAAAACTAATAACTAATAAAAATAAAGATAAAATAAAAATATACTAAAATAAAATATAAAAATAGTAAATAAAACTTAAAAATTCTAAATAAATCTAAAATAAATCCTAAAAATAAAAATGACTCAAACTAAAAATATAAAAAATATAGAAAAGGGATAAACAAAACACACACACATGGTTTGGGGTAGGTTTAGGCTAGGTTAGGGTAGGGTAGGGTTACAAGTTTGGTAATTAGCTCCATAAAATGTGCATTTGCCTCGATATATAGCTTTTGACACCGCAAATGGACGTTTGACCTGCAAGATAAACATTTAAGCAAATAAGACCGATATTGCCGAGAATTAGCAACTAAAGTACGTCTATTTGGGGTATAAATTGTACAGTTTTGGGTGCTTATCACACTACCCCTAAATAGAGCGCTGCTAGTCCTTGAGTAATACGATAGAGAGAAAGAGAAAGATAAGAGACCGAAAGTGTACCACTTTTGCGGGCACTTGCAATTGCATTTAGCATGTGCAACAAGACTTTAAACCTACAGGTTGCCCTATAGGACGAGTTCTGTCTTGTGAGGATTTGCCGGGAATATACCCACAAAATTATTATTTGCAAAAGGCAGTCAATCTCTTATTAGACATAGAATAGTCCCACAATCCATCACATAAGAAATAATTGAGGAAATACAGGCTAGAATGTGTAAAAAGTTTAGCTGAGTAAATACTCAAGGAACATCCTTCCTTGAACTCAACGTGTGTAGTGTGAATCAGTCAAAACGGGTCGAGTATCACAAGAGTAATTCCCAGATTGCCTTTTCGGAATCAACGCTTCAACTTCAAATCTCTCTGGATATAGCTCTCTCAAACGAACTCTCGATATTTGGGTAAGTGTATCGCTCTTGTGTGTGAGGAGGTGAGTAAATGTAAGCAAGTTCAAACGTCTCACACACACATAAGAAAGAACGAATAATTAGAAAGAAAAATAATCTCATGAAAGAAATGCTAATTGATTGAGTGTAAAAAGTAGCGCGTGTAAAGACGCTAGTCGTTTTTATTTCGCCAACTCAATACAAAAACCTAAGTTACAACTACACTTGCAGGGCAAGTAGAGCGGTAAGTCGGGTATCGAGAATCCACAGGGACACGTTGTTAGAATTTGTAAGGTTTAATATTCCAAAATAAAAGTGTAAAAGGTGAATTACAAACTAAAACAAAAGATGCATGAAAGGGAAAGATAAATCTAGGTGAGGGAAATTAAACTAAATTAATAAAGAGAATAAAAACTATAGGTTGCGTCGAATATCCCTCACCCGAGTTAATTAGTATAAAATGGTTACATGGGTCGACGAGTTATTAAGGTTGCATCTCGTTTCAACAGTTAAGTAAATCAAGAGTTGTCACACCCCTAAATTTCCATATAAGCCTAATAAGATTTTGGCGTCAACAAATATCCCAAAAATTACGCACGCAAGGTCGTAAGCACGGAGCATACAAGATTTACCCCGTCAAATCTCCTAGGCATAATAACTAGGACAACACACTCGAAATAAATCCGTAAACACCATCACCAAAGCAAAGCAACCAAATCAACCCTAGGTGAGTTCAATCCAAGACAACCTAAACTAAATTAGCCACTAAGCATGATAAACAACATAAATAAATCAACTAATTAAATTACACTACACAAATTAAACTAGACTTGAAATAAATAAAGCATGAAATAAATCTAGGGCACAAAGCAAGAACAAGAGGAAGAAGATGAATAGTGCAAGGAAGTTACATTAATGGTGGATTACACAACAAAAATGAGGAGAGGGGAAACACTCCACAAAAATCCCCAAATGCTTCTAACCTAAAATGAAATATATCTTCAAAGAAAAGCCTACAACATTCTATTTATACCCCAAAACAAACCCCCAACAAAACCAAGCCAAAAAATCCAAAATAAGTCAATTTTCGTCCATATCTGATAGGACCGGTTGACCTCTGTTTTGGGACCGGTCGACCGCACTTTTGGAATTTGCCTTGGGCTGTTAACAACCCACTTTTCCACTCCGAACCAATTTTGATGCGTTGCATGGAAATGGCCATAACTCCCTCATACGGAATCGAAATGAGGCGTGGTCGGAACCGACGTGAAGCTAATTCAATTCTCTACATGATTATATTTTGAAACCCTCCAAATTATGCAGTATGTAATTACCCAAATGCCCTTGAAGTAGAAGAAAATATCGAAACCTTTCGAAAATGGGCATAACTTCCACATACGGAGTCAGAATGATGCACGGTCAGTGGCCATGGAAAGATAATTTGATGATCTACATGTTGGTAACTTCATTCCATAAAAAATAGTGAGTTTGAAAAGACCAAATTGCCCTTGTAGTAGCATTCAACGACGGAACTTCTCCAAAATGCAACCGATCCTCACTTTTAGCGTTCCAATACCTACAAAAGTACAAATAACCTCTGCAAAGCATGTATATATCGAAATTCAATGTTGTTTGGTTAATGAGCATAATTATAGGCATTTAGGACAGTAAAAGTGCTAGAACGCATAAAGATAACGGGCAAAAATATGTAATATTCGATATATGCATTGCTAGTCCCTAGTGATGAAACAAGCAAAACCAGTCCACAGAAGGAAATAAAAAACGTATATATTCATCAAAATATAATTGCCACTTTCGTAGGGAACACGATTGCATTTCGCATATGCAATAAGCCGTTAAACCCCTAGGTTACCCTAGTGGACGAGTGACCTCTCGTGAGGGTTTTCAGGGATGATACCCACAAACATCATATGGTTTCCTCAAAATATGCCCAAACCAACATGCTATAAGGCCAACAAAAGCGAAAAAGATTTCATATGCATTATTAGCAAAGTGAATGAATTCACACAAAAGTTCGAATCATTAACATTATAGAATGCACCTCATAGAATTGAAACCTTAAAATGTGGGAGGGGAGCGAGCAAATGCAAAGTGTGATTTGGCAAAAACTTATATAAAACGGATAAACATTAAAGTAAGCATATATTCAATACTCACGAGCATTACGCTCATCAAGCAAATTCACTCGAAACAGGGAGGTAACACACTGAACATGCGGGCTAATGAGTAATTGTAAATGGAAACTAGGCCGCGCACATGTCACAAAAGAAGAACGCTATATATAAACTGAAAAATATAATCTCAATGAAAGGATACCGCACACTAAAAGAGGCGAAATGCATTTTCATAGATTATCACAACTATTATGACTTTTAAATTACATCAACCTAAGATCACATAGGACTTGTATAGGGTTATAATGTAGGATAGGCTTAGAGTACGTAACAAGGGAATGTATGTACGGATTCAAAGTGTTCGGAATGAAAACTAGGGATAATAGGATGACACGAGCAATATCAAAATTGGAAAACAAGTTCCAAAAGGCATCGAATATATCATCGGGGAGAGTAATCAAAGCTTATTGAACTATATACACAATATTTACAACTTTCTCTTTCTTTTGTTTTCTTCTTTTTCTCATGTTTCTCTTTTGTTTTCTTTTGATTTTTGCTTTATCTTTTTCACTCTTTTTCTTCACTTCTCTTTTATTTACTTTTCAAACTCTCATATGCCCAAATTGCAACCGACATCATAACAACAACATTCAATCCCAAGTAACATTCCAAACAAAGGTATGGAAAGTGTATTAATGGGTTCAAACTCCAATTTGGAGTTGGTTATGGGATTTGGGGTTATGAAACGAAAGGCTATATTTAGGCTCAAAGGGATTAACGAGGGTAAACATATAAGGGTGAGGTCAAGGTCAATATGGGTGATATAACAAAGATGGCCTATGATCATTTCCTAAAGTTTACGCAATTCTCAAATCAAAACAATATATGAAAATCATGCCCAAGTAACACATTTCAAGTATGAACTCAATTAATGAACGGTCAAATGAAAGAATAGTGAGATTACCGACAAATTCAACGTTTTCAAAGAGGAAAGAATAGTGTATAACACTCACAAACGACGAAAGGTACAAAGCTTACTCGGTGTAAGTATATACAATGCAACAAAAGATTACCGAGTTATAAAAATCTTAAACCAAATCAATAAAACAAGGAAAGTGCGTGTGCTCATGGGATTAAAGTTTAATTCATGAAGTTATTCATAATATCAATAATCGAGACTAAAGTCTAATAACTTCTAAAATCGAGAACATGCATCATTGGGTTGTCTATTGGATCGGGCAATTATTGAAATTTATCATCGAAAACAAAGGTAAAATTCCCCAAAAAGGAGAAAAAATAAAGAAAATCTTTTTGAAATTTTTAATTTTTCTAAAAAAAGCATACTAAGTAACTAACATGTGAGCAAAAACATGGACTAAATGAAGAAATGGATAGAATATCCCACACCCCCTAACTTAAAACTTGACATTTTCCTCAATGTAAATTAAGAACCAAGTCAAAGAGAGGAAAAGAGTGATATTATCCAAAAATGGAGCGATCCCCATAGGAACAAGTCCAAAGAATCTACAAAACAAGTTAGTACCGAGCATAGCAAAAACAAATAATAAAAAGTTAACTAAGTACACTAGACTAAATTAAAAATAAAGAAATAATAAAAAGTAAACTATATACAACCTACTATTTAGACTCCACACCAACTGTACACTAGATGTCTAAATAGGTGAGGGTCCACTATAAAAATGATTTGACTTTGGAGGATAATCGGTGTACCCTCACATACAAGCATGCCCTCCGAAAAATATGGATTCTGTTTTAACAACGGAAGGCATGTGTAAGGCGGAATAAATGAACCATCGCTAATTAGAAGTTTTGGTGGGACGATGGGGGGTTTGGATTGCATGGGGGACAAAAACAAGTGGGGACCGAGAAAAGCTGAATATCCTCCCAATGATTTTGAAGTTGGAATGGGAGGCGGCGCACACCAGGGCAAAGATGCGATCGTGGAGGGTGACTCGAGCAAGTACTCCTTATTAGCGATAGGATTTAAAACATTAAAGTTTGAAACCGAATCATCGGGTACTTGTGACGGTGTGATAACAGAGAATGAAAATGGGGATGAATTAAATTCAAACTCATAAGATGAATCATCATCGGATGAAGTTGGAATTTCAAAGGAAATAATATCGTTTTCAATGAAATGTTCTTCTTTGGGGGCCAAAGAAGAAATCATTTCATTGCAAATAGATATTACGTCATTTTCATCCTCAGTTTCAATATCTATTACGCGATGGGAAAAGTCTAAAATGGTTTGTTCCAAAGTAGGCACAAGTACCTCATTTGGTTCAAAACATTCCTCGACTTCGAAAGTCTCGGAAGCAAAATCGTTGTCGGACTCAAATAATAAATCCAACTCATGTTCCCACGAACAATTTTCTTCCCGATAGCGATTTTCAATTTTCTCATTTTCATACATATGCAAACCCTCCTCGAATGTCATGGGTTGAGGTGCGGATGCATGAAAATGGAAACTTTGAAAGTTACTATCGAACTTAAACTTAAACTCATTATTATAGAAATTTTGAAAACTACTCGAATTCGTTTCAAAATTCCTATTATATGGAGGTAAAGGCCCAAAATCATTATCATTATCATCGAAATTCCAATAACCCAAATTTTGACTTTCGTTATACTCGCCCAAAGTAATATGTGAATTTGCAAATTTTTGGGATTCTAAGTATTAACCGAAAGTCATAGGCTTACGGGAATTTTGATAATTATAACAATGATTACCGAAAGAATTGGAATAAGACATGCTTACCCCCAAAATGGCTCGAAGTAGCAAATTCTACAAAGGAGGTGCGTGCGGGAAAGATTCGAGCGTTTCTTGGCGCTCAAATGTAGAAGTCCTAGAAAAATGTTAGGCAAATAATACAAATAGAAAGAAAATACTACTAAATACTAAATCAAATAAATTCTAAAACAAACTAGTCCCCGGCACCGGCGCCATTTTGATTGAGTACGAAAAGTAGCGCGTGTAAAGATGCTAGTCATTGTTTTTGTTTCGCCAACTCAATACAAAAACCTAAGTTACAACTACACTTGCGGGGCAAGTAGAGCGGTAAGTCGGGTATCGAGAATCCACAGGGACAAGTTGTTAGAATTTATAAGGTTTAATATTCCCAAATAAAAGTTTAAAAGGTGAATTACAAACTAAAACAAAAGATGCATGAAAGGGAAAGATAAATCTAGGCGAGGGAAATTAAACTAAATTAATGAAGAGAATAAAAACTATAGGTTGCGTCGAATATCCCTCATCCGAGTTAATTAGTATAAAATGGTTACATGGGTCGACGAGTTATTAAGGCTGCGTCTCGTTTCAACAGTTAAGTAAATCAAGACTTGTCACACCCCTAAATTTGCATAAAAGCCTAATAAGATTTTGGCGTCAACAAATACCCCGGAAATTATGCACGCAAGGTCGTAAGCACGGAGCATACATGATATACCCCGTCAAATATCCTAGGTATAATAACTAGGACAACACACTCGAAATAAATCCGTAAACACCATCACCAAAGCAAAGCAACCAAATCAACCCTTGGTGAGTTCAACCCAAGACAACCTAAACTAAATTAGCCACTAAGCATGATAAACAACATAAATAAACATCAATGGCGGACACATGATCCCAACCCGTTATCTACTGACAATACATGAATTAAAATACTTTAAACAACAACTAAACTAATTAAAGCAATAAATAACAATAATAAACTAATTTGAAAGAAAGGAAACTAGTTATCAAAGTAATAAATCAAGAAATGAAAGCTTTATTAAAGAGGAAGAAGATGAATAGTAACAACTTACATACAAATTGGGATGGAACCCTAGGAGAGAGAAGCTCTAAAAAATATCACCTAAAAACTAACCTAAATGAATTATATCCTCCAAAGAAATGCCCTTATAACATTCTATTTATACCCCCAAACAAAACCCCAACAAAACCAAGCCAAAAAACCCAAAATAAGTCAATTTTCGTCCATATCTGATAGGACCGGTCGACCGCACTTTTGGAATTTGCCTTGTACTGTTGACAACCCACTTTTCCACTCCGAACCAATTTTGATGCGTTGCACGGAAATGGCCATAACTCCCTCATACGGAATCGAAATGAGGCGTGGTCGGAACCAACGTGAAGCTAATTCAATTCTCTATATGATTCTATTTTGAAACCCTCCAAATTATGCAGTATGGAATTACCAAAATTCCCTTGAAGTAGAAGAAAATACCAAAACCTTCCGAAAATTGGCATAACTTCCACATACGGAGTCAGAATGACGCACGGTCAGTGGCCATGGAAAGATAATTTGATGATATGCATGTTGGTAACTTCATTCCATAAAAAATAATGAGTTTGAAAAGACCAAATTGCCCTTGTAGTAGCATTGAACGACGAAACTTCTCCGAAATGCAACCGAACCTCACTTTTAGCATTCCAATACCTACAAAAGTACAAATAACCTCTGCAAAGCATGTATATATCCAAATCCAAGGTTGTCTGGTTAATGATCATAATTATAGGCATTTAGGACGGTAAAAGTGCTAGAATGCATAAAGATAACGGGCAAAAATATGCAATATTCGATACGAATCACTAATCAATACAGTGAGAACGTCGAGTTATTCACCACGTAGACTTTCATTCACCCGAACAACTAGGGGAAATATGGATGCTTAAGGGTGAGGGGAAAATTAAATGGGAAAGATGGTATAAGGTAGGATGGAATAGAATGGTGATGGATGAGTGATGAATATCCGATGTGAAATGGATGAAAAATGGATGCGATAGAAGAGTGTATACACTTTAGGCACAAATGTCTTTATTACATAAAACTAACTAAAAACTCTCTTTCTTTTCTTTTCTCTCTTTTTTTCACTTTTTTTTATTTTTCTTTTCTTTCTCTATTTTTTTTCTCTCACTTCCCAAACCAACACTGAAGACATTTAACATCTGGAATCAACACTCTTTTTCTAAAAAATGATGGATGATATATGAATGTGGTGGGGAATGTATGATGTGGTGAATATGGAAAATCATGGGAATGTAATGGGTGAGTAAATGTAAATGTGATATGGAAAAGTGGTAGGTGTATGGATGAAAATCTAGTATTCGGGAAAAATTTCAAGACACGCATTTCTTACAACTCGAAAAACATGTCATTCTCAGTGACCAAGCCAAAATTTTATGAAAGATAATTAGATTATACAACGATTTAGTGAGGACCCAAAAGAAGTTGAATCAACTTGTCACTCGGAGATTGCATAAAACACTCTGAAAGGTGAAAGGCACGAATCTCACGGGATAAAGTCGCTACTAGTCATCCTTAAGGTTCTCTTTAGAATTGTAGTACTCCTCAACTCTAAACCGTATTGACGTGATAAGTGCGCAAATTTGGTTGAGTCTAGAAATTCATGTTACAACATGCTTTGTTACGTATTACATAAGCTATTTATAAAAAATAAATCCCCTAGCTTGATTCCTAGACTTAAAAGATGGATGATTGAAAATTCACATCAATGACTGAGATGAAAGAAACTGCACGAAATTTTAAAAATCTTTAAAACTCAATTTTTTTCAAAAGAGGTACGATTTTGATAAAATCCCCCACCCCCAAACAAAAAGGAACATCGTCCTCGATCTTAAGTAAAATAATTTTTAAAATTGAGAGGAAAAGGTAGGAAAGAGATTACCCGAATCAACTGCTAATGATGTGGGCAAATGTAGCGAAGAATAAACCTGAATAAGAAGTGGGAAAAATGTGTACAAGTCCATAACATGGTAAAACATAGGGTGATGTGAAACACCACCTCCAAACAGGATGAGACTAGTAAAAGAAACGCGGGCTGCCTCTCGGTAACGCTAAGTTTAATGTCTTCAGCTAGACCGATGAAATCTCAGCCTAAGGATAGGATCTATGATGGCGTGGGCTGGCAGAAAAATCGGGTGATGAGAATCACCCCCAAACAAGACTGAAGCATCATTCTTGTTGGAAACAGACTAAAGTGGTCAATGTACTTGTATAGCAAAATGCATCACGCGATGGAAAGCATCAGTGGACCAAGGGCGGGTGGGTATTAGGATAAAGGTGAGGGTGAATAGGCACCGGTCACGGGCCTTATTGAGCTGGAAGGTGAGGTAAACTAGGGCCCTATAAGCATGGTGCTCTAGTTGGTGAGGGAGGCAAAATGGTTTGAAAAGTGTAATTGGATGGGCCTCATAAAAATCACACAACTATTCTATATATGGGCGATGGTAATGGTCATGTCGTGACAAACCAGGGAGCTTTCTCGGGAAAAAATCAACACCACAAGAGAATGGAGGGTATAGAGGAACAAACTCGGAGTCACGAAAGTAGAGAGTAGCACCACAAATACTCTCATAGTTGGTGGAGAATGGTTTTAGGTGAGGATCTAAAAATGTAGATGGAAACATGAACTGTGTAAAATCAAGATCCAAACCAGGTGGTGGGGAAGGTGAAATAATGGGTAGGTCGGGTGGGATAAACGATGGATCGGGTGGGATAAATGGTGGATCAGGTGGGATAAATGGTGGAGGAAGATGATCCAACTCAAGAGTGCAAGACACACACTCCTCATGATGCATGAGGTGATCCTTAAGGGCGCCCGCAGAAGGAAGTGTGGAAATAAATGAGTGAGTGATCAACTTCTCCACAAGAGTAGCATTAGTGAATGTGGTGGGTGGGTAGGTAAGACGAGGCACCAAGATCAGAGATAGAGGGATCACTAGAAATATAGGGCTCAAAGGGAGCCATGCATGGTGGAACAGGATCCATATCCGGATAGTTAGGAACTATCATGGATTCTATCGCGAGAAAATGGTGAGCACTCGTTGCTGGGGCTAACCTAGGATAAATTGGTTCCTCGGGAACACAACGGTGAAGCTTGATAGGTGTAGACTCAGGCTTTTTTTAGATATCTCGGGAGTGGGAACCTCAAGTGTGGGCTCATTTGGATATGACGGGATCAGATCAGGATCACTAATGAAAGGTAAGTCAACACAATTATCGACTTGGGGCCCGGACCATGGAATGGTCTCAACTTTGAGATTCTCGAGGTGGTAGGGTTGGTCACACTCAAAGTTCGTGTCACAAGAGGACACATCATTATCACACTCGGGTGCAACAATGGGTGGATCCATGGGAATGTCCGACTCTCTCGCACACTCCAATTCATTTAACCGTTGTTCAAGCCTTTGGAGAGCATGAGTTTGAATTTCAGTGGCTTGCTCTTTCTCGAGGATAATGTTTTGCAAAAGGCTTTCGAGAGCGGATGTGGATGGTGGTGGAGTGATGGGTGGTGGCGGTGGTTGAGGTGGACATAGCTCGCTATGGTCAGGACTATACGAAGAATACGCGTATGAAGTGTGTGGAGTGGGGCCAAATTCATCATACACAAAAGGATCGCTTTCGTGCAAATGGTAGATACTCATTGGGTGCGTAGTGAGGGGACTGATCGGGAATAGGTGCACAAGGTTTCCATGACAACTGTTGGAGTGTGTGAGGATCCACAACATCGGGTTGGGATTCGTATTGTGTGAAAGGGTGATCAAGCCTCCACGAATACATCGGGTACTCACACAACTCGGGATTGGGTGTATCCGGATAGTAGGCCGAGGTGTTTCCAAAAATAGTGTCAAATGGATACACATGTTCCATTGTGGGTTCAGATGGATATGGAATGTAAGGGCACTCATGGGACATGTGATCGGCATAATAACAGTGGGTGCACAACAAAGGATGAGGTACGTCGACACTTGACACCGATGGTGATGAAAAATGAGGTGAGTGCATAGAGGGGTCAAGAGAATCAAGGACACTCGTGAGAGAGGTTAAATAATTAAAAATATCATAAAGAGACGGCTCGGGATCACTCTCACACGTGGCGCGTGTCAATGAAAAATGACCAAAGTAGTCCCGTAAGGGACGTTCTTCGGCCATGAGGAGAAAAATATTTTTTTGGAGTTTTTGTTTTTTTCAAAAGGAAAGAATTTTTTTTTGGATTTTCTAAAAATAATGGAAGATTTTTTTTTGGATTTTTTCTAAAATGAAAGAAAGTAAATATTTTGGGAATTTTTTTTGTGTGTGGAAAAAAGGTGGGGAAAAATATGGACTCACTGAATTTGATGAACTCACTAAAGCTGACTACCGAAAAATTGAATGAAATTGGACACACACAAGTCAAGGAGAATTCGTAACTAGCGCATAGCCAATTTTTATCTTTAAATTTAGTGAAAGGGTAGTCAAATTTTAATTAAGTCCGCCGACGATAAAAATCCACGAAAATCCCTTTGTGACCGCCTTTGAAAAAATTTATCACACCATTCGAAAATAAATTGGAGAATAAAATCAAGTAAGAGCCCACCAAGAACACAAAAGAATTGACTCGCTAAAAGGAGAGGTGCGAGGGTTTGAGAAATGTATATCCCACGATTTTTAGGCCGTGGGGTGCCGAAAAATTTGAGCCGACCAGGGGGAGATCACTCATATCTCAGTTGTCCCCGGGAGTCCTACCGACCCAAGGTAGAGAGGCTTCTAAATCCTCGCCTTTGGATGCCCTCTCCCTACCTTGTCTGGTTTCCCTATCATGCTTGTCTTCGATTATTATAATTTTTTTAAAATAAAAAATAAAATAAAGGTGTCTCTATGCATCACAATACAAGCCACGAATACAATAATCCTAATACAAGTCTTTTAAAAATATAAAAATGGTACAAAAAATAATAAAGTGCAAAAAATAAATGGACTAAAAGTTGAAATCCGATCCGAGTGCTTCATGATCCCAAGAATGGCAACAAAGCCATTTGGTAACTTGCTTCTTGTGTGTCGTTGTTGTTGAAAGCCAAGTTAATCAAAATCTCAATTATCTACAAAATATAATAAACTCAAGTGTAGAGATAAGTAAGGGTATTAATTCACATCAAGGGGGTAAGCTAGAGACAAACTCAAGTTAGTTCAATTTTTATTTTCTTTTTGTGCTTTTTCACTTTTCTATTTTTTTTTTTTAGCTTTTTCAATATTAAAACAATTGGGTAAGGTGAGGTGAAATAAGACTAAACTAAAGTGTGAGATGAAAACAACTAACTAGAAAGTGACTAAAAGTGAAAAATAAGGTCTAACACTAAAATAAGAGATAAATTGAGGTAAATAATTGTGAGAACAATCAAGGAGTGGGATTACACCACAAATTTTAGCTATTCTAATTAATTAATTAATTTAATTAATGGAATTATTACAAATTAAAATCAAACTTATAAATCAACTCTCGTTGCAAGTGTAATTTTAATATTAATCTTTTAAAAAATTAAGTTTAACACCCCAAAACTCTAGAAAAATAGATCTACACTCCTTTTAATTAATCACTCGCTAGCATCGATCAATTAAAACTTATGTAAATCTTAGAAAATAAATTAGAGTTGATATTCAAGTTATAATACCCCACTTAAGAAACCCCTATCTCTAGTTTGAATGTAAAATGAGTATTATTACTAGAATTTCGATTTTCTCTCGAAAATCATTTACCCTCTCTCGAGGCGTAAATTTAAGGGTGAAGGATCAAAATTAATATTGAAAGGGAATTTTCAAGTAATCAAACTAATTAAACTAAAATAACATCAAATAAGGGTTTCCCCCCACCCCTGGAAAGGGGATTTAGCCTAAAATAATATAAAGCATGATAATCAAATAATCAGTATGCATTTAATATAAAAGAGAAAAGAGAAGAACAATCAAACCAATCTCTTGAATTTAATTGACTCCAATCATCCAATTTGAAATTTACATCCCTCCAATTAAGCATCCAAGTGATTTGCAATTAAATAATCACTCAATTAAATCTCTAAAAAAATTTAACTTCACAATTATCTAACAAAAACAAAAATAAAACTATTTACAAAAATTTCTACCTAATTTATTCTAACCTAACTCTCTACTTTTCTCTAGAATTTTCTCTCTCTATTTGATGATCTCTTCTCAAATAGGGTCTTGAGTCTTATTTTATAGTAGATGCATGGCACTCATGGGGATAAGGTGTATTTTTGAAAAGGTTTAATATTCATGAAAATGGGGTGTGTACACATGAGGTAAGAGAGGTATGAGGTCATGTAGGTGAGGGGATTGGAATAAAACAAATCATATTTAGTTAAGGGTTATTTTGGGAAATTGAGCTAGAAATGGTAGTTGGGGGTGCGTGGGTAAAATGGTTTAAATTGGTTATTAGACACGTGGGGACTTTTATTTTGTTGACTTGGTTTTGTTTGTCTTGGACTTTGACAACTACGATTTTGGTTAAAGGGGAGAAATGGGTTTGTCTTTAGGGATATGGGAAATGGATTTTTGGTTTGGGTTTGGAAAGGAGGTCGAGTTGGATATTTCGAGATGGGTCGAGCTGGTGCCGGGTTGGGACTGAAAGGAGGAGGTATCACAGCTGGGTCGCCATTTCTGGGTTCTGGCAGGGGTATGGGTATGGGTGTGGTTGGGCATGTTCGGGCTATGGCTCGGTAGAGGGTTTGAGGGCCGACCGTGTTGGCAGAAGAGGGTGGCAATCGGGTATGGAGTGTTTTCGGTGGAGAGGCAGGTGGGTCACCGTGGGGGGTCGCGAACATAGAGAGAGAGAGGTCGAAGTTTCTATTTAGGAGGGCGGCACTGGCGAGGGGTTTCGCCAACAGGAAAGGGGTATGGCAGGTTTCCGGGCCGATTTGGAGGTGGGCAACGGTCTAGCCGAGATGGGTGACGACAGGTGGTATAAGGGAGGTTGTGGGTTGGATATTTGTGTGTGGGTATTTTAATGGAGGAAGACAAAGAGACTATGAAGGTGGGTGAGGAAGAAGAAGAGGTGTGGTTATGGTGTGTGTGGGTATAGGTTAGGATGGGTGAGGGTGAGGATGTATTTGGGTGTAGTTTAGTGTATGATAGGTGGGTGTGAGTGGGTTTAGGTGTATGGGAGTTTAGTTGGGTTTAGGATGAGTATATGTGGGTATAGGGTGTGTGTTTAATTTGGACCCCTAAAAATAATACTAATTAAATAAAATAAAAACCTAAAAAAAATCTTATATTAAAATAAAACAAAGACTCAAATAAAAATTAAAAATAAAAATAAAAATAAAAATAGAATTCTATTAAACTAAAAACTAATATTATAAAAAAAAGGTAAAATCTAATAAAACTAAAAAATAAATGAAATCCTAAAAATAACTAATTCTAATAAAATAAAACTAATAACTAATAAAAATATACTAAAATAAAATATAAAAATAGTAAATAAAACTTAAAAATTCTAAATAAATCTAAAATAAATCCTAAAAATGAAAATGACTCAAACTAAAAATCTAAAAAATATAAAAAAAGGGACAAACAAAACACACACACATGGTTTTGGGTAGGTTTGGGATAGGTTTAGGCTAGGTTAGGGTAGAGTAGGGTTAAAAGTGTGGTAATTAGCTCCATAAAACGCTCATTTACCTCGATTCATAGCTTTTGACATCGCAAACGGACGTTTGACCTGCAAGATAAACATTTAAGCAAATAAGACCCATATTGCCAAGAATTAGCAACGAAAGTACGTCTATTTGGGGTATAAATTGTACAGTTTTGGGTGCTTATCACATGTATCAATTCAGTAGGTATACACACAACCCCATTTATCGTATTTCGTATGTAGTATTTATCCCTTGAATACTCATCGTAGTATCATGTTACGAATACTCTCACTATCATAATTAATTAACTTTTATTCTTTACTCTAAGGGTCCCAGTTATCCTTTCCATAAATCCAGTAGCTACCTCAATCTTACGCTATTGGTCTACCTCAGAAGTTTGTTCGAAACATTAAAAATTTATTCTCATTGTCACAAATTAATTACTATACTATTTAAGCCCAAATAAATTTAGCCTTAACTCTCTCTCAGTAAGACTACAACCTACTCCTACCAAGGACCTAATGTAATCCCATAAATCCCTTATCATGGTTTAAAGAGGCCCCAAAGGTCACCCAATTATTTACACAAATTTTAAAGGCTTAAAGAGGCAAAAATAAGCAATTATGTGCAAACCGAATCAATTCACCTTTGGCCGAATCGATTCTCCTTGCCGAATCAATTCGCCCTCAGGCCAAATCGATTCGTTTTAGACCAGATCGTCTTCTTCCCATATGAAAGTGAATTTTTCACCATTGCCATTAACTTAACTCGTCTTTCTCAACCAAACTTGAATCCAATTGTCCCAAAACTTTCCTACATGAATTAGGATGATTTCTAATGAAAATTTAACCTCAAAACATTATTATTTCCATTCAAAAATAGATTGAGTCATCTACTCATAAAAAAATCCTATGTTTCAATGTTTTACATTAATATTCATGTAAAACCCATGTTAAATTCGTGATTGTTGACACATAACCTTTGATTTCTTATCCTCTATAGATCTTGAATCATACTACATGCCATTCCTACGTAAACATGCATTCAAATCAGTCTTTTCTTAAAAAAATATCAATTTAAATCATTATATTTTGAAAACATAACACGATGGGTATTATAACCTCAAAACAATTGCAATTATACATTTGCCTTTGATTAGTAGGTTATGATTTTATTTGAGTTGTTTAAGTTTTCCTTACCTTCCTATCCCTCCTCCTAGGATGATAAGGATGCAAGAACAAGGTTCAATTCTTCAAGGACTCTCTCTTAAGCTTCAAGAATGGAACCTCCCCCCATCTTCAATGGCCTCTTTGGGTTTTTTTATCTTTCCAACCCTAGCCTCTAGCATCTATATGCTGATAAAGGAGTTAAAAATTCATAGGTCTCCTAATCCTCATTTCCTAAATGACTGAAATGCCCCTATATAATGTCGATTTAGTATAAAATTGCTTTGGGACCCAACCGACACTCATGGGTATAATATTTTGACTATTTTGTCCCTTCTGGAGACATCTGTGACTTTGAAATCATCATCCGAGTCACTCTACATAATTTTTCAATCTCGACCTCAATTTAGTATACACGCGACTCTCGATCGAGATAAATTCAATTTCACTAATTTCACCCGTTATAACGTGTAATAATTTCCATAACTCATTTACTATTCACTTAGTAATTTTTTTAACACATAATTTTAATCATTATTTCTTTCTCTCGATTAATATTTAATAACCAAATTTTTATTGAATTCCATTAAATTACTACACTCGCATAATTTAAAATAAATGAATAATTGACCGAATTAAGTGAATTTCAAATACACAGAAATATGTGGTATTACATATAGGTATATTATTAAACTAAAAACCGCATTCCAATGTTCTAGTCCTGGATTACTTGTAAATCTACATAGTATTCCTACCGCATCGACAAATGTTGTTCTAGTGTAATGCATTCCATATGAGACTTCCAATGACATTAGCATATTTATATTGATCTATAGTACGTCCAATATTTTTCATTAATTTGATAATAGGATCAATTGTTGTGGTTGCTGGCTTAAGTTCAAAATGATTATATTTCTTAAAAACCTTATTAATATAGTGAGATTGAGATAGTACTAATGTATTATCTTTTCTTATTATTTTTCTACCTAGAATCACATAAACTTCCTCAAGATCCTTCATTTCAACGTTTGATGATAGAAACCTCTCAGTCTCTTCCATATATTTGAGACTTGACCCAAGATAAGCATGTCATCCACATATAAGCAAATGAAGACTCTAATACTATTATAAAAATTACTATAAATACATTTGTGGGCATCATTTACATTAAAAGCATGGGATCTTATTTTCTTACCAAACTTTTTAGACCATTTCATAGGAAGTTGTTTAAGGCCATAAAAAAATTTAACTACTTTATACACTTTCTTTTCTTGGCTAGGGAAAATAAAACCTTCAGGTTATTCCCTATAAATATCTTATTCTAAATCACCATTTAGAAAAATCCTTTTTAGCATCCATTTGATGAATCACTAAATTATGAATAGAAGAAAAATATATTACAATCCTAATGGAAGTTACAAGTGCAAGAGGTGAATATGTGTCAAAATAATCAATTCTATGTTTTTTTTATAACCTTTAGCAACTAATCTCGCTTTAAATTTATTAATTAAACTATTTGGGTTTAATTTTCTTTTAAATATCCATTTGCATTGGGTTGGTTTTGCTCAGGGGGAAGATCTGTAATAATCTAAGTTTAATTTGACAAAATTGAGTTCATTTTATCACTAATTGCTTCATTCTTGAAGACATGATCCCTATGTTACCGCTTCGTGAAATATAGTTAGTTCATCTTCCACAATAAAAACATATTTGGTTTTGTTCTCAGTTTCATTCACATCTCCCTCTATAAGATAAATTATAAAGTTGGGTTCAAATGTCTTCTCAGTTATGTCTCTTACTTCTCCTTGGTTCAACATCATACATTGATTTCAAAAGTGATATTGGTTGTGACAAAGCATCAGAAGATGAGACATGAATAGTCGAATTATTATTTTCAATTCCCTTATTCAAAGTACTTGACTTTGTTAGATGTTAAAAAAATTACACATCCACCAACTCAATAATTTCTTGAATTTCAAGATTTAGAAATTTGTAAGTCTTATTATTGTTAGAGTATCCAATAAAAACACATTTTAAGTCCAAATTCATAACCTGGGTCTATTAGGTTCAGTTTTTCTTATATGACCAAGACATCCCCAAACTTTGATACGTTTAAGATTAAGTTTACGTTTAAGCCATAATTCATATGGTATAATAACCTTGTTTCTCAACGAAACTCTATTTAGAATACAACGAGCAGGTAAAATTTCTTCACCCCACATAGACAAAGGAACTCAAAATTGATTAACATTGCATTTATCATTTCAAACAAAGTCCTATTTTTTCTTTCCGTTATTCCATTTCGTTACGGATTGTATGGTGCCATAAGTTGATGAATTATTCCATGAGTATCATAAAATTGAATAAACTCATTTGGTTAGTATTAACCACCTCTATCGGATCGTAGGACTTTGATTTTTCAATTTTGTTGACCCTGCTTTAAAAATAAGAAATTAATCGAATACTTCATCTTTGCTTTTAAGTAAATACGTATATGCATATTTAGATAAATCGTCGATAAAAGTTAAAAAATATTTATATTCTCCACGAGTGACATTACTCTTCATATCACATATATCACTATGTATAAGGTCAAGATTTTTTGATGTGCTCTCAACAAATTTAAATGACTTTCTAGTTATAATAGATTGAGCATAAATTTCACATTTATGAAAATGGTCAATTTTACAATAAAAAATTAATCCTAGAATAGTCATACTTTTTTCTTTTATAATTAAAATGAACTAATCTATTATGCCATAAAGAAATAGTTACAACCATATAAGCATAACTAATATAATTTATTATATTAAATTTGATCATGCTATTACAGGAATAACTTTTGCCAATAATCTGACCATTCTTGGATAAGACAAGCTTATCCTACTCATACACAAATTTGAAATCTCTCTTATTGAGATGGTTTCCAAACATAATTTTTTTACATATTTCTGGTACATGAAGTACATCGATCAAAGTAATAACCTTCCTAGAAGTCAATTTCAATTCAACTTTACCCTTTACAATTAATTTATTATTTTCCATCAATCTCTTAATATATTTTGAAAATGGAATGATCTTTGCAGATATGAATGGTTTCACTGGTATCTAACCACGATTCACTTTTATTATCCACATAATTTTATTCGCACACGATTATAATAAGTTCTTCAACATTGTTGATTTCCTTTGTCACTTGTTTTCTCTTAAATGCCTTCTTTTTAAGTCGACATTTTCAAGCAAAATGACCCGATTTGTTACAAAAGTAGCAATTACGTTTCTTCTTTTTATTTGGACCTTGGTTATTGAAATTTGAATAGTTCCTTATTTTAATTTTGTAATCTTTGGTATTTTGGAATGTTTTATCCTCAACCATATTTGCTTTGGGAAGATTATCACTTTGATCATCCTTTTTCTCCCAAATATGAGAATCTTCTTCAATACGAGAATGGAAGGGATTCAAATGTGTATGTCTTTTTATCGTGATTAATTTTCTTCTAAAATCCATTCAAAGCAGAAGGAAGTTTAGAAAGAGAAACCCCTCCTGAAATTCATCTTGAAGATTTATTCTAACAGCTTTAAGATCACCAACTATTTGTTAGAGTATACAGGCTTGTGCCACGATAGATTTATCGTTAGTCATTTTATAATTCATATAGTTAGAAACAAGAAACTTACGGTTATTGGGTTCCTTATTTTGATATTTATTCTCCAATGCCTTTAATAATTCCTTCGTCTTACGAATTATCCAATGTGCACTATTGACAATTTGAGATAATTCAATACGATGTCCTCGACATATAAATTTGTCTTCTTTCATCCTCACAAGTTTTGCTTGATATCTTTAGTGTCTTCGAGTGTGGGTTCAGGAATATGTTCAAGGCTGTCATCAAGAATATACGCCAGTTTTTTAGATTTGATAAAGAACATGATTTCTTTCTTGCCAACGGGTGATATTTTTGTCATTAAAATGATCCAGTCGAACCAAATATTGACTTATAACTTGGAAAGAATTTTCGATTTTTCCTTCACATTTTAAGTACACGTTCTTACAAAACATAAGAATTTGTGTACCTTCATATTTATACAAATATTTTTTATATGTCAAATTTACACCTTTCTAATTTTTTGTGTGCTCTTTTCCACTTTCGATAATGCCTTGTTGCAAAAAATGTGAAACGGATAAAAGAAGTTGTTATTTTGTTTTAAAGATGTGATTTTATTACATCATCAACAAGATTACATCGTTTGGAATACAGAGGATAAGTAAAAGAAAAACGGAAAGAGAGTACCGAACAACTTCACACCTTTTCCTTGTCTCCCAAGACTTTCTCGGGAGGCTGGGACGAGGAGCTTGGTTGCTCGGTAGGAACGATGATCTGATTAGTAGAAGCTGGGACTTGTTCTGGAGGAGGAGGCAAGGATGAAATCTCCTCGGTGGCCGTCTGGTTGGGTTTTGGAACAAGGACCTGATCACCCACAGTCATTGAGGATTCTTCAGATGCAGCTTCGTCTTCATCCTCATCTTGAATAACTGGAGGAGGACCAGGGAGATGTTGTTCAAATATCTCGGAGTCCTCGCTCACCTTCAGTTCCTCTAAGGCAGCAACCCAACCATCACGAAAGTATTTCAAACTTCCATACTTCACCTGGGTCATCATCGCTGCTACCCCCCTGTCCCATCCTTTGTCCCAACCAGTTCTGAAGGACTTCTTCACAGCTGTTTTTCTCTTCATTTTTTCCGAGGAGAGCTTCTCGGACATAAGATTCTCAGTGGCATTCAATTTGGTCTCCACCTCCGCCTTCTGAGGATTTACTTCTCGCAGGAGGGTCAGCTCTTCTTCAGCTGATTTCAATTTATTCTCAAGCTCCCCAAAGCCTGAAAGTTTCTCGGCATAGTCTTTATTCTCTCTCTCCAAGTCCTTCACCTAATTACCCAGTTGTACTTTCTCTGCATCAGACGCAGCCAACTTCTTCTCCCATTCAATTTTATCCTCGTCATACTTCTGATGGGATTCACTCACAGATTTAATAGCTTTCTCCAGTGCTCCTTCCACAGTGGACGAGGAGCAAGAAGCTTTGATCGCTTCATCCTTTTTAAGGATTATATTGAAACATCTCGTCAACTGTAATCAAAAAAGGGAAACGACATCAGAAATAAATATGGGAAATAACAAAGGAAAATATGAAAAACTCAGAGTATAGATACTTACTGAAGCAGAATGACGAGCAGCCAGAGAAGTAACCATATCCCGAGTAAGGTCTTCTTCAGTACCTTTCACCTCGGGAATGGGCGAAAACTTTGCCAAGCTCATCGTAGAGCTCGGAGGAACAGTGATTGGAACACCATCTCCACCAGCTGGGAGCTGGGGAATGGCTCCAGAAATACTGACCGAGGAGGATTTCCTCAATCTCCTCGGTGCCTTTTCAACAACCTCAACCAAACAAGAACTTTTGGTTGGTGAGATAGTGATTTCTTCAACAGGTGTATCCTTCTGCACAGGAGCCACTGGGGGCTTCTCGACAGCCTTTTGAGAAGCAACAAGAGGGGTGGCATCTTTATTCTTTGTCCCTTTTTGGACATCAACCTTATTTTTCTTCCCATCTCCAGCAGAGGAAGTCTCCTCGAAGAGAGCGGGAACTCTTCTTTTGCCCATTTTTTGGCTCAAAGGAATATGAGATTCTGGATCAGAGTCTTCAGGAATTTGCACTGGATCACTGATGCTGACCACAGGACGAGCAGTAAAAGACGACGTATAGCTCCTATACTACAACAAGTATGAAGCAGACCTGATGTGCTCATCTGCAACTTTCTGATGCAAACTCCAGATATGTTTCAATTGCCTTATATTAACTTCTGATTCTTTGGGAGTTTTTCTTTTGTTGTTAACTGCAAACAAAAATAAATTAAAATGTCAATCATGCATTTATTCAAACATGATGAAATCATAATTTCAAAAATAAAATAAAATGAAAATAACCTATGCCATTTCCATATGGGGGGCATTTGGGACCTTCATACACGTCGACTCCGACTGAAGGAGCATGTTGCCAATTTTTGAAAACTAATCCATGTTCAAAATAATCCCTGTTAGCATCAGGGAGGTTGACTACTAAAGCCCTATTCAAAAATCTGGTTTTTAAATAATAAACATTATCTAAAACATCCCATCTGTAGTAATACATAATCTCAGGAATTCCTATACGAGTTCCATGAGTTTGATTTAACTTATGCACCCCATTAACTATTCTCCATGTATTGGGGGCTACTTTTGCAGGAACAACATCGAAATGTTGACAGAATTCTAAGCATAAAGGGTTAGGTGGAAAAGAAAATCCACACTCAACGATAAAGAGGCTGGGGAACCAATGTCCCTCAGCCAAACGAAAATAGTCAAAGGGCTCAGGAAGATTCTCCAAAGTTACCCAAGACGGAATGGAATAATCAGAACGGAATTTTTCAATAGATTCAATAATATAAACCATGGTGAATAAAAGGAGAAAGAAGAGGATCTTACAAGAAGAATGGAGATCTGTTGACAACGAACGAAAACAAGGATGAACGCACAAGAGAAAGAAAAGCTATGGAGAATTCGAAAGCAAGAAAATTGGAAAAGGTAGAGGACGGTATGATTTCTTGGGAAGTTTAAATACTGTGCCTGGGGAAATGGCGAAAGAAATGATTAAAAAGAGAAACTATTGAGCTCCCGGTGGCTAAAAGGACAAAAAAAGCACGAAGATCGAAGCGCTCATAAAAATTCGAAAAAAAGGCGGACTCTGTGAATTTGGAAGGAAATTTAAAATAAGGCTCCTAAAACCCAGGAAGGTCATTTAATATCGCCATATACCGAGAAAGAATGTTCCATACTCATCAAAGTTCGAAATATGAAACATTGGGGGCTTCTGTTGACACCAAAATTAGTATGCTGATGTGGACGAATAATAAGAAGACACGTGTCAATCTACGTGGCACAATAGCAACGAGGAAGATTGTTTCCCCGACCAACATACTCACTCCGAGGAACACCAACCCTCCGAGGAACTCTTATCCTCCGAGGAACTTCAATGCTCCGAGGAACTTTTGGACGACGAGCAACTAAGGCGGTTCGAGCTGCACCTCGACCACAGCATTAATTGCCAGATAATCAACAGTTCAACTATTCATTGAATGCTTATCATCTTGACGCGCACGTTTGAGGAACATTAAATGAATTACCCTTTCATATGTGTATCATTTAATGTAACACCCTTTCATGTACAACCTAAGGGCTATAAATACCTTGTATCACCCTCATCCAAGGGGACCGAAATTTCTGGATAGCACTTGTAATCGAGAATTCCCAAACACTCAACAATAACATAACAATGGATGTAGGCCATTCATATAAGGCTGAACCACTTTAAAATCTTTTGTCTTATTTATTTATCTATGATTAAATAATTAGAGTAATCTAGTCTTTTACATCAACACTGATATTTTTATTTTCAATTTTGAAGTGCAATAAATAACCAAACACATAAACTATTTATGCACTGTAAAATATCAAAAACTCAAGTTCTAGGCCCGGTTTCCTCGCATAATAATTAAAAAGAGTTGATAACAAAGACTAAAAATTTGAATAATCATATGTTCTTAGATTGAAAACTTCTATACGTTGTGAACATAAAAAAATAACATAAAAATTGTAGTAAATGAGTCTAATTAATGATATGGATTTATAAAATAGTATAAATGTTGTATTTAAGCATTAAGAATTGGTATTTTTCCCGTTCGGGGTTTGATTCTTTTACTATAATGTCGATAAATTTGTTTTTGAAATGTTTAAATAAAAATCATCCATATTTTTTTGTATTCAATTTTGGTGATTTTGGTTTCATGTAACACTTCCACTTTGTCTCATTTAGACCCCCATACTGCTCAATGTGAGCATGAAGTGAGAAGGATATTGCATCTTCAGGAAATCGCAAATAAATTACCAGATGCATTCAATGATGATGTAAAAGAAACTAAGTCTCATGTACCAGCTACAAATGTGCCCGCAAAAATTGATGTACCAGTGGGACAAACGTTAACATTAGCAGCAAATGAATCTATTGCACGCCAGAAGCGTGGAAGACCTATAGGTTACAAAGACTCTGCTCCTCGGAAGCGGAGATCAAATGAAAAATCATGCCCTAATAATCCTCCTGAAGAGGTTATGAATAAAATATCCACTTTCTCTAAAACCCCTCAGGAGGTTATTGTTTCTGAAAACACACAAGTCGCTAAAGTGACTATACAAGTCCCCGAGGAGGCAAATATACCTAATAATAATAATAATAACAATAACAATAATGATGATGATAGTAGTAATAATAATAATAATAATAATAATAATAATAATAATAATAATAATAATAATAATAATAATAATAATAATAATAATAATAATAAAATCTCTATGTTTTATACATATTCGGGAGAAATGTGGGATCGTAAAGAAATTTTCATCAATGATATATTTTTCATATGCATTAGCTACACAAATTTCAAAGGGCAGTGATAAAGACAATCAACCACGCACTTTAAATTAATGTCGACAAAGAGTAGATTGACGAAAATAAGAAATTATCATCAAGGCAGAATTCGAGTCTCTAAATAAACGTGGTGTATTTGGACTTATAGTACAAACCCCAAAAGGTTTTAACCCGGTAGGTTACTGATGGGTTTTTGTAAGAAAAAGAAATGAAAAGAGTGAAATCACTCGATATAAGGCACGACTTGTGGCACAAGGTTTCTCACAGAAATCCGGTATTGATTTTGAGGAAACATACTTGTAATACCTCGTATTTTTATTACTTTTAAATTTGGGATTTATTAAAATTAATTAGAGATACTAATTAAATATTAAATCGGAAATCATTTAAATATTTACTAGCGTGATGAGAATTTGTAATTATTGGAATTTTGTTATAAATTACTTTATGGGTAAAGTAAGATGTTAGTAAAATTATCATGAGAATATAATTTGATAATTTTGGAAATTTTATCGGGACGCGCCTGTGTTGTGTCGGAATTAAATTCACATTATTAAAACTGAATAAATTATAAGTCACCCGTATGGTCATTTTGAGTGCGTCAATGTGTCCGAAAGGGTCAAGATAGTCAAAATAATGTACCCCGGGGTGTAGTTTGGGTCTCGGAGAGTTTTTAGGCCTAATGAGCATCCCGGGAGGACGTTTTAGACATTTTGTATTTTTTGGCATGGAAACCCACGAATTCTCTAAGGTTATATCAGATGTTGGGGGTTGTCTTCTAGGGTTAGCATAACCAAAAACCAAGAACGACCATGGAGAGGAAGAGGAGAAGCTTTCCAAGGAGTTCTAGGCCAAGAACTCCACCGTTTGCACCGCCGTCACCGCCAAATTTTAGATCGCGCGATGAGGAACACAATCACACCAATTTCTTCCACAAATCAGAAACAAAGATTTACAAGCAAATATCTATCTTGCTTTATTTTAGTTAATGCTTCAATTATATTAGCCTAGAGTTGATTAAAACTAGTTATCATGAAAGAAAATATATATTGAAAACTAGAATTTGCATGTTGTGGAGGTAGAAATCATATTTTGGAAATCAAATTCACATTTAGAGGATAAACCACGAATTTTCCTTGAGTTAGGAGTATAAATCTGAAAAATGAATTGGAAGAATTAAGATAATGAAGAAAATTAGGGTTTTTGAGGTTGGTATAGTTTTTTCCCTTTTAATTTGTTATACTCGATGAAAACTCACATGTTTTACATAGAGAATTATTTATTTGGGTATATAACACTTGTAGTATCATTTGTTAGGAGTTTGGAAGTGGAACATGATGATTTGGATGAGTTTGGAATAGCATTCCCGTAACTGGATTTTCTACAGTTTCGTCATAACTTGATCGATCGATCAACTAAAGAGCATCGATCAATCGACCCCATTCCATCGATCGATCGACCCCTCCTGGAAAATTCATATTCCTCCTTTAAATAGTTATTTCGATTAAAATGAGTATTAAGCTTTGGACCTTATTAATAGAACATTTTGGTACATAAAGAGGATCAGTAGGACTTAGTAAAAATGGGGAATTTAAAGTATGGAGAATTTAAAGTTAACGGGGAGTAATTTATTGATAGAAAATTATGGAAACATGTAATTAAAAGAGTAAGACCCGTAAGAAAGCTACGTTAGAAAATAAGAGAGTACCTACTGAATTTATACATTGGTGAATATAATATTACGAATGAAATGAGGAATGTATGGAATAACCTATAATTAAGAATAAAAGAGACGAGCCGTTATATGGGATAATCTAGTAACATGTACTAAGAAGGAATATCATAGTATGGGTCTTGGGAGTACCTAATCTAGAAATAGGAATGGTAGTATACATATATATGGATGTGTTTGTGTATATACTATATACGTGTAAAAATCATGCCCGCGCTACTTGCTATCACTGAGGTTACCGCGCCGGGACAGCCTTATCTCAATGGGACATTTATGGGATATATTGACTTGTACCCTTGAACATAGGAATCCTTGGTACATGCTATCTGATCGATAGTCAGACGGTCTTAAGAGACGTGAGGGTATGTGATAACCTCTTAGTGACTTAGAACTATGCTTCGCCTCAATTTGTATGTGTTTTGTATTAATATAGTTCGAGAGTCATTCCGATCTAGTATTTCCCTTAGTACGAGTGACGGGGACTTGATAGCAGAGTATGACAACACCATAAATTTTATGTGGGGTGCGGTTAGTATATATATATTATATGAATGATTAATATATATATAGATTTAAAATTGGGAACTTTCTACTGTGACTAAAGTAGTTAAGTAATGAATAAATATTCCGAATTTATAAGTGTTTGCAATGTTTGAGGAAATACTGGAAGACTTTATAATAAATGAGATTTATGTGAAAACTTTGCTTTCAGAAATTAATTATCTTAGCCCTAGTAATTGTAGGCATGAAACATTAAGAGAAATTTAAGATAAGCTAAACTTGTGGGGATTAATAGTGCGGTAGGTGTGCACATTAGAAGGGAGGTGAGAAATTTCTCAAGAGAGTGCCGCATACTAATATGATTGTTGCATTAGCCGGTAAGCATTTTAAATACTTGCTAAACTAAAATTTTAAACTGTTTTACAATCGGGCTCTGATCCGTTTCCTGTTATCTCTTATCTCTTGTACACACATACACACACACACACACACACATATGTGTATATATATATATATATGTTACAGGTGCCTAGCCACAAGGGCGTCATGCTTAGGATTCTTTGGAAGAAACATGTTGCAGCTTAGGTAGAAGTTGCAGGCCTTTTTCTTAGACGATCTCATTATTGACTCCACTCTTAGTTCTGTTTTATTCAGTTGGGCATGTGTCAACATTTTTCCTTATTTAGTGGATTTTGTCAGAGATTGTGATTTATTTACTTTTAGTATTTTTACTTTGGGATTTGTTGCTATCAGTATGTTTTTTTCTTCGTGGTTTTAAAGTTGGAATTAGTTAATTGAATGCTTAAATTTCTTGGATGATCTTTTCCAGTTTAGTTATTTGTGTGACTCTTAAACGGTGAATTATGAAAGATTTCATTATTAGACTTAAATTAAAAATAGAAATAATATTTTAAATGGTTTTGACACTTAGCTTAATTATTTAGGGTGTTTAAATAGAAAAGTTTAATTTGTGACAGTGATACTAAGAATGAACCAACCGTTCACCTTGGTTATAATTTAATAAATGACTGATCACCTGGTATTTAATTAGATGGGGTGTCACAATACTCCCCCATTATGGACAATATAACTTTCAAATATCTAATTAGGTTAGCAGTTTCTGAAAATCTTAATATGAGACTCATGGATGTTGTGACCGCTTATTTATGCGGAGACTTAGACACGGAGAAATACATGAAAATCCCTGAAGGATTTCTTTTGCCTAAAGCAAAGCTAAGGAGTACGCTTTCAATCAGACTAAGACGTTTGTTGTACAGTTTAAAGCAATTCGGAAGAATGTGATACAATCGTCTTAGTGAATACTTGTCTAAGGAAGGGTATGAAAACAATTCAATTTGCCCTTGTGTATTTATAAAGAAATTCTCAAAAGGATATGTAATAGTAGCAGTCTATATGGATTACATAAATTTAATAGGGACTCTAGAAGAGCTCAAAATAACTGCTAGCTATTTGAAAAAGGAATTTGAGATGAAAGATCTTGGAAAAATAAATTTTGTCTCGGCCTGCAGATTGAGAAAAATTCTAGTGGGATTTTAGTCCATCAGTCTAATTATACTGAAAATGTATTAAAACGCTTTAGTATGGATAAAGCACACCCACTAAGTAACCCCAATGGTTGTCCGATCTTTGGACATAAAGAAAGATCCATACTGTCCTAAAGAAGAAAATGAGAAAATATTGAGTCTAGAAGTAACCTATTTAAGTGCAATTGGTGTATTATTATACTTGACACAATGCACTAGGCCGTATATCTCATTCTCTATGAACCCGCTTGCTATATATAGTTCTGAACCAAGCAAAAGTCATTGGGCTGGTGTCAAACATATCCTAAGATATCTATGTGGAGCCACTAACATGAGTTTATTTTATTCCCATAACTCTATTAGTTTCAAATTAGTTTCTTATGCAGATTCTGGATATCTCTCTTATCCTCATAAGGGTCGATCTCAGAAAGGTTATGTATTTATTTGTGGTAATGTTGTTATTTCCTCACGTTCTACTAAACAAACTTTAGTAGATACGTCTTCTAACCACTCTGAAATTTTAGCTGTTCATGAAGCTAGCCGTGAATGTGTATAGATAAGATCTTTAATTCAACATATTTATAGTTCTTGTCAGTTGTCTTCTATAACATATATTCCAAGTATTATCTATGAAGATAATGCAACATGTATATCACAAATTAAAGAAGAATTCATCAAAGGAGACAAGACCAAGAACATTTCACCAAAGTTTTTCTTCACTCATGAGCTTCAGAAGAAAAATGAGATTGAAGTCATGGAAGTTCGTTCAAGTGATAACCTAATTGATATTTTCACAAAGTCATTACCAAAGGCGACATATCGGAAGTTTGTGGACGAGATTGGAATGCGTCGACTCTACCAACAGTGAACTTGAACATATCAATCAGGGGGAGTATCTTATGAGGGGGAGGATACAAGAACATATAATTTGGGATATATGTGCATTGTACAATTTTTCTTTTGATTAGTTTTGTCCCATTAGGTTTTCTTAACAAAGATTATAACGAGGAAACATTAAGCACGTCCAACACTAATTCACTTATCATAATAGTTGTACTCTTTTTCCTTCACTTTGGTTTTTTCTCAATGGGTTTTTCGTTAGTAAGGTTTTAATGAGGCAACAATCAATGAATGATGGAAATAGTATACATCCAAGGAGAGTGTTATAAAAGTTGTATTTTAAGGTGAATATTCACTATAACACGTCCCACATTGAAAAAGTAGGCTTTTGCGGTGAGATGACTTGTATTATAAATAAAAGGGGTGATCCCCTCATTATTGACACATTAATTAGTGAGAACTTTTTCTCGCTTTAAAACTCTCTATGCGTCCTATATTTCTTAATAAATTTATTATTTATTCTAAAATATTGATGCAGCAAGGAGTGAGGGTTAAATTAACGGAATATTCCAGTTATTAAAATCCTTCTATTTTTTGTTGTTTGACTACGCAGTTTAATGAAAACCATGCATGGCCATGAAGAAGTAACGTGGTAACGTGGTTTATTCCTCTCAATGAAGTAGTTTCCTAAGGTCAATTTGAGATTACTTAGAGGTTAAGACACTAATGTGATGGAGACCTTTGAATGGAAAAGTTCAACTTGACTTTTGACCTCAAAATTAAGCATCCCCTGCAAGACTAATCAAAGCGGTCCCAAAAGTTCCAAAAGCATGGTTCCCCACCATATGGGAGTGTTTAGGAATGTTATACACAAATTTCAAACAACCGCATATTATTCTTGGGTGATAATTTCTTTGCTTTTCTAGCAGCTGTGTAGGACCACAATACAAAGTATATGATAATGATAACTTGCTTGTTGCCCAATCAAAATGTTTTAAATGGAGACAAACAATGTCGTCGACCTAAAATCAAGGTACTCTCTTTGTATGCTTACCGTATATATTTACATTAGAGGTAGAATTACCCTAGCTTATTAGAACGTATTCAGTTAACTTCACCTTCACTTTCACCATGTAATGAAAGAGAAACAATATCGTTATAACATGCTAGATTTGTAATAATACATTCAATATATTTTTCCATCTTTTTAATTATAAATGTAATATAATTTGATAAGGCTTTGATTGAACAACACGTGTGAATGAATAGTCCATTAAGTTGCAGGTTGTTTTATGACTATATTGTTCTTTTAATTAAGTCGATTGACAGCACTCATCTATTTGTTGAAAACTATGCCTCCCAAATTACAAGTTCATCCCTTTTTGTATGAATTGCTCTAAATTAGTAGTTTATTTTTTCTTTTTGGACATAATCGGCAATAAAATTTTCCTACCGTGAACATATGTTAACCTTGGTTATTGATTAAAGATATTCTTGATCTATAAAAAAAAATAAGAACTCTTAATTTTGGAAAAAAGGAGTGTATATTATATTTTGTGCAATGTGTACATTCAAACTAATTACTTGAGAGTTTTAAGTTTTATTCTAAATGAGTATCTCTGTTACATATGTATAGTATTTTTTAATATATATTACAAAATAAAATTTATTTAAATTAAAAGTTAACACTACTTAAATAGGTAAATACATTTATTTATTGATTAGATTATTTTCTTATCTGAATTTGTACACGTATTTCAATCAATCTCCCTCAGCCCCAGGTAGCTTATGCAAGTCATACATATTCTTGCAACCGAAGAAAACTTTTCTTTTTACTGACATTCATCTATATTAACACTTGAAAGATAAAGGGAACAATTCCATAATATAATATCACGATATTCAATTGTTTCAATCTTGCCTCTAAATGAGGGCATAAACGCAAGAAATATGAGTGTTTTTTATTAAGAAGAAATGATTCTACCTGCGAACTCTAAGTAATATATGCAAGTTTATATATACATTGCTGACAAATAATTTATAACCATTGATTTTTTTTTTTTTTTTTTTTTTTTTTTTTTTTTTTTTTTTTTATCTTGGTATGGTATGCCCTTGCGTTTTAAAGTTGGTTAACCTTTATGCTTAGACCAAGGGGAAAAAAACTGTGCTTGCAATAAAAATAAACAAATTGTCAATTAAATGCAATAGTTGTTTAAATTAAAAGTATCAGCTTGAATAGTTGACCTACTAGAAGCGATTGAGGAAAAACTGATGAATATTCATGTAGGCCCTAAAGTTCAAAAGTTTCTCATGTAGGCCTTGAAGCTCCAAAGGTTGGGTTCCCACCATCTGACGGAGTCTTACACACGATTTTCAAACAGTGGCATAGTTTTCTTAGGATAAATATCTCGGGGCTATAAAATATCAGTTCCGGTTCCTCTATGTTATAAAATATCTCCAGGCTATGGAGTTACCATTCTAACTGCTATTACAAAATATCTCGAGGTCATGAAATTATTTCGCGAGCAGTTTTTTTTTTTAGGCAAAGGGAAAAATTATTATACTAATAATTAAGTCTATCATAAGGTAAGCATCGAAGTTGATTAACATCTTAAACAAAATCATGGCAATTTTGAAAGCAGGGGCGTAACCAGGAATTTATATCCGGGTGGATTGATTTAACACTAATTTCGCCCCCGAGCCCAATTTTTTTGAGGTTATTTTTCAGTATTTACTTAAAAATAATGAAAAATAATGTTAATTAAAAAAATATAGGCGCAAAATAATGCCCAAAATAATGGTTCGTATAGTTTTTGTTTTTGTTTTTGAAGTGGATCATTGAGGTTTGATTGTTTGGACCGACTAACTTTTTTATTTATTGGGTGGGCTGTGATGTATTGAACCTTAAAATTTACACTATTTTTTTTTTAAAGCGATCCAGGCTTGAACCCGGCCTAGCCCTCCACATGGCTACGCCCCTTGAAAGTAGTGCATCCCCCACACAACATGCAATAACCAATTGGAATAATACGCCTTAATTATAAAAGGAAAGAAAAATATAAAGTGAGGAATACACAAGAGGTAACAAGAGAAATATAATATAAATGAAAAGTAATGATAAAGTAATGACAAATCAAACACATCAACAAGCACAAGATAAGATGCATGTGGTTTATCAATTGGACTATATGCACACATGGTGATGAGTGTCTTTCTTTGTCTAAATCAATGATGTTTACATTCTCACAAGCCCCGTAGCCCTCTCAATACGTATACAATAATAATAACAATAAATGATAATGAATAGCGACTCTAACTTAGGGCTTCAATGCTCTAAAAAAGTTCAATTTCTACAAGGAATAACCAACGGGAGAAATTTCTGGTATAACCCTCACTTAAAAACCCATTTTTCGCACTAAAAATACCTGTTCGGTGCAACACCATGTGAGCCCATCGCTATAGCGAAGACAAATCATTGTTGGTAACACATATGGGTAAAAGAAGGAAAAAAGATGGCAACGGTCGAAATTTTAGCGAATCTCCACAAATCTCCACATTAGCAAAAAAAATATGTAACCCCCATACATCAACTCAATCATGTAGGAACACCACCATCAATCAATCCTGAAGGTCCTCGACAATGCTGAACATTGATCAAGCTTGAACAAGGCTCAAACTTGAACTCTAATACCTCCTTTGTCAATATGCTCGCGGGTTTACTTTTTTGTCCATCTTCTTCAAAACACCAGTACACCTCATTGATAACCTCGCGTATGAAATGAAATTGAAATCGATATGCTTGGTCCTCCCATTTTGAACTTGGCCAATTCGATAGCACTTTGGCTAACACAAGGCACCTCCACATAATCTTTTGTAATCCTCAAATCACAAATAAGACTACGAAGTCATAAGACCTCTTTAACGTCTTTCGTTACCACAATATACTACACATTCGTTGTAAACAAAGTAAATATGGCCTACAAATGGACCTCCACCTCACTGGAACATGGGATAATGTAAAAGCATGCCCTCTAGTAGGCCAATGCTTATCCAAATCACCCACATAATCGGAATCAATACACCCACACATATATCACTTCTACACCCGTTTGTACACAAGTTTCACCTCAAGTGATCTCCATAGATATCATAAAATTAACTTCACTGCGTTCCAATGCTCTTTGTCCGGACTTTCCATATACTTAATCAAAATTCTCAATTCTTGAACTATATCTGGTCGAGCACAAATCATGGCATACATCATGCTACCCACCACACTCGTATACAAAACTTAAGTCATATACTCCACTTCACCCTCGGTGTTAAGAGCAATGGTAGCCAAAATTAAAAAGTGTGAAGCCAAGGGAGTGTTCGTAGTTTTTGAATCATTCATCCCTATATGCACCACTATCTTCTCTAGATTTCGACTACATGCGAGGATCAACCTACTATTCTACTTCTTTGTACTAATATCCATGACGAGAATCTTCCCGACTTTAACCAAGCCTTTCATCTCATACTATTAGCTCAATGGAACTTTTAACTTATCAATTTCCACTATTCTAGAATTAGAAATTAACATTTCATCAACCTAAAATAGTAAATAAATAAAAGTGCCATATTTAAGCCACTTGAAATAAACACAATGATCAAAATCGATCAGTGTAAATTTCTAGATCATCACAAACATGTTAAATCACTTGTACAATTGTTGAGGTGATTGCTTTAACCCATACATTGACTTCCATAATTTTCACAAAATTCTTCAATGTCAATAATTTTAAAACCTTACCATTGAAACGTATAAATAATCTCCTTTAGATCCCATGACGTCATTTCAGAGGCTAACGGTATACGAATTTCCTCTTCTTTTGTATCATATCCAAAATCCATGTGTTAAAGGCTAATGGTGTCCGAATTTCTTCTTCTTTTATATCATGATCAGCGTATGACATGTTATAATGTTCCTTTGAAGAAAATAGAGTTTTCCTTCTTTTTTTTTCCTCTCGTCACTACCAAGACACCTAAGAGAACCTTTAACATTCCAACCTTGAGTACAATATTGTACCCGTTGAAATCGAAATCTCCTGAATAAATAAAATTCTTCTTCAGATTTGGAACATAATTAACATTAGTGAGAGTTTGACTCACTCCATTATGCATATTCAACTTGACTTAACCAGTACCCTTCCACCGATAAACATGGTGATTACCCATAAAGACTTTTCCTCCATGCACATGCTTAAATATAACGGATAAATATATATACGCCGTAACATGTGGTAACATCACCCCAGGTCTTGAATCCACCTTTTTAAATAGCTTTGTCATGACTATCAATGTGTAACTAAATTCATCATCATCTAAAGTAACAGAATTAGAGGAATCTGCAATTAGTTTTGTATCATCTTTTGCATTTAGCTTACGTAAATCCTTCTTGAAATGACTCATCTTCTTGCACTTGTAATATAAAAAAATTTGCTAAGTCTTTAGTCCAATATTTGGACCTATATCTTCCTATTCAACCACACAACCAATGCATCAGACTAAGAATCACTCTTTCAGAGTGGGTTTGAATGATTTTCATGAAGATTTAATGGAACGTCCTCAAGGAAAACACTCAAAGTATATTTGGTCAATGAAATTTCACTGTTCTCCTTCTTTTACTCCCCACTTCCTAATAATGTCAAATATACATAATTAAGATTCACTTCTATCTTCCCATATATTAACATGGTGATAAAAGACTTATATGAATCGGGAAGTGAATTTAAAGTCGCAATATTTTATATTCATCTACAATATCAACATTTAAGCTTAATAAATTAAAGATAATATTATTATATTCATCAAGATATTTTAACACTAACATACCTTCAATATAATAAAATCATAACAATTTCATCTTGAGATAGCTACGGTTCTCTATGCTCTTGATCATGTATTTACCATCCAACTTTTTCCATATTTTCTCATTGCGTGATATTTAATCAGATAGCGCTACATATATAATACTCTATCATTTTAAGGAATTAATTAAGTAATGATAATTTATTTAATTAAGAAGTAATTATAATTTAATAATGTAGAGGGGGCTTGAAGGTAATCCTGAGATTAGAGACAATTCCTCTATTAACAACAGTATTTGGGTTTAAGGCAGCGAGGCAGCTCAAGCGTGGCAACTCATACTTTAGCTTGTTGTGTTACTTAGTCACATTATATCTTGGTTTATATTGATTGTGGGCTATAACTATTGTAATGATGTAAAGAGTATAATGATTTTTAGTGTGAGGTCGAACGGTACTCGCGAGAGACCATGCTTGGCAGGGCCTGTGAGAGCTTTCATGCTCCATCGAACGACCTCGTCGTGGGAACTTTAGAGGGACTTGGTTTGGAGGATTGAGAAGTGAGGCACCGTTGGGGCTTGTCTTGACCATCTTAGATACACCTGATAAAACACCAAAAGACCCTGACCATGGAACCCCGAGTTGAGCAACCTTGAGTTCCATCGGGCGTTGAATTGTGGACCAAACAACCCTCTACTTAATGTCACATCTACTATAAGTGATGTCACTAGACAGCTAGACAATGTCAAATCTGCACTTGAGTAAACCACCGTGGTATTTGGGGTTGTCAGACATTTGGTGAGCCACCTCTGTGACGATAACCACCTGACCCACAGTGGTTAGGCAAAAGGCATGTCTTGGCATTTAATGTTTATGATGGGCATAAGACATTTAATGTTTGTGACATAAAGTATGAGGGATGTCTTTTACAGTTATTAATCACTGAGTTACCTCAGGAGTGGTGTAGGGGCTATTTAAGGACCCTAACCACTACTGGGGAGAGGATGTTCCTTTTGAGAGTTCAGAAGTTATTATTAGAGAGAATATACATCAGAGAGAGATTTATTACAAATCAGAGAATTTACTCGCCCACCATTGTCATTTATTACGAAGCTCTAATACTTGAAAGAGATTATTGAGGGTGGTTGGGGGTGTTTTGCTGCCTGCCAAGGTGTATATAGGGTTCTTACTTCTCTCTCCCTCCAAATGAGTTGGTTCTGAGTTCGTTATTATCATTTGAGTTATACACGAGAGATTTAGGGGTTCAAACCGAGTTTATCTTCACTAAGTTGTATTTGCGTGTCTTATATCGATGAGTGTTGCTGGTTAACTTATCATTACTATATCGATGAGTGTTGCTGGTTAACTTATCATTACTGTACTCAAAAGGGGTTACGCGTCCATCTAATCTAAACTACCCTCTTACAAATAATAAGAAATTAAAATTATTTATGTATTAATAAGAAAAAATGAGTTAATGTGATGAATTGATACCCTCAAAATAAGTCAATTTAGAATTTTTGTTCTCATTGGATTAATTAATAAAGTTATGGGGCTATAAGTTTAATTATATATAAGTTAGGGCTAATGTTGTAATTCTTGTAAGTTAAATAAATGAGGTGGAATTATGTGGTATTCATGTTTCAGGTCAGGGGTATATTGGTCTTTAGGAGTTTTACATGTTTATCAAGATTAGGGTTTATTATTTAATTTCAAAGAGGGAAACATTAAGGTTTGCGGTGCATGGTCGAACGGACAACCGTAATAGCGGCATGGTTATGTTTTGGGCGGTCACCCCCCCATTTTTTATGGCATGAAATACATTATTCTCTCCTCTCTTTCACAACCCGAAAACCTTTGCTCTCTCCCCCTTTTGCAACTAAACCCACTGTTTTCAATCACTATCTTCAAATTCCTCACCTAAGTTTAATTCTAGTTAAAAATCAAAACCCTAGTTATTTTTTACACCTTTCAAATCAAATTTTTAAAATGGTATTCAAATAATTTCGAGGTTTTAAAAGGGGAATTTCGAAGACAAATTGTAAAGGATTTCTTCACAAACAAGTAATTCAAATTTGAGCCTTGTTTTTTAGAGAAGTTATTTTCTACTATTCTCCTTTTATATATGTTTATGTTAAATTTCATCTAAATGTAATTTTAATGTTAAAATCTATTAGAAACCCATAAGAAGTTGAGGCTTCATAATATATTATTGTAATTAGGTGAAATTCATTATTATCTAATGATTTATATTAAGTTTTTATCCCTAATAAAACGAGAAATTCAATCTTATCTCTTAAATTGTAAAGTTACATTTTAGGGTTTATAGCCACATTTCATGGATTGATTAAGTGGGACTAAATGAGGAGTAGTATAGACTTGATAATTTGCATTTGCTTAGTAAGGATGTAAAATTTACTCTAATAAAGTACAGTTGGTAATAGTTATGCAAATAATGAAATTTTAATATATGGACATTAATTATGGCTCAGGAAATTATGGGGACTCGCTCTATTATGATTTTATTATGTTTGAACACTTAATATTAAATGAAAGCCTTATGTTAAATCATATGTTTGAAAAGTGAATACACATGTCTACTTTTTGTGAGAATTCAATATGATCCTTTACCTATAGTATATTTGTTGTTGATAATAAATTAGCCACGTGGTAGAGTTAAAAGGAGTATGGGATAAACTTGTGTTAGTTTGTTGGATTTGTAGTTGTATGGTTGTGTTGGGGTGATTATGGAAGTTGCATACTTCAAAACTTATTCTCTTACCTTAACCTCTCATAACGAATCCTTAATTAATTAATTGTACTAACGGTTATCCTATCTAAATGAAATTATATTAAAGGTTCGTTAATTTGATTTTACTTCAGTGAAATGTCCCATACATGGACTTGAGAGACGGGAAGGAGTGATGACTCTAAACCTTTACTTAGAATCAATATATTTTTACTATAGTGCTTTAATATACGAGTAGTTAATTGTAAACTTATTATCCCTTAACTCCTGTAATGGTTAAAACCTATTTAGAGAATCTAATCGGTAATAACTTGAGGATGGGGTAATTGAATAATAATTATGCAACCTGGAGTGAAAAAATACATGTGAAATTGACAATGTCATTGATAAATGAGCATATTGAAAATATTTTATGGGGTGAGTACCGAGGAGGAACACCCATATTTTGAGACACTCGATTAGTACTATTTTATGTCGATTGTTTATTGAATCACATGGTATTGAGGAGTTTCAGGGCTACCTATTAGGGTGGCTACAAGTTATCTGGAACTGTAAACCAGACAACTATGGGATATATGATGGATTGATTTGGTGTACCACATGTTCTTGAGATGGTCAGGGATAAGGGGCGCATTTTGATACATATTACTTAATTAAGAGAATAATCAATTGATGAAATGGAGAATAATTTAACATATATATATATACCATATGTTTTTACCATATATATATACGATAATTTACCATATATTTTTGTACAAATCAAAACTTGTTCGCTATAGCGTACACATCCCTTCAATGGTGGCACATTTATCAAGTTTTTTCAGATTTAGTGACGATGTGGGTTTCTATCATGTTATACTATCCTTTGATTTCGATCAAGTGACTTGTGTTTGGATATTTCAGTTAGCATTTATTATGAGACTCTAGTATTGGAATGTGTTGTTTTGAGTTTTATCTTAGAATTTGTATTTGAGGAGTTATATGTTGATATTATCACAACTTTCTCTAGCATGTTATGGAAATTTCATTACCACATTATGTTTGAGGACTTCCAAATCGCTTCCTTATTTATGCCATATATTTCATTTGATCTTTTCATGGTGAGAATGGTATTTAATTGTTTAAAAAATGTGTCTAATTTAATAGTTAGACTTGATCGACCGAGTATTGAAATATACAGGTGTCACAGTTGGTATCAAATCATGGTCTTATGCCTTGAAAGTTATAGGTTCTTTTAGACTTATATGCAATGTTCTTTGATACGTGCCTTTTTTGTGTTCTTATTTATGTTTTGTCACCGATTGGATTTCTATATGGAACCAGGTGGATAGTTCGTTATACTGAGAGAGTCTGCGGGGAAGATTAAGCCCATAACCCTTGAAAACCAGACATCAATTCCTAGCCCCCGATTCCTAAGGGTAATATTATTTTAGGGAACATAAGTTATCAGATTTGATCAGATGAGTAGTCTAAGTAGGTTTAGTAGAAAATAGAAAGGAGGTGCCTCCTGTAGAACCTCAGTTGGAAGCACCAGGCACATTTGGATAAGAAAAGGCATGGGGAGACTTCATGAAGAAGGCATTTGAGGTTACTGAGATGTAAGGAGGCGCAAAACAAAATTTTATACCCTTCTAGTTAGGAAGGGATGCTCTCTAGTGGTGGGAGAGTGTGACATCCATGGAGGATCGATGTAATACCTTTCCATAATAATTCACTTAAATTCTTCATAAATCGTAACGAAGTGAGATTTGATGATAGTCAACGGAAGTTGTCGGTTAAAATTGGAGCAAGATTAAGGAAAAATAAGAAGAGTTGTTTGATGAAAGTTGGGTTGTTCGAATGAGAATCAAGGATCTTTCAAAGCAAAGGATCAAACTAGCTTTGAATGATACCCAGTGCATAACTGATCAAGGTCATTTGAAGGTCGTTACGAGCAAGGGATCGAACGAGACACCTTTCTCATTCAAATGAAGGGCAGATCTCAGTCGAACGAGGCTACACAACATTTTTAGTTCGACTAGTCCTTGTGTGCTATCACCATTTTTAGCCCTTGGACTGTTGAGTTGTCAAAATCTGGTAAGCCCATATGGCAAAAAAATAGGATTTTATAGCATTATGGGTGTTTTTATAATGGATATTTGTCTCATTGGGGCTTATTTTGAGTTGGAAGAAGGAGAAAGATGGGTGGGTATTCCACAATTTTTTAAGTTCTTCCATCTATCTCCACACAAACCACCATTACACCACCACTACTCCACCTTATATCACCATATTTATGATCTATTCCACCATATATGAGCAATAAATACGAATTTCAATTATGGATGAGGAGAGCGATGAATTTGTGGAGCATTGTCGAGGGGGGGGGGGGGGGGGGGAGGGGGGAGGGGGGGAGGGTTCTTTAAGATGGAAATGTAAACTTTCATGGAGGATGCATTTGGTTACCCCTTAAGGACACCTATGAAGGTGGAGCTTGGTCTTTCTACATTAACTTTTCTATCACCATTTAGAGCAATTAGAGGTGTGAAAATATATTCTTAGTGTTGAAGACTCAATTTATATTACTAGTAGCTTTGTTAGATTATATGAGTAGAATGCACATGAATGAATAATGGTGTCTAGTAGATTAATATTAAATATTTTTATGAAATAAAAATTTTGGGAAAATATTATTTGTTGGAAATAAAGGATGAGTAAATATTTCAAAGTTTTGAAATATTAAAATTGGTATTTTATGAAAATGGTGCATTTTCTAAAAAAATGATGTTAAACATTTTATAAAATAAAATGTTTGGAAATGATGTTGATTTTTCTAAAATACTTGGTGAAATAGTGTTCCAAAGTTTCTTGCAATAATGGTGATTTCATGAAAATTGATATTTGTTGAATTTGAAGAGATGACATTTGTTTTATGACTTGAAGGTATATTTTTGCATATATTATGAATTTATAGAATGAAGTGTATGTTTAACCCGTATGATAGGATTTTAAGATTTGATAATGGATATAAAAATAAAATGGATAATGGACATAAACTTGTAGTATTTGATATAAACTTATAGTATTTGATAATGGATATAAAAATAAGTTTAATGAAGGTTTTATCGGTTTAAACATGGAATGAAGAAATAACAAAATTCAGCCCTTAAGGTGTGTGTAATGGGTGTTGTGATGCGTTAAAAATGTAAAGTTTCAAGACTACAAGTGTTAATAAAGAAATGGCATTTTGTATAAAGTAGTCTTATATGTTTAATGATTATTGAAAGTAAAAGTATTGAAATAAAGATGTTTCCAATTGTGAAGAGTAGTACTCCAAAGGGGGTAAAAAGTTATTAATGTGTTTAAAACACTTGAGAAGTTAGTGTGGGTAACTTAATGGTGTTTTGGAAAAATTAACACTGATGAAATTGTAGTAAAATGTGAATTTGGAAAAAAATGGGTAAAATGATAATTTTACGTAAAGTGGAACATTTTTATGAACTGAAAATGTTGGAAAGGGTGTTACACATGATAGTCCGAATGAACATGATTTTTGGAATAAAAATCAAGGTTAAAGTGTATAGGACATGAAATGATAATTTTTAAAGTGTAACACTAGTTGGGGTTGAACTCCGGGTTTGGCGTTGACCGGGTAAAAAGAAAGGTGAAATAATGTGGAAATTCACAAAATTTTAAAAAACATTAGAAAGGAAATCAGATGACACTAAAAAAATCGAGGAGAGCCCCTGGGGTGAAAGATCCAAAATCACTGGCTAGAGCATATGGTGCGCATAATCGGTGGTGTGGAGCCTAATAAAGTTTACGATTATTGAAAGATTTCAAGAAAGGATAAAGGAATAAGGAATATGTCAAGAAATGGGTTGTGTGGTGAAAATGTGTTAAGATAACCTAACTTGAATGAAGTAATAAAGGTTCCGGTAAAGGATAAAATGGGTAAGTAAATGTGTAATTGATTAAGGTCGATAAGGTATAGAAAAAAAGGTAAAATAAATGGGTAATGGGTGGTTAAGCCACCTAAGAGGTTTAACCCATAATTAGCACAAGGGGTGTGTTGAGAATGGTTTTTAATGGCTAAATGAGTATTTTCTGACACAGTATTCGCGTGTGTTGAAAGGGTGACTTACAATGAAAATACTAATGTGGAGTTAAAATGAAAAATGGTAATTTTGGTAGAGAAATGGCTTTCAATCAAACTAAGTGCAGTTGTTTCAAATATTTAATGGTGCGTATAAAATAATGTGACGAATATCAAAATGAGAAAATAGAAGTCTTTTACAAGATTAGGGTGAATTAATCTGGATAAATAAGGTTTTTGAAAGTAAAACTATTCCATGCATTAAGCATATGTATATGTGTGTGTATAAATGTATAAGGTAGTTTCATGTGCACGTAGGCATAATATATTAGAGTCTTCTCTTTACCGTTCGATTCTATATTGCATTTTTTCATATTTCTCACTGAGCATTTGACTCACTCCCTCATTTTGTTACAGTCGGTTAGGTGCGGGTTCGTATTTGAGAGCGTTATATAAGTAAGTACTCTTTTTAAATCTATGTTAGTAGCTCTGTATGATTAGACTCCGGGGTTCTCCCATGGGTCCCTCGCGTAGTTAGATTTGAAATCGAAATCACATGCTAAGTAAGTGAAATGCTAATTAAAATAAAACTGAATTACAAACATTATATAGGTTGTTTCATTGCACTTCACACCTAAAGCTAGGGTGGGGCTAGGTTGACTACGGGTAACCCATAAATCTGGGTCGGGGCATTACTAGTGGTATCAGAGCTCTAGGTTTAAGGTTCCTTTCGAGAGTGACATAGCCGGGTCGGTACTCCATCTTTCTACATCTGTGTCGATTTGGACCGGTCGCGGTGGTTTTGGTGACAATTTAGACCCTGTCCTCGATGGAGAAGTCAAAGAGGTTAGCACGATGGGTGAATTCATTGCCAAGTGGCAGGTGACTAAGTTAGTTATTGTTAATCTCTTATGCGCTTATGTTTTAGATATGTTAGTAAGTTACGAGTGTCCGTGCAAGTCGATAGTGGAGACACCGCAGGTTTTTAGTGTGAGGTGCTTGTGTGTCAGTCCATGAGGATATGAGAAGACAAGTGAGAGGTAGAGAATGATGAATTGCACCCGTCGGATATAAACATGAATCGTGTAAAGTTAACTATGGAGATTAGGTGGCTAGTGCGTTATACCTAAACAATGTTGATTTATGATAGGAATGCGTTCAATTATCGAATTAGGTACTTTTGGGTAGTTAGTACCAATGATGTGATTAGGCAAATTCGATCCTTGGGATAATATCTCGTTATAAGGCAATTGATGGTTTGGTGGACATGATGAACTGTGTTGGTCAACAGTAGGGATCTGTACTCAGTCTAAGTCGGTAAGATAATATTATTATAAGTGTCCTGGTGATACTTGATTGAAGTCATAGGGTATGGTGAGAGTTACGAAAAATTGCGATGAGTATATTACTTATGCAACGATGATGATTGAGGAGACTTAGGAATGAACTATATCTAGTCTTCTATGTTGGGTTTTTAGAAAATATGATGTGATTTCAAGGAATAGGATATTTAGTGATGTTGGTAATACAAACCTAAAGGTTTATATATGGGTGACATCATGTATTCCACCAGAATCCTTAGTAGTATTGGTTGCGGTTTGGTACGTGGATTTCGGTCAAAACCGTTTGGATGAGAGATAATACTGTTATCAAAGTATTCAGGAATGTTTAGCGGCCTATGTAATGGTTAAATGTAAGGTAATCCTAGTGTGAATGTGGTTTAAGGGCATCTTGGAGTGTAATAGGACTCATTGAGTGTGGCATCATTGGAAATAGAAATCGATTTGTCGTGACATCTTAAGGTATTCAATGGTTAAGGTGCGCCATATGTAGAAGCTCGTAGACTAGTGTCTTTGCGAACACCAAGTAATCACGATGCAGGTATTGAAAGGTTTAAAGATTGCACCTATAATGATGAAGGTGTGGATGATGAAATCTTATTGGTTTGGGGACTTTTACATGGAATATATTTGGTGTCCTTAGGAGACCAGTTAAGTTCGGTATGTATAAGTATTAGCGTCTTAGTAACGATTGTGTTAAGGATCGGGTGATGATCTCATATTGCTAGTCAAGGTTTACTAGGGTCATATAGTGTACATGTCGGGTGCGGTTTCTGAATCTACATATATGGGTGGTGTATCCTTTAAGGAGGAATTAGAAGCTCGTGTCATTATGGAGCATGATGTCCGGGAGTCATGGAATGGCTAGTAGTGGAGGTGTGAAACTTGGTTTTGAGGTGTACAAGATAACATATTCGAGAGTTAAGTTAATGAAGCCATGTGGAGACTTGAAAATGGCAACCAAGGTGGGGTAATATCGAGGCATGATTAGAATGTTGTCATGTGTCAACGATATATGCTAAGATAGACTTAGAAAGGTAAGGACTAATTCTTGGCACGCCCTACCAAGATGGAGCGAATTAGAATATGTAGCCCTGTATGATACATACTACCCTTAGAATGGAAATGGCGGCTGGTATGGTCGTCACATGAGAGCAATTTGGGAAGAACTTGGAAGTAAGCTCGGTGGAAATCTTGTATAATCAAAGGATACAATAAGGTGAATGTCTCTCTTGAACGGAGTACTGCCTAAGGGGATTTTGGGTTGCGATCACGATACAATAAGGCAGACAATAGCAGAGGTGTAGTAGGTTGGTGACATAGTCACTCGTAAATGGATAAAGTCAGTATATACGAGGTTGTTAGGCATCTGCCAATTAGAGTGCTTTATATATGCCCACTGGTGTGGAAGAGAGGACCTAACTCCCAATGAGGGAAGTTAGGCAATGAATTTTTATATAACGCATTGTTTGTACGTTACTTTTATCTTACGAGAATGAATAGTTGTTTCATTCATCACAGTTGGTGACCCAATGTAATACCCCGTATTTTTACGCATATTTATTTTATTATGGAATTATGGAAATTGGGATTAATTAATTTAAGAGAGAAAATTTAATTTATAATTAATCCGATTTAATGGTAATAATTACTAGCGTGATGAGAGTTAGTAGATATCGAAAATAATTATGTTGAAATCTTGTTGAGTAATAACTATGTTGAGCATTACGAAGTGAGTAACGTAATAGATGGTTTCGAAAATAATAATATGGTTGGGAATGAGATACACGACAGTTAAGATATAATTGTTTGCGACACATGTATGAGTCGTGTCAATATTATTTACTGAGGAAAAAGGTAAATTATTTTTACATAACTCAAATGACTATTTTGAGTGCACCAGTGTGTCCCGAAGGGTCGAAATAGTCAGAAAACACTACTCGAGGGTTATATTTGGAGTTCGGGGCCTTTTAGCCCACAAAGACACCCCATAGGGGTATTTTAGTCTTTTGAAATTTTTGAGTAATTAAATGGACAAAAATTAGGTTCAATTAAAAGATATATGGTTTAGAAGTATGTCAGTTTCAACTTACGTGAGAAAGAGAAAGAAAGAGAGAGAGAGAACCAAAGAGGGAGGAGAACCATAGGAGAGGAAGGGACAAACTCAAGAGATTTCACATACAAGTTGCCAAAGTTTAGATCATGACGAGAGGATCAACCACATATCGATTTCAACCCGAGAATCAAAAATCCATTCCAAGGCAAGTGTTTATCTTGCTAGTTTATTTAGCATATATTATTCCTGTTAAACTCTATTGATGATTTAGACATAATATGATGAAATTTGGGTTTCATTAGGTTTAATCGTAAAGGACCATTTGATTTTGGCGATGGGTTGCGTGTAGAGGATTTACCCTATTTGTATACTGTTAAATTTGGAAATTTTAGGTACAAATAACGAATTAAATTAATGATTTGAATAATTAAATTTCTGGGTTCATTATATGAGAATTCTTAGAGATTTTAGAAATTATTGCTTTCCCTTTTGTAAACATAAAGATTTGAACACCAATTTGTGTTAGAATTTTCCCCATAATGATTAGGAATAGTTTAGAACTATTTAATTGGATGTTGGATGAAATTTGGATTGAGTTTGAGGTTTAAAATGTTTGGAAAAATGATTTTGGGGAAGAACAAGGCCAATACAGAATTCTAGTTCGAAGACCCTCCCAGGTCGTTCGAATCAGAATTCTAACGAGTCATACAACGAGATTTTGAGTTCACTCGAAGTGAGGAGTTCGTTCGAATGAACTCCTTTGAACGAGAATCCCTTGACTTCTAACGAGATTTCAGAAGACACTTTTTGAGTCCGATTAGGTTAAAAAGCATCATAGGCTTATCCAAGTGAGAGAAATAACCTACATGAATGGCGAGTGACCTAAAATCTGAGTTAATATTGAATTGGGAGTGTAATTATTCTTGGGATGTAAAAATTTCATAGAACGAGGAGATTTAGGTTCAAGAGAGTATATACATCTATATATGATCTACGGAGAGGGTAGAAATAATAATACTACTTACGTATTTTGGAAATTGGGTTGTGTGAACTCTTGTTATGTTGTATAAGTTATGTGCATACTTATTACTTGGAATATTATGTATATGACATACCTAGCTACTAGTTATCGAACGGAGGTTAGCGCATTATGGAAGACTATATCTTGTGTGCCTTCCAGGGATTTTGAGTCGTACCACTAGAGCATGGAACCTAGGTACGAGCTATCTGAGAGAACTATAGAGGTGACTGTCATATGGGTGCGTAGGTATGTGCGTAGACCATCGGCTTGGGACTATGTTCGCCTCCAATATATGTATATGTTTTATTAGTTCTTGAGAGATTGAACCTGTTATCCTTTATACGTGAGCATTGTAATGGGACTAGATAGGCGAGCATGCCTAGCATCGGGAGTTTCTTAACCATGGGTGCAGTATCGATATATATATTTGTATGTATACATAGTGAGATTTATATATGTATACCGAGTTCTCATTCTGTGTTTCATGTTGTCTACATTATTGCTGTATATACTTATTGGGTCACCAGTTGAGAATTAAGAATGTTATGATAATGAGTTAAAGCATCTTTAGTCTATTATTAAAATAATAGAGATATATTATCTTCGGGTTATTTAGATATTTTTATTCGGCATAGAGGTCATACTGCGCATAGTCAGGCAGAGTATAGTGACTAGTATGGGTAGTTAGGCTCGCTAGGTGTGCACATTAGATGGGATGTGAGCATATCAGTGAGTACGCTAAGTTAACATGAATAATATTTGTGCTAATTAACCAATTTAAGCACTTGCTATATTTAAACTGTTTTCTACTTGGGCTCTGACCCATTTTTCTGCAAATCTCTTTTCTTGTTTTGTTATTTTAGGTGCTCAGCCACAGGGACACCAGACTTAGTGGATTCCATTCATTTGTCGATCTCTATCTATTGTGGAAGCTATATGATATTGCTAGTAGACGCTTTTGAGTATATTTCTCCTTATCTATCAGTCATTTATTTTAGTTGGACATGTCGTCCCTCCTATTTTACATTCAGGGATTTAGAGTTATTTTATTCTATTAGTAGACTTTTATTTCATGTTATTGGATTATTGTATGGGATTTTGATTGGAAATGTTTACTCCAGTTCTTTATTTAAATTTACTTAGTTAGTTCCTTATGCTAATGTGATGTATGGTGATGATTAGATATTTCCCTTTAATGATGATGGTTAATAATAGGATAAAATTTTGACACTAACCTTTTTAAATATTAGGTGGTTAGTTTTTATTGAATTAAAATTTGAGTTTCGACAGTGATGCATTATCTGAACCGACTTGATATTCTTAAATTAATTAATTAAGGACTGATCACCCGGTAATTAATTAGGCGGGGTGTCACACCCAAGACAGGGTATATGGCTAGGATTAGAACCCAGTGAGAACATTGGGGATGAGTGAAAAGATTTCGAGCATATGGAGTATATTCACTTTCGTAAATCATAGTATGACACATATGGACGAGATTTTCTTGGAATGGTTGCGTGTTCCTTTTAACTCTTGTGTGCCCCTTTCGGCTTCAGTAATTGGGGATCGGTATTCTCGTGTATATGGTAATTCAAATTGGTTCCATGTCATTGTATGGAGCGACTGGGCCTGCTGAGCACGGTGGACTGGGTATGGTCAATACAACTCGATAACTAAGTGCACCTTATTTGAGGTATTCTTGATATTGCACAAAGTTCAGGGTGCGGGTGGCTGCGCTTTCAGCCATACGACTTTCTCGTAGTAATTTATTTCTCTTAAGATTAGAGACCTTTCGACTAGATGACATGGCAGTGAGTGTCTCTGATTATAAAGAGCGGAGGGTGGCTTGAGGATATTGTATAGTGTTAGAAATTGAGGAACTTAACACACAATGTTGCTTTGCCACAGTGAGTGGGGTCCAGGTTAATGAACTAAGGTGAGATATCTAGAGTAGTACTAGGGTCATCCAAGTGACACAGTGGAAGTTGTCAGTCGAACGCCTACTGATGATTTGGTAGGTGTATTACTTTTCGGAGTGATAGATAGCAATGCATGGATAATGTAAAGCTCAGGAAAAATTTGAGTGGTCAGGATAACCTAAAAACTCGTGGGATGCGGGATGTGTACGCCTAAGATTGGAAATGGTCCTTGATGATGAATTTGATGATTGCTCGTATTGAGGTGCACTCTTGAATGGGTGTTAATCACTCGAGAGGGTTTCCAAAAAAGGCCCCGGTAAGATTTGGGTAATAGCTATGTTAGTTCTAGGACTCTATTGAGTATGTCCATCAAGTGGGTGGACACTTGAAGCCGGTCATGTGGCGTTCATGATTAGCAAAATGGTGAGCGTTAGAGCATGTCGTATGTTGAGCCCTTGGGGACGAACCCCGTAAAAGGCGCATGATGTGATGTTAGTTATTGAGAACTTCGATAATTTTGTATTGGATGGTTTCTATGACTTAGAATGAGAGTTGGTAAACTTCACGAAATTAAAGAATGGATGGATCAGGAATTTCGAAGATGAAATTCCCCAGGGATGGATGTTTATAATACCCTTCCATAATATTTCATTTAAATTATGTATAAATTGTAATGAAGTGAGGTTTGATAATAATTAATGGAAGTTGTGGGTTAAAATTGGATAAAGATTAAGGGAAAATGAGAAAAGTCATTCGAACGAAAGTTGAGGCGTTTGAACAAGAATTAAGGCTCGTTCGAAGCAAGGGATAAAATGAGCTTCAAACAAGATCCCACTGCATAACTGATCAGGGTCATTCGAATGTACTTAGAAGTGATGGATCGAACGAGATTCCCTTCTCGTTTGAACAAAGTCGAATCTCATTCAAACGAGGTTATGCAGGAATTTTTAGTTCGACTTGCCCTTGTGCGCTGTCATGTTTTTAGCCCTTGGATTGTTGAGTTGTAATTTGATAATCCCAATTGGGAAAAAAACGGGATTTGGAAGGATTAAGTGTTTTATAAGGGGTGTTTGTCTCATTTGGGCTTATTTTGAGTTAGAAGAAGGAGAGAGGGAGGGGTGGGTCTTCCACCACCATAAACCACCATGACACCACACCCTCCACCTTTTATCACCATATTTGTGATGTCATCCACCATATTTGAGCCATACATACCCATTTCCACCATGGGTGAGGAGAGCTACAAATTTGTGGAGCTTTGTTTGGGGGGGGGGGGGGGGGGAGGGGTATTGAAGATAGAGATGGAAACTTTGATGGAGGATGCCTTTGGAAAACCCTTGAGGCCACTATTGAAGGTGGGGATTGCCCCTCCTACAACAACTTATTTAACACCATTTGGATCCTTTAGAGGTCGGAAAATTTTCCTTAGATTCTCGATTTGCATTACTAGTGTCTTGTTATTAGATTATATGAGTAGAATGCACATGAATGAATGATGGTTTCTAGTATATAAATAGTAAACAGTTTTATGAAATAAAAATGTTAAAAAGATGTTATTTGTTGGAACTAATAGATGAGTAAAACTTTCAAAGTTTTGAAATATGAAATTGGCATTTAATGAAAATGGTGTATTTTCTAGAAATTTGATGTTAAACATTTTATTAAATAAAATGTTTGGAAATGATGTTGATTTTGATAAAATATTTGGGAAAATAATGTTCCAAGTTTTCTTGCAAAGATGATGATTTTATGAAAATGGATATTTGTTGATTTTGAAGAAATGAAATTTCTTTTATGCCTTGAAGGTATATTTTGGAAAGTATTATGAATTTCTAGAATGAACTGTATGTTTAACCCATATGATAGGATTTTAGGATATAAAATCCATCTCCTCATGCATATAAACTTGTAGTGTTTGATAATGGACATAAAAACAAGTTTAATGAAGGTTTTATTGGGTTTAAATATGGAATGAAGAAATAAGAAAATTCATCCCTTAAGGTGTGTGTAATAGGTGTTGTAATGTGTTGAAAATGCAAAGTTTCAAGACCATAACTGTTAATAAAGAAATGGTATTTTCTTATAGAGTAGTCTTATATGTTTAATTATTGTTGAAAATAAAAGTATTGAAATAAAGATGTTTCCAATTGAGAAAATTATTACTCTAAAGGGGTTAAAAAAGGTGTTGAGGTATTAAAAATAATTGAGAAGTTAGTGTGGGTAACTTCATGGTGTTTTGGAAAAATTAACGCTTATGAAATTGGAGTAAAAGGTGAATTTGGAAATGAATGAGTAAAATGGTAATTTTACGTAAAGTGGAACATTTTTATGAAATAAAAATATTGAGAAGGGTGTTACACATGATAGTCATAATGACATGAAGTGATGATTTTCAAAGTGTAACACAAGTTGGTGTGGAACTTCGGGTTTGGCTTCAACCTGGTAAAAAGAAAGGTGAGATAATGTGGACATTTGCAAAATGTTAAAACACATTAAATAGAAACTCGGATGACATCAAAAAAATCAAGATGGGCCCGAAGCATCAGGGTGAAAGACCCAAAGTCACTGGCTAGAGCATATAGTGCGCATAGCCACTAGTGTGGAGCAAGTTAAAGTATTTGATTATTGGAAGATTCCGAGAAAAGATAATGAAATAAGGAACATGTCAAAAAATGGGTTGTGTGCTGAAAATGTGTTAAGATAACTTAACTTGGATGAAGTAGTAAATGTTTCGATAAAGGATAAAAGGGAAAAATAAATGTATAATTGATTAAGGTCCATAAGGTATAGAAAAAGGTGAAGTAAGTGGATAATGGGTGGTTAAGAAACCTAAGAGCTTTAACCCATAATTAGAACAAGGGTGTATTGTGAAAGATTTTTAAAGGCTAAAAGAGTATTTTCTAACACAGTGTTTGCATGTGTTGAAAGGGTGATTTGTAATGAAAAAACTAATGTGGATTCGTTAAAATGAAAAGGGTAATTTTTGTAAAGAAATGGCTTTCAGTCCAACTGAGTGTAGTTTTTTAAGTATTTAACCATGTGTGTTAATTAATATGACGAATGTCAAAATGAGAAAAAGGAAGTCATTTACAAGATTAGGATGAATTAATCTGGATAAATAAAGTTTATAAAAATAAAAATATTTCATGCATTAATTATATGTATATGTGTATGTGTGTGTGTGTATAAATATGTATGTATGTATGTATGTATGTATGTATGTATGTATGAATGAATAAGGTAGTTGCATGTGCACATAGGCATAAGGTGTTAGCGTCTTGTTTCTGTCATTCGATTCTATATTGTATTATTGTATATTTCCTACTGAGCCTTCTTCTCACTCCTTCGTTTTGTCACGGTGCGGGTTCATATTTGAGAGCATTATATAAGTAAGTACTCTCTTTGAATTTACATTAGTAGATCTTTATGCTTGGACTCCGGATTGCTCCCTTGGGTCCCTCACATAGTTTGATTTGAAATTGAAATCGCATGCTAAGTAAGTGAAAGGTTAATTAAAATGAAACCGGATTAGCAACATTATATAGGATGATTCATTGCACTTCACACCTAATGCTCTGGTCGGACCAGGTTGACTATGGGTAACCCACAAATGCAGGCCGAGGCGTTACAATCGAGATATAATGACCTATGAGGATTTTTTATACGATTCGATGCTAAGTATTTCTCGAAGTCAGTTCGGGATCGAAAGAAGACTGAGTTTGTTTTTCTTGAGTAGGGATCCCTCACCACGGTAGAGTACGGGTGGGAGTTTACTACTTTGTCTCTACAGAGGATAATAATATCAGGAGGTTTATAAAGGGGATAGTACCGCCCATTAGGAAGGTTATTATGGGTAATCCGATATTTACCACCTAGACTTAGGTGGTGGAAGTTGCACTTATGCATTATGAGGATATGAGGAAGTATAAGAAAAAGATAAAGAAGGAGGGCCAATCGAGTTCCAAAGACGAAGGTGAGTTATATATGCAACAAATGAAGCTTGCAGTGCTACGGTTAGTGGAGGGGTTTCCAACTTAGGTATCAACCGCAGTTGCAGGGACACCCTTAGGTCAGGCAGGGGTAGCAACAGCTATAGTAACAATAGAAACAGAGTAGTCTAGGGTGCCCATTACCCTATTTGATGGAGTATTTTTTAGATAAAGGGGTAGGGGACATAGATCTAGAGTTTGGTCATGTGTGAATACTCAAGGATAACAAGTACAGTGCCACTCGGTGCAGGACCACCAGATCCATCATTAGAGATAGGCTAATCTGGGTTTTAGGCCCTAATAATGGTCATATCACACTCAACAACTTCGATAGTGGCATTACCCACACCCGCAGTAGCACAGTAACATCCCCATCTTCATTATGGTCTAGTGTATTAGATTTCATAGCCAAAACAGTATGTCCAAGGCAAGGCCCAAGTAGTGGACAATAAGTTTTATGTTAATAGAATATTAGCTAGCGTTATGTTTGATATCGAAGCCACACACTCCTTTGTATCACACAGCTTTGCAAAGAGTTTTGAATTAGGTCCTAGATCTTGCAATGGGGATTTGTTCATAAATACCCAATTAGGTGCATCTACTCATATTTTGAGGTTTGTGATGATGAAGAGATTTAGATTGGTTGGTTGTTCTTCGCGTAGATTTGTTAATGGTAAATACACATTCTTACAATGTGATCTTAGGTATGGACTTATTGGTTAAGTTTGAGGCTCATATAGACTGAAGGGAATGGGATTTACTTTCTAATGTACGGGTTCAGGAGATTTATGTTGTATCTATGCCGAGGCCAGAAGGTGGTGAAATTACACACTTTTATTTCATTGATGAGGAGACTCAAAAAGGGACAATTGTTTTCCTAGAATCGATACCGATTGTTATGGATTTTGCCAATGTATCTAAGAAGTTTCCAAGGTTACCACCTATGGCCATCCCTCACTAGTTCGACATGCATGCACGCGAGTGGTTTGCTCCCTTCCTCGAGGAGCTTCGACCGTCGTCAATTAGGGTGATGTATAGAGATAGAGACACTAGCATATTTTGCACAAAATATGGAAAAAGAAATATTTTTGCCCCGAGAGAACGACATCAAGGACATACTGATGCTTGTAAAACCAATAGTTAATGTATTTGGCGACAAAGTTACTGAATGGGATGGTGTTAGGCACCCATCCCACCCTTTAGATCTCTCATGGAAATGTGTTATTATTCTCCTTAACAACTCCGTGAAGTGTGTGCATATATATACAAATGGAGAGTGGAATTACTCGACTTACGTCATGGATAAATGAAGAGTGAGGTCGTCCTTAGGAATGTTCCTAATATAGTATTTAAAAATATGATGTAAGTTTTTGTCTCTTGAGCTCGAGAATTGATTGTCGTCAAATTGGGCTCGAAAGCGCCTTTCGATCTTTTGGTCAAGAAGAAAATGGATTGTTTGTTCAAACCGTAAGGCTGGTAAGTGCACAAGACAAATCATTAGAAGTGTTATACATGGATATTAAATGATGTAAAGAGAATCGCTTGGTTTGGAGAGTTGACTAAGGTAAAACGGGACTTGGAAGTGCTCGATTACCCTTCAAAGTGGAACGAGTCCTTCGTCTCTACTATAAGTCCGATTCACACATGGGGTAGACTATTTCATATGAGATTTAGGGCCCTTCGAGGATAAAAAGATCTTCACTCAGATTGGAGAGTTTATCGGAGTCAAACGGAGTCCAGGAGCGCCCGATAGCCTTCAGATCAATTTTAGGATAAAACGGATCATTTGTCCAAACCGTAAGGCTAATTCGTGCATGGGTAGGATCATTGGAAAGGGGATTTAGAACCATTTGGAGATCCATTGATATTTAACTGAGGCGAGAAAGTTGACTGCCAGTCAAAAGTGGCCTAACGGAACCCAATTGACTTCTGATTATTACTCAAAGTATGACCTAGGGTTTATGATGAAAAAGGAGGTGTTAAGGACCTAAGGAGATGCTTAAGGGTCCTAGAATATGGTTTCTATAGAGCCCCTCTATGGGTGAGCTTGGAACAAGTGAAGGCCATCGAATAGACACCACGTTGACGTTCGAAGAGAGGTTATTTAAGGTCAATTATGTAGGCCAAAATGATGAGGGTGTCCAGTTCAGAGGGTCGAGGTTAATTATGAAGACTTAAGCTTGTGCAGGGGAGGAACGATTCGGGGGTCGAGGTCAATTTTGAGGACCTAAAGTTGAGGGGACTAATTTTGCAGACCGAGATCAATTCTGGGGACCTAAAGGTTATGGGACCGATTCTACGGGTCGAGATAAACTCCATGGACCTAAAGTTATAGAGAATGATTCTGCAGGTCGAAGTCAATTCTGAGGATAAAAAGTTGAGTGAAGCGATTCTACCGTCGATGTCAATTATAAGGATCTAAAGTTGAGGGGGCCAATTTCGCGGGTCGAGGTCAATTTTGAGGACCTAAAATTAACGGGACAAATTCTATGGGAGGAGGTCAATTTTGAGGACCTATGATTGTAGGGACCGATTCTATGGGTCGAGGTCAATTTTGAGGACCTAAAGTCAAGAGGACCAAATTTGCATGTCATGGTCAATCTTGAGGACCTAAAGTTGTAGAAACCTATTATGTGGGTCAAGGTTAATTCTGAGGACCTAAAGTTGTAGGGACCAATTCTACGAGTCGAAGTCAATTCTGAGGACCTCTTATTATAGAGACTAATTCTATGGGTCGAGGTCGATTTTGAGGACCTATAGTTGTGACAACCAATTCTGATGTTCGAGGTCAATTTGGAGGACCTAAGGTTGTGATGATCGATTCCTCAATTATGAGGACCTATAGTTGTAAGGATCGATTAATTGGGTTGAGGTCAATTCTGAGGCCCTAAAGTTGAGGGGATCGATTCTGCGGGTTGGGGTCAAATATGAGGATCTAAAGTTGTAATGAGGATAGTTTCTCTCTTTGGGAAAATTTTAAATTATCCTGGGGATGACGATGCATATGTGGTTCTGCTGGGTATTGCATTATTTTAAGACTCTACTAGAGAATGACTTACGCTCGCGACAAGGGGCTGAGGATTATGTTGTTTTGAGAGGGTATAACTTCACTGGGGAAGTTGTGAGGGATTTTAATGCAGGCGCATCTTAAAGTTCCGCTGGGGAGCTGGTTTAGGCTGGAGATTTGAGATTCCTTTAGGGAATTATAGTAGACTTGGATACGGGCGCATCGTTGGTTCTGTTTGTGCGATATGTCGAGGGTAAGTTTGCAAGATTAATTTGACTAGGGATTGTGCTGGGGATAAGAACGTAATATTAATCCTGCTGGGGATTTTGAGAGTTTAGTGCTAAAAAATGGTTTTCTTGAAGAAAAATGTTCCAATATATGTCTGGTACTTTTAGGAAGTTTTCGAGTGATTTTTTTATTTATGGCATTTTTCTAGCAATTTTATACAAAATTTATAGGGGGTGCGATAGGAAGGCTATAGGGGTTCGAAAATGGCACAAACTCTTGAGCTTTCTTAGGAAGATGAACAGGAAGGTGCAACTTGGTATGTAGAAGGGTCTGCCAATCGACATCGCCCTTAGTTTCCTATAAAAAGGGGCGACCCTCTTCATTTTTCACACGTTCAAGTTCTTGAATCCTCTGCTTTCTCCTTTTAAAAACTGTTCCTAAGTCCTTTTCCTTTTAAGACGTAAAATGGCGGATTCTTATAACGAGGGATACAATGTGGAGTGGCTGGGTGTTGACGATTAGGTTGGTTTGGAGTGGTAGTTTAGGGTGCCCCTTCCCTTAGGTAAGGATAATGCATTTGATCTCTTTAATACAGTAGATTAAGAGAGATTCCTTTTGCTAGAGCTTGCACACCATCGTTCATCTAGGGTGAGGAAACCTAGTGTCTATGTAAGTGGGGTGAGTTTTGGTATTCCATTTTATTTTTATCTTTGTTATTTGTGCTAATGAAAGGGTTTTCTTCTTTTTCTTTGACAAACTGATGCAGCTCCCTCAATCTTGCGTTCTTGAGGAACGACTGGGTTGAAGGATGATTGGGAGAAACTTCCAATGGTGGTGTGATAAATGGTTTCTTCTGCTTGTTTTGTCCATCTAGAGTAGGCCTTTGATGAGATGTCATGTTCTACTACGGTGTTGCGTGCTTTGGGAGATAGGCAGTGGGACACTACCCACACCTTCCATTTGGGCTTTCGTGAGATGATTGTTACTCCCATATATGATCAAAAGTTGCTATGGATTGACTGTGAGGGTGTTTAGATAAAGGTGGATCTCACAGTAAGGGCGACGCTGAAAGCAATTCAGGCAGCACGGGGGGATGTGGGTATGATGGTTTTAGGGGATTTTAACCGCATCTCTTTTCTTTGGGGGGTGCTTTTGAGTAGGAGAAGAGATTTTACTGATAGGCAGTAGGTGCGACAGATAGCCCAATTGTTCATTTTTGTTTTGCTTTGTGGATTTCTGGTGGTGATGATTGGGGACGTCGTTCATCTTTGATTTTTGCCATTTCTGAGGACTTTTTTTTACGTCCAATTTATGATTGGTGGAGCTTGACTTTGGCAACCCTCTATTCTTCTTTGGATGCTTTTAGCAGGTGCTGTTTACAGACCTTTGCATGGGCCACGTACCTTTTGGAGGTAATTTCAGACTTATTTTCTTTTTTAAGTATTTCCTTTCATTCTTTATTGTATTCTTTTGCTGATGCCTATCTTTTACAGACATAGTTTTACGTGGAGATTGTGAATAACGTGAGGTTAATAGCTCTGAAATACGAGGATTTAGGGGACTTTTGTTGGATGTTCCGGTGGTGAAAGTCCAATCGGTGATCGAACCAGTCTTTACCCTTGTCCACGATGTGGTAGGCTTTGAGCACCTTGATGAGTGATCATGTTATTTCGTGTTTCTTCTAAATCCTTTCTTGGCATTTTCTTTATTGCATGAATACTAATTCTCTATAGAGGATTATAGGTTACCTTTTATGCTTAGGGGACGGGTCCTTGGGATATGAGGGTGACGTGTATGCATAGAAAAATGTAGCGATTAATGGTGCATGAGTTTGGGTACATCTAGTACCTCAGAGAGAGAGTGGTGGGGCATATTTTGGAGAATGTTATGGTTTTCCCACTGTCAGTTCCCTCAATGTACATAAGATGATGAGAGAGATGTCTGCCAAGGTTCGAACGACAACATTAGCCAACGAGCCCTACAGGCTCTATACGGACATGGTGTTGAGTTATGATTACTTGGACTTAGTGATGAGCTGGTTGATGCCACCTTGTATTTATGATGTGGTGCATATGCCTCCGCTTCCTATAATTTCATCTAGGGGTACTAGTAGGATTGTGGGATCTTCCCATAACACGAGTGGTGTTACATCATTATTGGCGTCAGTGGCAGCAACAAAGGAGGCTACACATATTCATGTCACTCCCCCTTTTTATAATTTCGTCAGAATAACGGGGGGTCATTGACAATGTCACATCATCCTATTGCATCAACATCGGGGTTGATGGGCCTTACAGATAATGTCCTTCAGCCTGAGGTATATTCTTCTTTTCTTGTCTTTTCTCTTTTGATTCTTTCTTTGCTTTTTCCTTACTGATTGGTCTTTTTCTTTCATTTCTTTGCTTAAAATATGTTTGGGTGCCGATCCCCTAACTGAAGGATATTAAGGACTGGGTGGCATCTGCGACTGCTTACATCAAGGATTTCGTTCATTCCTCTTTGGTTCCATCTGCCTCTTCGAACAAATGATCGGGTTCTCGGAGTGAATGTTTTATCGCTCATCGTCAGGAAAAGCGTGTCCGCCGCAAAAGGGTTAGGGTTTTGAGAGAGAGTGATAGATTTGGGGTTCAGGCTGAGTCCCATTATTTTTTATTTTTCTATTTTTCTTCTTTTGACTTGTAAGGATGCAATCGTGCAACAATAATGTATAAATATAAAGGAGATGCATTTTTATTTCTATTTTGCTTTAATGACTTATCCAATATGCATTATTACTTTTCTGCTAAGACTGCAAAGGGGATGTTTATTTATTTCAGAAAAATAATGTAAATTACCTCAGGGAAAAGATTAATTGTGGAAATAATAAGTAAAAATGGATAATTAAGAAGAAATGACCCTGAGGTTTTTCAAAATAAGGGTTTCTTTTTAAGAATTTGATTTTGATAAAAGAGGAAAGATTGCCTTTTCTACAATAAGGGGGTTGCTGATCAGTATACCCCTTGTCCAGCCTATCGACATATGAGTCAAGTCAAATAACTCTAAGGATTTGATTGCACTTTCCTGCACTCTTGTAAGGACTGGAATTTACTTGAATTTTCAGATCCTTTATATTTTGCCAAGTATTTTGTGTATAAAGGGATGTAAGGAGTGTGATTCTTCCACCCATACCCACTTCATTCTTCTTTCTACTTGCTTTATTATTCCCAAATGGCCTTTACACCGCATGCAAAATTTTCCTCCTACCTAGAGGCCATGTGTTTGTATAATGTGGACTATGAGGCTTTCAACTTATGTCGAGTCTCTCTGTGGCGTAATCGAGCCATTGACTGGAATATACTAGTGGCAGCGGTACAATTCTGGTACCTCAAAGACCATATTTTTCATTTCGTCCTAAATAAGGTATGTTAGACTTATAAAGAATTATCATCCATGCTAGGAATAAATCCCAATGTAGTGGCAGCTATGCCTAAATTTTCTCGTTCTCCTCGGGCATTGTTAGCGGAGTTGCTTTGTCTTTCCCCTTCGCAGGCTTAATCATTGGTTACTGGGGGGGGGGGGGAGATTTCTCTTATAACTGTTATGCATTTCGTACACTTGAGGGATTTTAAATACACGGGCTATGACAGAGCTATTGCCTTAGGCCTTACTTCGAGGCTTTTACTGGTGACGGGGGATTTAATAGTGGATCCCCAGTTGGCTGTCATAATAGCATGAATATCTTACCATTATAGTCTTGCGACGGTGATACTGGCTGAGACCATGAATGTTCTTGATGCTTGGAGATAAGGTTGCTTCAATTTTCTAAGGGGGATCCTGGTGATTCTGTTCATGTGGCTTACTAAGAGGTTCCATCTGGTAGTTCCTCCTGAGTATTCCTTGCCTGGCGTGTCTATTTTCTTTGCTTGGTACTTTATTAGTTTGGGCTCATTTGTAGAGAGCTGGGTCAATTAGTTTATGGATCATGGAATCTGGTGCCTTTGTTGGTTAGTGCCATGGTGGGGAGAATTGCAGCCTATTTTGGAGATGGAAGAGTAACGATATGCGTGCTTAGTTAGCATGTGATAAACTTCGATCTATTTCCTTTGGAGGCTTCTATGCCAAGTTGGGTAGGAGTAAATAGTGCCTCCTCGCACACTAGACTTATTTCTGGTGGAAGACATGAATGAATCCCAACACATGATGTTGGGTTCTTTATTGGAGAGTAGTCGGTCGTCTACCCGTCCATCTCAATATATAAGAAGGATCTGGCATGTGTCTGGGGATGATTTGAAGTGGTTATGGAAATGATTAGTGGAGAAGATCCTGGTGGAAGAGACCGACCATATGTGGTTTGTTCTTTTTTACATCATGGAATGAGGGTAGGGGTCTTTTCTAGAATGGTCAGGGAATATTTCTCCATGGAGCGCATTTAGAATATTAACCAAGCGACAAAAATTTGGGGACTTTCGAGGGCTCATGATAATGAGGTTGGGTCTTCTAGAAGTTGCGGATAGGGTTTTGTGAAGTTGGGAAAAATTTGTGTGAAACTTTTGTGTATTTTTCTGGTTTTTTGGTGTACCTTGATAAGTTTGTTATTTTAGGATTTATTTTGATTTAGGGAAATGGGGTGGTTTATTTTAACTCCCTTTGTTGATACTTTCTGTAATATTGTTGCATTTCCTTATTTGAAATAAAAATATAATTTTGATCATATTTTGTTGTGCCGCTTGATGAGTTTTGCATTTGAGTTATCCATACCAATCGCAAAGGCATACATAATCCTTTTGTTCATGTAAATGATAAAATAAACTGTCGTTCTCGGAGTTTAGAAAAGAATAGCATTTTGTTAAGAAAGAGAGGATTGTGTCCATCTAAGGTGTATGCGTTGCCTACGTACCTCTAAAGGTTTTTAAAAATTTTGTGAGTTTTAGCAAAAAAATGTTTTTGAGATGATCAGTCCCCAAATAGTTCTGGGTAGAAAGAAATGAAAATATTTTTTCCTTAGAATAGAAGCGGGAGGAGAAGAGTCGTTGCGCACCGAGATTTTAGTCGACATCAAGGTTTGTGAGGATAGTGATGCTGTCTAATAGGATCTTCTTCACTATGTACGGGAAGCTCTAGTTTTTCTTGAATTTGTTTCTAGGTTCCCTCATGATAATTATGATCTCTTTGAGGGCTAGGTCTCCTTCTTTGAAACCACGATCCTTGAATCTTCAGTTGAATTACATCACTATATGGAGATGGTACCCTTGTATATGGTATAGAGGCTTAAGCCTCTTTTAATCAAAGAGTGAAAGTTCATCAAAGCGGCTCTGATGCTTGTCTTCCTTGCTAGCTCTGTTCTCGAGCATGACGCGCAAGGAAGGTATTTCTAGCTTAACGGGTAGGACTTCTTCCATACCGTATACCAAAGAATAAGGGGTAGCTCTAGTAGATGCTCTAACTGAAGTGTGATAGCCCAAAAGGTGTAGGGAATTCGGTCAACCCAATCTTTATAACTCTGGGTCATTTTGCTCATGATGTCTTTGGGGTTTTTATTGGCGACTTCGACGACACCATTGGTTTATGTTCCATAGGGAAATTTTTTATCTCTCTGAATCCTGTATTTATTGACTAGTTCTATGACCTCAGCTTCAAAGTGTACCCTGTTATATGACACTAGCTCGTGGGGATCCCCGTATCGACAGATGATGTTCATTCTAATAAACTTGTCCACTTTCATGGTATTATTCATTGCATTAGACTCAACTTTAACCTATTTGGTGAAGTAATCAATGGTGTCTAGGATGAACTCATGCCCATTGGAAGCTTTGGTGTGACTTTCTCTATGATGTTAATGCCCTAAGTGGAGAACGATTGGGGATAAGTCATGTTGTATAATTCCCGAGGATGTAAGTGTTGGAGGTTGGAAACTGTTGGCATTTTTTAAGTGTCATAAAACACATTTTATGACATTTTATTTTTCCAATAAAAAATGTCATAAGTTTGGGTGTCATAATTGATACCCATAAAAAGTGTCATATTAGGTAACAGTTATATATTACTTTTTTTCAAAACTATCATATCTATTATAAAAAAAAGGTCATAATATACTCTATAAGATGTCATATTTGATTTAAAAACCGTCATGATAAATAGTTTTCAAATTTTTAAAAAGGTCATATAAAATATTTCATCACACGAGGGTTCAATATAAACGGTCATAAATTAAACATACACTAAAAAAATAATAACCAATATTAATGTCAGAGTTGACAAATAAATCTAAACACAAATCAAAATTCATAGTAATATAAAAACAACCTTGAAATTTTTTGTATTCAAAGTCACGTACATCTAAAATGCGCCAAACCAAACCATTTGACCATATAAAAGAAATAATGGGACGTATAGATTTACCCACTATCTACATTAATCACAAAAAAAATAATGACCTGCTACATGTATCATAACTAGATATAGCCACTATGTGCATTAAAAAAATGTCTCCAAAAAAATTTACATCCAAAAATCACGCATAAATGCATCAGTCTTCTTTTGGCTTTCACGAAATTGTGTCAACACCTCAAAAGCTCCAAATCATATAATATAACCCTCAATAAGCTCCCATCATGGACTTGCTTCTTCAAAGCGTCCTACAATAAAGCACATTACGAAGAGTGTTGTCAAATCATATTCTTTGCAGTACTCTTATATAGAATATGTCCAAATTTATACAGATTATATAAAAAATTTATGTTTTCTTAACTTTTGAAAGAATCTCACAATTTTTTCACCAACTTCCCTCGTCGCATCTTCTTGATATTCTCTATTTCTCGATTATCGAACGGTTATCCAGGTTTTTTCAAAGTATTACGTCGTGTATAATTAAGTCAAAAATATTTTTTATATAACACAAATAATTTAAACAATTTTAAAAAATTGAACATAATTTCCTTTGTTTATAGGACTATCCGCCCTGTTTAAGAAATAAATAAAAAAAACTTCAACAATATTCAAAGAGAACCAATTTATCAAACAAATTCAGATATTATTTCACTCACTAATAGAAAAAATAAACCATTGACGCATTGATATTTTCGATGTGTTTCACATTAAAAAGAGTCAAATAAAATTATCCTCACCTTCAGGTAATTGATGCTCAACCCGGAAAATAATTTCTTCCATCATTTCTTTTAGACAACCATAATAAGACTTTCCATTGTTTCTTCTATCCCTTTATTTTTAGATGGAGAGAGTCACTGGACCTATTGATTTATCTCATTAACATTCAATATCAAGAGAGAATTTGTACAATGGTGAATTGAAAAGCATATACAGTCTATCCAGATAGTACTAATATGGTGCAAGTGCAAAAGAATTGCTTGTTACATCTCACTATAGCAAAAAGACCCATCATATGGCACTACCAAAAAAGAAACTGTACAATTTTTTTAGGGATATGTGAAAAAAAAAATGTCCCTGAAATAAGCAATTTTTTTCAATAAATAAACTATATGATTTTCAATGCAAAAATTTCCTTAAATTTCGGCACAATATTTAGCTATGTTTATTTGGGGCACATAAGAGGGTCTTTGCGAGAAAAGGCATATTTCATGGATTTTGTGTGCACATAAAAAATTGTTCAAGGGCACAAAACAAATTAGTTCAGTAGTCAGTGGGTTTTTTTCTTTTTCTTTTTTTGCACTTCACATCAGCATCACCAAAAAAAATCCTGAAAGTCCACACAAGTTCATTTCAAGATCAGCATACATTAAACTTCAATATTTTCACCATAAATAGATTGAAAGATTCTAAAGACAACAACTATCTTCCTAAAGCAGCTTTAATAGTGTGACAACCCGCTCCAAATAATAACGGGTGGTCAGCCCTATACTACATAAATCAGGTATCTCAGATGGTACAGTCTCAACATCAACAACTAAACACTATAATATAAGGCTAACTACCCGAAATCATAAAGTGCGAATTGCCAAAAAAAAATTTAAAACTTTAATTTTTAACAACAACAACAAAACCAATGATGCACACAACCAACAATATACATCTAACTATGATGTAAAATGTGCACGCTCCAATAATAAAAGAGTACAAATCATTGTACAATAAAAATCTCAACAATGAAATACCCGAATATGCTGTCGGGTAATAGACAATACAATAAACTGATAAATAAAATATGAAAGTGTTAATCTACAACACTTGAATACTAACTCAATAAAACGGAATCCTAATCTATATGTACAATAGATAGGAATCGACTAAAGCAAAGTGCCGCAACAGTCCGCTACTGCCACAGCTCCACAAATCCTGAATGGAGGAATATCAAAGGCGTCCTTGCGGAGGAACACCTGAAGTAATAAAATATATACATGGAGGAGGAAAATATAAATGGGTCAGAGCCCGAGTTTTGAAAAGCATTTTATAGCAAGTGTATTAAAATGCATAATAATTATAAATGCATTATTACATGATTTAGTTGGAATCGAACACTCCATCAAAATTCAACTCACCCCTCATCTAAAGCGCGCACTAAGCGTATGCACGTGTCTCCAAAAGGATGTCCGATTCTAATTAGGTAAGAGGATTCTAACTTAAACCCAATTAAAGTATTTAAGTGAAACCATCTAACCTATCTCCCAATTCTACATTTACTTCTATACTTTAAGTTATATACATTATCTTTAATGCAATTGTTATAGTTATCTTTATAATGTTCATTTGTTGAACATATAAAGTTACATGATCCAATCATGTCCACATCATCACAATATATCAACCATCTCATTTACTAGAATTTATATTTTAGTGATGCCCATACAAGGCATGAAACCATATATATAATTATTATAGATGAGTTATTAGCATCAAGAGTTAAGGACTAAACTCCTCCCGATTCTCAACACGGTACTGCGTTTCGTGCGTGGGACGTCTCGCCGAAGCGAAATCCAAACAAGGAACCCCCCCGTTACACTACTCCTGACCGTATCGATCCTCGGGGCTCATTATGCCCTCAATGCAAGATGCATGTAACCCAAATGATTATTAACCAATTTTAATTAATTAATATTCCCAATTCTCAACAGTACACGGCATTTCATGCGTGGGACGTCTCACCGAAGCGAAATCCAAACAAGGAACCCCCCCGTTACACTACTCCTGACACTGTCGATTGTCGGGATAGGTGATATATATGTATATATAATGATGAGCATTAAGGACTAAACTTATCCCCAAGTTCCAACATTACACTGCGGTTCATGCGTGGGATGTCTCGCCGAAGCGAAATCCAAACAAGGAACCCCCCCGATACACTAATCCTCGCAATGTAGGTCATTGAGGTCCATTATGCCCTTGACACCCAAGTACAAACACAAGAAAATAATAACCATCCAACCGAGCTATAACTCGAAGGACGCAGGCTCACATGCTATCATCTTCCAGCAGCCCATATACGTAGCAAACTGGGGCCACCTGGTGGGGTTCAACGACACCCACCTCGTGATCAACTCACACACACAACGTCCCGGGAAGCGGTCATAGTTCCTAACCGGCAAGTGAGAGCGTCACATACCCCCGACCTCTCACCCCCAAAATAAATAGATATATATATCATAAATGTCATTTGCTGACCACAAAGGATTACTATGACCTGGGGAATATCCACATCCTGCTTTTCTAGTCAGAATGCTCACCCTCTACGCACGAAACTTCCCAATGATAACAAGGAGGGGGTATGCTTAACATGTATATACACCATCATATAAGGCATACATACATCCCACATAATAAAGATATACCATTTTATATAAGGTATACCTGCAACATCATATTCATTTTCATATTCATTATATGCTCTTAGGCGTAATTTGATTAACATCATTTGTTTAGTATATCTCTCTCATGATACACCAATTGCCAATACTCACACATTTACCCTACTCAGTATATGCTATACTAATTCTCGCTTCAAGCTCTCATGTCGCTTCTAGTATGAATTGTCTTTCAATTCTATTTAAGTTAAGGATATTTTATATCCTAATGCACCTCAATTAGCATTTCTCATTGTGTGAGATATCTCCCAAATCAATCATCAATAAGGATATTTCTATATCCATATGCACATCAAATAGCATTCATAATTCTCCATCCATTATAGGGTTCAATTTGTTTTATGAACCATTATAGTTATCCCAATTGGGATTGGATCCTAAGATCCGGCACCTCTAAGTCAACCTCATTTTCAAATCGTGTAGTTGTTATCATCACCAAACAAACCTCAAATAAAAGTAGGCTTCCCCACTTAGAAAAATACCAAAGTCTCTAATCGGTATTCCTCAAATTTAGTCAATATGACTCCAAAATTTCTTTTAGGGAAACTCGCTAAAAGTCTCCAAAACATGCTCCAAATATCTCCTATAGAGATCCCCAATCGATAAACTCAAACAAAACGGGATGAAATTCTTTTCAGAAAAACAATCCCTCAAAAGCCCTATTTCCGAATCGATTCGGGATTATTCCGAATTGATTCGGCCCAGCGAATCGATTCGGCCAGGAAGGCGAATCGATTCGGGTCATCAGACCTGGGACTCTGTCTCAGGCCGAATCGATTCGGTCACTCAGACCTGGGCACCTGCATATTTTCGAATCGATTCGACTAGGGGGCCGAATCGATTCGGCCCTGCTGAACCTCGAAAATGGCTACTTTTTAAGTAAGCCAAAATACCCAAAAATCATTTTAATGGTTTTCTCTCCATTTTTCTTCAACCCAATCAAAAATATAACAACAATATTCATCCTAGAATACATATAAACTAATTTCTAACCTTAAATCCATTTATGCACTACAAATCTAAGGTTTTTCCCAAAAATTAGGTTTTGACAAATTTAACCTAAAACCCAAAATATCAGTCCACAAATCATGCAATAAATGTACACAACAATTATTTAGCAAGCTTAATCACTTGCCTCGGGTTCGTAGGGTCTGAATCCGCGGAAAGATCCTCTCTCTCTCTCTCTCTTCTCCTTCCTTTTCTTCTTCTTCTTCCTCTCTCTTTCTTTCTTTTCTTTTTCTCTTTCTCTCTTTTGGAGAAATATCTCCCGTAGGCTTTTTAAGCCTATTCTCCCAAAATACACATCTTTAAATGATAATACACACTTTAAATGACTCGATAACTTTAATTTGAGTCAAACGGTACTAATTTATTTCGGAACCCAAATAGACCCCAAGTACAATCATTTCGACTTTCTCAACCCTTCCGGACACAATGGTACGCTCAGAATTTCCATTCGAGACACTTTTGACGACTCTAGATTTTGACCTCAATTGCCAATTTAATAATTCTCCAATAAAAAATTATTTATTTCTCCCAAAATAAAATAATTACTGTTTCGAAAGTCTTGGGTTGTTACAAACTTCCCCACTTACAAAAATTTCGTCCCCGAAATTTAGCTAAGCCTAATTCTCCCAAAGCTCAACTATTTCTAATCTACCCATCATCACCAATCCTATCTCCAAACTTCTAACTTCCCACGACGAATTTATTTAATTTATGTTGATTATGAGTTATATACAACCAATTTCCTCAACAAGGGCGCCCATACACCCTTTATATTCGAGTTAGCACTCGTGCCAATCATAATGAGGCTTTATTTGCCTCCAAAGTTCCACAATTCCAACAATATAGGATATATTAACATTTTAAGAATCGAAAAAAATTCGAATGGTCCAAAGAAATAACTCCTCTCAATTCCTGACATTCACCACTTTCGTGCGGGGGACGTCTCGCAAAAGAGAAATCCAAACAAGGAACCCTCCCAATACACTACTATCTGGCGACGTCAGGGATCGAGAGTTTGTTAAATCCAGACTAGAGTTTGAAAAAAATTATTTTATGAAATCATTTTGAAAGGGCTCGAAGGCCGATAAAAAGTTTTATTTTGAAAACAGTTTATTTTGAAAACGGTTTATATATTATGATATAATATAAAATGCCTTATGTCCAACACAAGGTCTTTATAGATCATCATCTATATAACATGTAGCTCAGAAATATTATCATACTCATGAGCTAAAATTTTACCTGCGTCCCATCAAACCACAATTTCCACTTACATACATAAACAACATCTTGCATCATTTCAATATATATAGCCTTTTTATAAGGCACATCCATATCTGGAATACAATATTCATAATAGTCTATCATGACTATATAAAAGAAGTAGCTTTTATCAAAACTACTTATCACCATAATCATTCTTACATTTACTACAAGGTTTAAAGCTCTTTATGAGCACCTTGCAAAATCATCAATCCTTTACAAAATCATAGAATAAGAGCCTATTTTGCTCAAAATTCCCCTTAGGGTCATTTCATTCCATCTAGAAACGAAAGGGGCTATAGCACTACCCATTTACAATATCTCCCATACGATATACCCAAAACTTTACATATTAATAATCCTATTACTAAAGGAAAATTAACATACATCATTCATCTCTAGTCCGATTGCCCCTCCTCATCAATGGGCTCCCAGACAAAGTCCCCCGGTCTAAAACGACCTCGAATCTGCTGTAGGGGTTGCACTTCCAAAATTTCATCAAAATGTGGTCCTTGACCTCTTTTAGGACAATCTCTCTTTTTATGACCTATTTCTTTACAAAAGAAACACTTACCCGCAAATCCTTTCTGCGCTCTCGCATTACTGGCACTCTTTTTGCCAAACTTACTTGACGAACTCAAATCTCCAAAGTTCTTACTCTTTTGAGAACGAAAACGATGTTCATGACACTTTAATAGTGCCGCATTCACAACCTCGACGAAAGTCATTAACTTAGGACTTTCTAATAAATGTAGTTAGATCTTCCAATCTAAACCTCGAACAAACTTCGATATACGTTTCTCTTCCGTATTTACCTCATTAGGTACTAATTTCTCCCATAGAGAAAAATCTTCTTCATATTCTGCCACCGTCCTATTTCCTTGAAAAATCCCCATATCCTGAGTAGGGACAGGCAAATACCTTCGATCAAAAAGTTCTCAAAATTCTTTTATAGGTAAAGTATCTCTCTGTTCAGATGTGGTGACAGACTCCCACCATTGAAGAGCTGCACCCGATAACTTAAAGGTGGCTAAAAATTGTTTCTGCACCTCACTACACTCAACCATACGAAGATGCCTCTGCATAGTATTTTTCCATTGACTTGCAGCCATCGCATCAACTCCCTCTGCAAACTCGGGAGGATGCCCCATACTAAAATCTTCCTTCACTCTCTCCCATAAAGATAATCCTAAATGGGGTGGGGCTGCTCGAGCGGCAGATTGCTGAGCCATTGTAGAAACGGCAGCAGTTACTGCTTGTGCCACTATTTTGGCAACATCATCCGTAGTCATGTTCCTTTGAGGCATTTGGGGTTGCACATTCCCTTTATTTGCCCTCACTGAATGACCTCCTTTCGGTGGCATCTGAAACAAGAACAATTGTATCAGAACGCCTTTCAAATACTTTCGAATCATAGAAAGATATGGACGTATGAATGTAATCGTCCTAATAATAAGGCTCTACATCAATAACCCTTACGGAAGATCGTAGTAATGCACACAGATCCTAAAGACACTAGAACCGGATGCTCTGATACCACCTATGACAACCTGCTCCAAATAATAACGGGTGGCCAGCCCTATACTACATAAATCAGGTATCTCAGATGGTACAGTCTCAACATCAACAACTAAACACTATAATATAAGGCTAACTACCCGAAATCATAAAGTGCGAATTGCCAAAAAAAAAATTTAAAACTTTAATTTTTAACAATAATAACAAAACCAATGATGCACACAACCAACAATATACATCTAACTATGATGTAAAATGTGCATGCTCCAATAATAAAAGAGTACAATACATTGTACAACAAAAATCTCAACAATGAAATACCCGAATATGCTGTCGGGCAACAGACAATACAATAAACTGATAAATAAAATATGAAAGTGTTAATCTACAACACTTGAATACTAACTCAATAAAACAGAATCCTAATCTAGATGTACAATAGATAGGAATCGACTAAAGCAAAGTGCCGCAACAGTCCGCTACTGCCACAGCTCCACAAATCCTGAATGGAGGAATATCAAAGGCGTCCTTGCGGAGGAACACCTGAAGTAATACAATATATACATGGAGGAGGAAAATATAAATGGGTTAGAGCCCGAGTTTTGAAAAACAGTTTATAGCAAGTGTATAAAAATGCATAATAATTATAAATGCATTATTACATGATTTAGTTGGAATCGAACACTCCATGAAAATTCAACTCACCCCTCATCTAAAGCGCGCACTAAGCATATGCACGTGTCTCCAAAAGGATGTACGATTCTAATTAGGTAAGAGGATTCTAACTTAAACCCAATTAAAGTATTTAAGTGAAACCATCTAACCTATCTCCCAATTCTACATTTATTTCTATACTTTAAGTTATATACATTATCTTTAATGCAATTTTTATAGTTATCTTTATAATGTTCATTTGTTGAACATATAAAGTTACATGATCCAATCATGTCCACATCATCACAATATATCAACCATCTCATTTACTAGAATTTATATTTTAGTGATGCCCATATAAGGCATGAAACCATACATATAATTATTATAGATGAGTTATTAGCATCAAGAGTTAAGGACTAAACTCCTCCCGATTCTCAACACGGTACTGCGTTTCGTGCGTGGGACGTCTCGCCGAAGCGAAATCCAAACAAGGAACCACCCCGTTACACTAATCCTGACCGTATCGATCCTCGGGGCTCATTATGCCCTCAATGCAAGATGCATGTAACCCAAATGATTATTATCCAATTTTAATTAATTAATATTCCCAATTCTCAACAGTACAAGGCGTTTCATGCATGGGACGTCTCGCCGAAGAGAAATCCAAACAAGGAACCCCCCCGTTACACTACTCCTGACACTGTCGATTGTCGGGATAGGTGATATATATGTATATATATTGATGAGAATTAAGGACTAAACTTATCCCCAAGTTCCAACATTACACTGCGGTTCGTGCGTGGGATGTCTCGCCGAAGAGAAATCCAAACAAGGATCCCCCCCCGATACACTAATCCTGGCAATGTAGGTCATTGAGGTCCATTATGCCCTTGACACCTAAGTACAAACACAAGCAAATAATAACCATCCAACCGAGCTATAACTTGAAGGACGCAGGCTCACATGCTATCATCTTCCAGCAGCCCATATACGTAGCAAACTGGGGCCACCTGGTGGGGTTCAACGACACCCACCTCGTGATCAACTCACGCACACAACATCCCGGGAAGCGGTCATAGTTCCTAACCGGAAAGTGAGAGCGTCACATACCCCCGACCTCTCACCCCCAAAATAAATAGATATATATATATATATATGATAAATGTCCTTTGCTGACCACAAAGGATGACTATGACCTGGGGAATATCTACATCCTGCTTTTCTAGTCAGAATGCTCACCCTCTACGCACGAAACTTCCCAATGATAGCAAGGAGGGGGTATGCTTAACATGTATATACACCATCATATAAGGCATACATACATCCCACATAATAAAGATATAACATTTTATATAAGGTATACCTGCAACATCATATTCATTTTCATATTCATTATATGCTCTTAGGCGTAATTTGATTAACATCATTTGTTTAGTATATCTCTCTCATGATACACCAATCGCCAATACTCACACATTTACCCCACTCAGTATATGCTATACCAATTCTCGCTTGAAGCTCTCATGTCGCTTCTAGTATGAATTGTCTTTCAATTCTATTTAAGTTAAGGATATTTTATATCCTAATGCACCTCAATTAGCATTTCTCATTGTGTGAGATATCTCCCAAATCAATCATCAATAAGGATATTTCTATATCCATATGCACATCAAATAGCATTCATAATTCTCCATCCATTATAGGGTTCAATTTATTTTATGAACCATTATAGTTATCCCAATTGGGATTGGATCCTAAGATCCGGCACCTCTAAGTCAACCTCATTTTCAAATCGTGTAGTTGTTATCATCACCAAACAAACCTCAAATAAAAGTGGGCTTCCCCACTTAGAAAAATACCAAAGTCTCTAATCGGTATTCCTCAAATTTAGTCAATATGAATCCAAAATTTCTTTTAGGGAAACTCGCTAAAAGTCTCCAAAACATGCTCCAAATATCTCCTATAGAGATCCCCAATCGATAACCTCAAACAAAACGGGATGAAATTCTTTTCAGAAAAACAATCCCTCAAAAGCCCTGTTTTCGAATCGATTCGGGCTTATTCCGAATCGATTCGGCCCAGCGAATCGATTCGGCCAGGAAGGCGAATCGATTCGGGTCATCAGACCTGGGACTCTGTCTCAGGCCGAATCGATTCGGTCACTCAGACCTGGGCACCTGCATATTTCCGAATCGATTCGACTAGGGGGGCGAATCGATTCGGCCCTGCTGAACCTCGAAAATGGCTACTTTTTAAGTAAGCCAAAATACCCAAAAATCATTTAATGGTTTTCTCTCCATTTTTCTTCAACCCAATCACAAATATAACAACAATATTCATCCTAGAATACATATAAACTAATTTCTAACCTTAAATCCATTTATGCACTACAAATCTAAGTTTTTTCCCAAAAATTAGGTTTTGACAAATTTAACCTAAAACCCAAAATATCAATCCACAAATCATGCAATAAATGTACACAACAATTATTTAGCAAGTTTAATCACTTGCCTCGGGTTCGTAGGGTCTGAATCCGCGGAAAGATCCTCTCTCTCTCTCTCTTCTTCTTCCTCTTCTTCTTCTTCTTCTTCTTCTTCTTCTTCTTCTTCTTCTTCTTCTTCTTCTTCTTCTTCTTCTTCTCTCTTTCTTTATTTTCTTTTTCTCTTTCTCTCTTTTGGAGAAATATCTCCCGTAGGCTTTTTAAGCCTATTCTCCCAAAATACACATCTTTAAATGATAATACACACTTTAAATGACTCGGTAACTTTAATTTGAGTCAAACGGTACTAATTTATTTCAGAACCCAAATAGACCCCAAGTACAGTCATTTCGACTTTCTCGACCCTTCCGGACACAATGGTACCCTCAGAATTTCCATTCGAGACACTTTTTGACGACTCTAGATTTTGACCTCAATTGCCAATTTAAATATTTCTCCAATAAAAAAATTATTTATTTCTCCCAAAATAAAATAATTACTGTTCCGAAAGTCTTGGGTTGTTACAAATGGATATTTCAAAGAGAGGGAATATCATATTATAATTACAGTAACAGCTTTAATATAAGGTTTTATGAAAGAATCAAGCTATGCTTCCCATACAAGAGTTGAGAGAAATGCTAATATTACAGAAGAGGCAATTTATTGTATCTTAACTGGCCGAAAGGTGTTTCAGTAATTCGGACCCCACAGATGCAATCCCGAAACTCAAATTTCTCGAGTCCTGCTGGATGGCATAGCTATCCTAGCTGTTATTGGAGAGCCTCTGACCAGGGATGTTTAGAAGGTCCAGGCCTCATTTTCCCATCTATTGCACTTCTTGCAGCGACAGTATCCTGATACAGGACACATTACTCACAAACTCCATTAGATACAGAGAATGATAATATGCACACATCACTTTCAATATATATATATATATATATATATATGCACATTCTCAACTCAACTCGACAAAACGACCCATGAGGCCAAGACTATGGCTCGAGCTATAGCCATTTTGGGATCATTTTGAGATTTGTAAAAATTTCCAAAACCAAAATATAATTGTTCAAATGTTTGATAGATGTTTAAATGAAGTGTCATACATTTTGGTGGTTTTTTTCAGGGGGATCATCTCCACCAGGGTTGATGGGATGATTTTACCAATTTAAAACATTTGGAAATTTTTTGGGTCCTTGATTTAAGGTTTGCACCTGAACAACTGTTTATATATATACATATATACTTAATAAAGAGAGTAAAATAGAATGTGTAGCAATAAATCAAATGCCATAAATCATTCAATCATAATAACTGTCAAAATATTGAATCTGAACACTTCTCTAAGTAGAAAAATATTTTTCCAAATTTCAACATATAAAAAATAACGAATAGGGAATGTTACGGCCAGGGGTCATCATCGAGGATAAGTAAATCATTCTCCCGATCAACAAATAGAAGCTTCCAGCTTGATCTCAGAAGGTCCTCCAATTCTCCCTCAAGCCCAAACATATAAGAAAGCTCACTCCGCAGCTAATTGTAGCTGCTGAATTTGCCTACATCTAGTGATCTCCCAAAGGACCCCTCTTTTTAAACCTGGCAGTAATACCAACATCCACTTCAAGACTATGCATTTTGTTAATAAGATGACAGCCTTCTGGTAATTTTAGAAACACAGAGGAGAGCTTTGCGACAAAATGGTTAGTAGTTTTTTTTTCATTAAAAATACTTCAGGGATTTCTCCCAAAAAAATTGAATAGTTCAAAAGTTTTTTTTGCACTCGAACCTATATAAGAAGGCAAATCACATTATTTGTATATAAGAAGCCAAAGAAGGTAACTAGCCTTAAAAGACAACTCACCTTGAAAATTATTTGTATATAAAAAGCCAAAAAAGGCAACTCGCCTTAATAAAGGTTCTCTTTGGTGGGTTCTCTTGCCCCACATCAAACTCGATTCATCAATACAATTAGAAGGTGTCATTGTCGAGTTAAGCGAAGAATCAGGTCCTGAGTTACTGAAATAATTGAAAGATGTGAAGGGTAGATTTGTCGAATCACCATCACTATCGATTCCCCTAAGACTCGATATCCCGTTCTGCATAAGAAGAGACAATAAGTCTATGTTAAACCAAAACAAAAGATTGCTTTGGGGATCCTTGCTCCCTTCTTGGTCAATCGAATACTCCCTACCAGGGAATGGGGGTAACGAAACAACAACATTTTGAAAAATGGTGGGATGGATGGGTGGTACCGATTGTTCCACCTGGGGAAGAACCCGTTGTGAAGCTCCAGAAGGGAGGAAGGTATTACTATTATCAACCGCAACTCGCTCAGGTGGCCATCCATTAGAAGTCAACAAGGCATTGGATCTAGGAAAGTTAAGGAGGTGCAAGTGTGTTATTTCGTCCCGAGGGACAAAATTCAAACGACTATGTAGAGGAGAAACATTGGGCTTTGTGTTCCCATTTGAGTCAAAAAATCTCTGATGTTGCTATATGACATTGTTTGCAATGACGACGACTGGGCTTGCGAGCTTGAAGCAAATTGCGATAGTACCTGAGCCTATGCTTGGGCTTGATTACTGAACGAGTCCTGGTGCTGCAATTGTTGCTGAAGAAGATGAGATTAAGACTACGCTTGGGCTTGGTCCTAGGCCAGGGCTTGAGCTTAGTTTTCTGCAGAGCTCTGAAGAAAAGTAGGTTGAGACTGAGATTGGTGAAATATCTGAGGCTACATTAAACTGGGAGACCTGGTGGGAACACCTTGAGGTTGCTGAAATTGCATGTATGATGGACGGGCCTGTTTGGAAGGATCAGCACGCCTCATCTCCTGAAGAGCGGCAACAACCATAGATTGGTAGATGTACCTTTGCATACCGAGCATGGAGGCATAAAATCTTTGTTGCATCTAGGGTGTGACCCCCCACCCAATACCCTGGAAGTTAAGGGAAGCTGCATTATCTCCACGTAGCCACATCAGCGAAGAATTCATACCCATATCATCATCCTTCATCCCTGTGTTCAATAACAAGTACATGTTACAAATACGAAATTACAGATTAGCTATGATATTTATTTAATTAAGGAGATGGGTTGTGAGACTAAAATAAATTGGAAATAAAACATTCCTAATTGAGTGAAGTCAGCTTATTTTCTTGATTCACAAATGAGTCGCTCGAAAAAGAGGGGACATTCGAATGTGGTCCCTCCACAATATTAAGCAACAAATATATTATTGAAATTCACACACACACACACACACACACACACACACACACATATATATATATATATATATATATATATATATATATATTACCTAACTTGAAGGTATCTCGACCAGGTTTTTTAAATTAAAATTAACTCGATTTCATCCTATCAGTTTCCTAACTCCATTGACCTAATTGTGATTTGGGAAAGACATTTCAATTTATTTGTTTTATTATTATTTTATATATATATATATATATATATATATATATATATATATATATATATACATACATACATACATATACATGCATACATACATACATACACATATATATACTAGGTTGTACCCGTGCCGATGACACGGTTGTAAAAATGTTTCGGATATTTCTCAATAGTAAATAGGTCAAAAAAATTAAGAATAAGATTCTTAATTTGAATTAATGACTATCGCATGGGTTACAAATATTTTAAAACTCAGTTCCAAAATATTACTATGGTACCCCAGATAAAAAACTTATATAACCTCAAAAAGATTATTGCTAGTTGATTCTCCCAAGCATCGAGGTTTGGATATTCACCCAAAATAAGAACACGTTTCCAATCCCTGAAGTCCGAAAAATAATCAATAACACAAATTGAAAACATAAGCATAAATTTTTAACAATCCTTATTCTAACAATTTAAAAACAAAATTATCTTGGTTGCCATTTGTATTTGGAACTCTTTCTATTAATGCTTCTAGCTAACAAAATTTTAATCAATATGTTTCATAAAAATTGCACTAAATGAAAAGTTATAAAAAAAACAAAGGGTATATGACAGTAGTTTGAAATGAAAATATACATCAAGTTATTACTGTCGTGAACATTTTTATTTTTAATGACACCATTCACAGGGAGCACAACAAAGGACATAGAATGGAAGAGATAAAATTAAACAAAAATGGAAAATTCTACCAAGAACTTTCTTGGAACTGTTTTCCACTTCTCAAAATCAAGATCTTTCTTGTGGTCGGGGTTAACAGCTCGAGTATCTCTCGTCAACAGGGATTGCTGCCCTGTCATAGTCAGGGCTTCCTCTTGGCTCAGTTCTGGACTTTGGGTCAAAATTAATGACAAAAAATATTTTTGAAAGCCTGGTAGTAGCTTAAGAAATGGGAATGGCCTTAATTATGTCAGGCCTCCTAATGCCTCATTCTTGATTAGTCAACTCAACACGAAGTCGGCGACCCTTTCTACCAAACTCTATCTAGTCTGGTCTACCTACTAATTTGAAGGCTTGAGCCTTCAAACTACAGCCTCAAAATCTCACTCATCATCCATATAAACAAAAGCACTGACCTATGCCTTCACTAGAATATATTAGAGAAAGCTCAACATCATTTGACATATCAAAAACCCAAATTTGCAGTAATCTAAACAAAAACACTCAATAATACATAATAGATATAACAAAATTTATAAGAGGAATAGATACAAAGCATCAAAAAACAAATTATATCGTAAATGCAAAATAGGGACAACCTTCACCATAAATGAAAAACTCGATAGAAAAGTAAACTCAAGGTGTGAACAGATGCTTGTAAATTTCCACGCCGTGCCAAACTTAATTATGTTTCAACATCGTGTCAAATATGACGTGATGAGCTATGCACAGAAATAAAACAGTAAAAGCATAATGCGTAAGCTAAACATTATAATAATCTCAATAATATATTAAAATTATTAGAGAGAATGGATTCATTTGTGGGGGATAAAATTTCCAAGTAACTAAGGTGGTGAGGCATTTTTTTAAGTAATAAGGGCCAGTAAAGCTCTGCCCATATCCAGAGCATTTCCTTACTATGTCCCTTGTGTGTCTGTGCCATGTCCCCACGTCCGCAGCATGTCCTGGAGAATCCGACATTTGTACAAAGGCCTCTAGAGAAGTACTCATGTTTCAAAGTATGTATGCCTCGGGTCCAAACCTTTTAATCACAACCTTGTGCCAATTTGTAAGTCCATGAAATGGCTACATCCACCAAAAAATATAGATACAAATGAGTAAGCCTCACGAAAACGTATGCACTGAAGACTATAGGCCATAAAAAATCCATAACACATAGAATGGCAAAAAATCAAAGTCATTATATATTTCCTCCAAACCTAGATCTACCTTCTATGATTATTTACATTCCAAAACATAGATGTAAAACTAAGGAAGCAATGAAAACTTATCACAAAACATTTAAAAGAAAAATATCAATTTACGAAATACTTCAAAACACGGAATAAATGTTTATAACTCTTTTCTACTCTTTGTCAAAGAAAGGACGATCATTGACGAAAATATCAAGCCTGAAAAAATTGAATCTGGAAAACCAAGACAGATAATACTCATTCACACTCACCCATCACCATTGTTACAATTTAATCCAGAAAACCATGACTGATAATACACGTCTAGGTGTGGAGTTATTAATGCTCCTTAAAATATATTGGCATAAAGAGTCAATATAATAAATGACATAAAGAGTTGATATAACTTCAATCCACAACCCTAAATTTGTGCATCCTCACTTGTGTAAAAATTATTTGTACTACTTCAACCATTGGTAAAGTGGAAATACAAAAAATCAAGTAATTCCATTAATGCTATTATTGATTACACCTCACGGAATACATCATATATTTTGATAAGATGAGTAAATAATGAATAACAAAATAAAATTAAATTAAAGAACATAAATGCAAATAAGTTGAATTTACCACACCAAGGAGATTCCAATCCAAGATTAGAGATAAAATAATAAAATAACGTTTTCACGTTGAATGTGGTATTGCGAACTCTTAATAAGATCATTAGTCTCTTTTTCAAAAGACCATATGCCAAAACCCATCTCTCGGCCCATATTGTTTGTATTGCATAAATTGCCAGGAGCTTGCTATAGAGGTTCCATTTCTTTTCTCTTCTCATCCATGATCATCCTGAACTGCTTAGTCTCAACAATTAGAAACTTAAATTGACATATCCTGTGGGCATGATCATCCCTTTTTTCCCTTAATTTTTTGGTGAGATGAAATCAAATGATCGATACTTCATGATATAAAAATAGTGGATCTGCTTACGTGCATGCCATTCAAACTGAAAGTGGTGTCCATCGCCAGGACTACATAGAGTCTTCTGAATTCTCAAACACAACCTCAACACAACCTCGAAAATCAGCAACCATGACAGATATCTGTAGGTAAGCATTGCCACCAGTTGGGTTATCCAATATACTTCCAAAGGAGAAAATGCCTTAAATCTTGAAGTAGTCGACATGTTTAAGTGGTGCGTCTGCCGAGATGAATGACGACAAAAACACACACTACATGTGCAAAACCATATCAAATGAAAAGGCAAGGTGAAATGAAAAGACCCATATGAAAAAAGGGAAAATAAAAATAATCGAATGTGTGTGGAGATGCTTAAGAGTATACGTTAATTACAACCATCGTCAAACTCGGAAATTATGAGATAATTTATAACATTATTTTTAACTCATAATTTATCTCACAATTAAAAACAGAGTAATGAAGAAATTATATCTACGAGTTGTTGTACAGACTAATGCATTGATTCCTATACACACTTTGAGTTCATGAGTTGTCTATTTTATATTTAGTAGACCTTCCAAAGATATCTATACACTTTCAGTAAGATATACCATTCAATTCCAAATGAATGCACTGGTCTACACATTTAGAATCAATTCATAATGAAATGAAAGTGTATATATGAACAATATGCATTGGTCTGCATAATGAACTCATAGTGTCTATTCTATACACTTACTGAATTTATTCTATATTATTCACACCTTTAAAGATATCTAACCAAATGAATGCACAATGACTTGCTAAAATTAGATGCAGGAATCAATGTATATATGCCATTTCAATTACTTTCCCGCCTAAAGATAATAGCAGAAAATTATATTAAACATGCATATAACAGGCTATAATTTGCACTTAACTATTTCATTTTCACTTCTTCCCATTCATCACCTATCCAGAATTTCAATTTTCCCCGGTTTATTCATGCTCGGGAGAGTCACCCATGTACCGAACTATGAGTCATAAATCTTTGTCGAGGTCAGGATATTGCCTGATGGATCACATCTGCCTTCTACTATTGTAATTTCACCAAGACTTGCCAACCTAAACAGGCATCTAGGCGTATTTGTCTTCATGTCAAATGACTATGAGTTGGTCAATATGCTATTAATTAAGCAATGCCTTATATTTAGTTTTCTCAAAGGCCTAATAATTGAAAATTAGAATCATCAGCATAAACTTAGTCTACTGTTAAAGAACAGGGGGGCCATCTTTAACAATAAACTATATTTGTTGAGTTCCTAGGATTTAAGTTTTACGGGTAACTATGATTTTATGTCCCATCTTCTCAGAGCCGCTAAGAACAAACCATACCATATTGTGTCGTCATTTTTGGATATGTTCGAATAGTATGTCATATTATAAATATGAATAGGTTGGATGATCTTTACCATTCAAGAAGAAGCTTAATGCACAACATAAATAAAGAACTAGGATTAAATAACTTAGGAAGTTCCAAGAAATTACATGCTCATTGAATGTTACTCTAATTTCAATGGTTGATTGAAGCTTGTATACCAATTTTTATGATGGAATTCACTAAAAATATTAATCGGAGTACACTACTAACCTTCCATATGGGCAAATTTGTAGTAACGAAATGAGCATTTAACTAGGAAGATTTTTTGGATATGAATTGGGGGAGAATTATTGTGTAGGATTTTGCATGCTTCAATACATGAAGATCATCTACTAGATTTGAAGTTGATAAAGGAAGCAATGTGTTGAATTCTTTGGTTGATGTTTTTGATGATTAATTGAGCCCTCATTCTATGACCATAAAAAATGACTTATTCCTACTTAACCATATCGCCCAAAAGGAGCGGCATATGATAATTTTGTGGAGCCATTTGAGTACCTGATCAGATCATGTATGCATCCACCAAGACATGATGATAGATTTAGGAGAACGTGAAAGACAAAGAATTAGTAACTATCCCCAAAAAATACCCATAAAAATTCCAAATATGAATAACAATTAGTCTAGAAATGAAAATGGTGATTAAAAAATTCCTCTGAGTTGTAACAGTAATGGCATTTTGAATTAAGTCTACTTCCTGCTGAATTGATATTCAAATCTAAAGGAACAACATTATTAAGCAATTTCCAGGCAAAAGCAGATAAATTAGGGGGTATATGAGGATCCCAAGTTAAGTTTTGAGTTATAGCCATCAACCTCACTTTTTTTACTAATTCAACAACAAAGGAGAAGGATAATATCTTGGTTTGAAACTCCATGCTAGTTTTAAGTTAGAGGCTTGAACAATAGACTCCAAAGGTTTAATGCAAATCCCTCCTTCTGATGTAAAGTATCATATAGCTTTTCAATTCACCTAATGGTGTTTTCTCCTAAACTCTTTACTAGACCCCAAAGGAAAGAACAACAAATTTTGTCTATTAGGTTCAAAGTCAATTTAGGAGGACTAAGGGATGCTAGGGTGTAGAGAGGCATGGACCTCATGATTGACTGAATTAACATCATCCTGCCTCCTAAAGAGAGGGTGTAGAGAGGCATGGACCGCAGAACTGACTGAATTAAGATCATCCTACCCAATAAATAAAAAACATAAGGATGGCAATCAATTGAGCCCATGGTTTATACTATATGGATAATTTCATTGACACCTTTTATACATAATAAACTACTTTACCTTGGGATCATGCAGCATCATGCCTTGTATAGGTTCACTTGACACTTTTCTAGTTGTATTGCCACAATCTTCATAAGCTTGAGCAATCTACATATATGTCAGTAAAAAGTCAGAGAGGTACAATCCCAATCAACTTTACTGCTACCTCCTGTATTCTGGACATTAAATTTTGCAATCTATTTTAACAAAGACTATTATTACAATGCATTATGTATTATTATCACAAGCAAATGGAAATATCCTTCTAATTTAATGTAACTAAAAGATAAGTTTAACAATTACCTCAGCCATTGAATGTTCATAGTGTTGATTAGCAAAAGCGGGTCCAAAAGACACATCAGACTCAATTTTTTGGTATAGAGTAACTAGCACATCGCCACCTCTTTGCTTACCATCTACTTCAACAAGATTCACAATAGATGATGCCTTTTTTTGATGGACCTCTTCAGGTTTCTCTGATATCTCAGCATCTTTTCTAAAATCATATATGATCTCATGTGTAGCTACATATTCCTTTGAAGCCATTAGAACATTCAATTGTTATTTATAACTATTCCTGGGGCTATTCTATGGAAAATATGGAAGATTAGAAACAAATGCCTCTATGAAGACTCAAAAATGGACACCAAGCATATTACCAATCAAATGATTACTCTAATATAAGCTCTCAACTTTAGATATACACAATGATCAAGCAAGCAATATTATCAACTTTTTAGTCCAAACAGTTCAGTAGACAAACAAACTCACCATCAATATGGCTAACACGAATTTCTCTATGTTTAAATTATAAAGATGCAGTGCCTTAATCCTTGTTACTAGAGTGGTTGAGATTACATTTGAAAAGAGTGTTGCTCAAATCAATTCATAATATCATCTTTAGAGGTCCAAATATCCCCTTTCATGGCATATTTGAAGGATTAAATGACAACTCTCATACTTAAACATAAAAAAAATAGTGGGGCATAAATAGATATACCCACCATCTACATTAATTATCCACAAAAAAATGATGACGTACTACATGTATCATAGCTAGATATACTCATTATGTACATCATTCAAAAAAATGTCTCCAAAAAAATGTACATCGAAAAATCACGAATAAATGTGTCGGTTATCCATTGGTTTTCTCGAAATTGTGTTAACAAAGTACTCCAAATCATATCATATAAGGCTGAATAAATTCAATGAACTCATATTGAAGTTAATTGATCTCATGAGTTTGATGTGATGACTTTCCAGCCAAGTCCTTCATCTAAACAAGACAAATAAAATTACAATTAGCTTTTATCACATCTAAATAAAAAAGAATGTAAAAACATATTAAAAAACATGTGACCTTCATTTTTATTGATTTCGATGAATTTTCCAAGAGCTCTCGCATGAACTTCAATACCAAAAAAACCACACACAATTTCTCCTCGTTGTTAAGGGCCCTGAAAATAAAGGAGTTAGTATATTACTAATGTCAAATGTGGATACCTAAATATTAAATTTAATTTATTGAACAAATACCTTAACTTTCTCCCAGTTTAGTAATGATCGTTTTCCTTTGATTGTCAAAAACGATCTAATTCCACTTCAATAAAAAAATATAATTATATTACAATTATGTAAAATGAAATCAATAATTTTATTATAAGCATTTATTTAGGACACTAGCTACTTACTTGTTTATATAGAGCTTAAGGTCCAAGCTCGGTTCCCCGTGTAAAGAATCAACCCGAAACACATTGTTCGAAATAAAGTCGATCACAAGCAAAACCCAATGATACCTATATTATGAAGAATAATTGGAGATTAGGAATATTATACATACACACATTTATTATGCTAAAAAACTTATACATGTCTACAAAACTTACCGGGTATTGAATGGAATAACAAATATTTGTTTTTTTGATGCCTTCTGTAAAGTTTCTGTTATAACTTGATGCCCAATGTTTTTAGAAAATGCGTCCCGAATGGAGGGGAAATTTACTAATCTAATAACTTCAAAACTCCTTCCAAAATTTTCATATAGGCATCTATACATAAACCAAACACACGTGAATTAGAAAGGCATCCATTTATGCAAAAATGTAAACTCCATCTAACCTCATGTATGCATTCACAAATTAAATAAAACATGGTAAAACTTAAATCTAACCTCATGTATGCGATAATGCAAACTCCATATAATTCTTGCATCTTACAAAATCGTATTAATTCATTTTTTGAAATATAGGTGAACTTAAGATCATCATCAAAAATAGCCACCGGAATCTGCACCGTATCCATCGTCATGATATTATCAAGCATATTAGCAAATACAATAATTGCGCCATCTTTGCCACCGGAATCTTTCTTTTTTCCTTACTTTTTACCTGATCAACAATGTCAAAATACAAAAGGTCAAATTACAATTATGCTCACATTAACTAGTCCAAGTTGAGTACAAACTAAGTAATTCACTATAAACTAGGTGTATTTATTAGCTCTTTCAAAATAGACAATTCATCGAAGAGAAATTGGTGAGGAACTTGATCCGAATGTACAATGTGCGTCTTTGAGCGTGTGATGTTAATAAATATACAACTGTTCTTTCCCCTTTTTTGTTGAATACCTCCAACAGATTTAAACAATTAAAGATTGAACTTCATTATGTAATATACCATCAAAACAGTCTCTAAAGCCGATTTTTTCGCCATCGAATGCAAGACAGTCAGTATCTGCAATGCACAATGAAACACGAGCACATGAAAATAGTTGATGACTTTAGTCTAAATAAGGCTAATTGGGCTATGTTGAATGGTAATTTGGGTAAAACCTATTTACTCAATGGGTTTTGGCCTTCTATATCTGGGACGGATCCATGTTCGGGCATAATTCGGTTATGTTGAGCTCGAACTTCTACATTCAACAAATGCTAAAATTGTTGTAATCAACATTCTAAAAAGATCCTTGGGAAGTCGAACGACGGGAGACTGCCTAGTGCATAGGGTTGACTTTTATTATTGGATACAATCTTATAAAAAGATCAACTATTGGCATGTAATAATTCAACAGAATGTCTAAATCAATTTAATAATAATCAATGTTTGAAAAAAGCTAAAATATCCTTTATATGGACAATCAAAATGATTTCGTTTGATCTTTTAGGTGCTTTGCTTGATCATTGACAATGAACTCAAGTTATTGAATATGGCATGGATAATGAATTCAAAATGCGGTATGGAATGTATAAAAAAAGAAGTTACCTCAACACATGGCAACACAAACTCTTTAGGCTAAGCAACATGTGAATTGTGTGCGTCTTTAATAACATACATCTCCGCGTTAGGTATTGGTACAAGAAGATATGCTTGAGGAGAGTGAACGTCAGTTATTGATACACGTATATAATTATCCCCCAAGCGAATGTTGTGAATGGTATCATTAGGTGAAATACGATCAAAAAAATCCCAGACGCAACAACATTCGCACGTGAATTCAAAGCCAATCTACATTGTTTTCCCTATATAAAAAAAACAAAATGAATAATGAATGACATATATATACTAATAAAAAAATAAAGATCACTAATATAATTAAAGTTGTTACAAACCTTCCCAATATTAGATTTAGGATTCAGCGGTGAAATTATACTTTGTCTATTCAGATTGCTTTGTGCCTATATACACATTAAATATTCCAAAATAAGTATAGTAAAGTATAAGACATAAATGTAATGAAGTTTTACCAATTACGTGATTTCGTTTGATCTTTTAGGTTCTTCATTTTATCATTGACAATGAACTCAAGTTATTGAATGTGGCATGGATAATGAATTCAAAATGTGGCATGGAATGTAAAAAAAAGGAAGTTACCTCAACACACGACAACGCAAACTCTTTAGGCCAAGCAACATGTGAATTGTGTGCGTCTTTAACAACATACATGTCCGCGTTAGGTACTGGTATAGGAAGATATTCTTCAAGAGAGTGAACGTCAGTTATTGATACACGTATATAATTATCCCCCAATCGAACGTTGTGGATGGTATCATTAGGTGAAATACGATCAAAAAACACCCCAGACGCAACAACATTCGCACGTGAATTCAATGCCAATCTACATTGTTTTTCCTGTATAAAAAAACAAAATGAATAAGGAATGACATATATATACTACTAAAAGAATAAAAATCACTAATATAATTAGAGTTTTTACAAACCTTCCCAACATTAGATTTAGGATCCGACGGTGAAATTATACGTTGTCTATTCACATTGCTTTGGGCCTATATACACATGAAATATTCCAAAATGAGTATAGTAAAGTATGAGACATAAATGTAATAAAGTTTTACCAATTACGTGACTACTTTCTCTTTTTTCCTCTTGGATGGAGAATCACATGATTCACTCACATAATTTAAACTCTTCTCATATTTTTTATTATCTCTTTTCTGACTATTTGAGGAAATCTTCTCAATTAACAACGGTGCAAGTGATCTACTTTGATACTTCCTCAATTCTTCCACTACCTCCTGAAGTTGTCGATCTTTTTCTTTAGACTTCTCCTCTTCTTGATGAAGTCTAGACTCTAATTCTTGAACATGTTGTTTTGACCCCCGTCTAGGGATATGAAAGTAAGTTGTAGGAGTGACTCCTTTTCCCACCCCTTTCTTGACCGCTATACTCTAGAGTACCAAGTGCCAAGGTTAAGACGTCTAAAGTCCCTTGAGTTACTAAGCTCCCATCATGGACTTGCTTCTTCAAAGCGTCCTACAATAAAGCAAATTATTAAGAGTATTGTTAAATCATATTCTTTTCAATCCTCATATGTAGTATATATCCATATTTATAAAGATTATATATTATACATGTCCGCGTTAGGTACTTTTGAAAGTAACTCACAATTTTTTGACCAACTTCCTTGATTGTATCGTCTTGATATTTTCTATTTCTTGATTTTCGAGCAGTTATCCACATTAGAGACCTATCATCCTCATCAAATGCATCTCCATGTCTCTTTTTCTGTCCCAATTATAAAATAAAATATAAGAAATTAAGCACACAACACAAAATCCCCACAATGAATTAATTATAGTCATATACTCTACAAATAATATAAGAATTCAACTAGATACCATAATATCCTCAAGACCTGCATACCCCAACTTACTAAGCTTGTAGTTGAACTTATTTTGTGCTCTTCTTTCTCGTTATACATCACTTAATTTCTATGCATTAAATTTATGATAATGTAAGAAATTAACCATACCGTGGATAAATGTTACATTTATATAATAAAATGAATTTAATATACACCTCAAACTTTGGGGATAGTCTTCCTCTTACAAACGCATCCCAATCCTCCTGATCAATAAACTTTTTAAACTTTTCTGGACGGTTCCAAAGATTACCGGGATCATCTTTAAATGGCTTGACACAACTCCTAGTGAGTTCTCCTTTGAAATTCTTCCACGAACAACCAATAACGGATATACCTCCCTGCTTTGATTTGGGGTCCATGTTGAACTTGGCCTGTAATTAATGAATATTATATTACATAACGGAATTAAATAATACCAATATAGACTTCAAAGAACATCAATATAAATTATTAGCATTTACCTCCATAGCTACCCATAAATTCTCTTTTAATGACTTTGGGACTTTGGGCCAACTTGGATAACTTATGGGCACCATTGTCCTTGCCAAAATCCCCCTATAACTTGCGAAATCCTTTCTTGTATCACCATTTGGTTGTCCTTTTCTATTGTAAGTTACTACTGTTCGATCACAAGAAGCCCTTTTGTTTATTCATTCTAAAATAGCCACGCCTCTGACTTTTCGTTGTTTATTACTTGAATTTTGTGATGACTTTGCTAAATCGTCTGGACTTTTTGAATGAAAATCATCTTCCTCATCCATATCCACTACAATGACAAATAGATAGATTGAAGTAAGTGTACATGTGGATCAATAACAAAGAATAACAAATGATATGTTGAAATTAATTGGCAGGAAGCAAGAGCATTATTAATAAAAATAAAACATATGTTATTCATAATTTTACCTGTAGAGACACTCCCTTGTTGTCTTTGGATTTTACATGAAAATACCGGTCACTCTCCTGTTTTCAAAACAAGGGAAAAACATGTACTTCTTTCCACTCGTCTCATGTTTTCCCTTATTTTCATGAGCATATGTCGAGCACTCGAATATTATCAAATTAGTATACACAGCAGGGTATCTAGTACACAATTATTTTGGTGTCTTCATCTCAATAGCTGAGGATAGATACTTATTCACTAAATAACATGTTTTGTTAACAACTTCATCCCAAAACTCCTTGGGCAAAACTGCATTAGACTTCATGTACCTTGGTATCTCAATAAATGTCATGTTCATCTGCTTAGATACTCCATTTTGCTGAGGTGTCTTTCAAACTTTGTGGTGTCTCACAATTCCCTCATTTTTTCCAAACTCATCAAATAGGCCCGAGTAAAATTCCATGAAATTATCAGTTCTCAAGCTCTTTATTTTCTTACCAATCTACTTCTCAATTAAAGCCTTCGGCTGTTTAAACTTGATAAATACCCTTATCCTTTCTTTTCAGAATGAATAACTAAACTTTCCTAGAGAAATCAACAATGAAAGAATATGAATTTTTAAAAATATGAAGAAAATTATGGTTATTAGTCATGCTGGTTTTATTAGAAATGTACTTTTCATATTTTTATCCATCTCTACCTCAATTATGAGAAAAACATGACAGCAATGTCAAGTTTTCCCAATCCTGAGGATTAAGAAGTATGAAAATCCTAGGAAGTATGAAAATCAATAACATTACCCCAAATTTGATAACGAGTCAATTCACCTCATATGTACACCAAAAGAAATTCACCATAAATGATAATCGCCATCAACCATTAAATATAAATTATAAAATGTAAACTAAACATAGATAACTCTTTAAAAAGCATAGATAACTCTAAGCATAAGAAAAACACAACTAACACTCTATTTATTTTTTATTATCAATCCAAATTCCCTCACAATTTACACGTGCACACGAATCTTCACTTTCATTAATCAACTCAACATTTGGCAATCTGTTGGTGGCGACATGATTTTCGGCACATCCAGCAGAGTAGTCATCATCATCACAACCGTAGTTATAAACTCTTTGTGGAATCACAAGAATGATTGACCATTTAGGATCGAGTTGGTCTTGAACATAAAAAACCTGTTTAGCTTGAGAAGCTAATATGAAGGGCTCACTCTTATGGCCAACTCTACAAAGATCAACAAATTTAAAGCCAAGCTCATCTACTTTAATACCATTACCGTTGTTGACCCAATCACACTTGAAAACTGGTATTTTGAAAGTGAAATAATCATGCATCCATATTTCACTGATGACACCATAGAAACTCAAATTTGAAACCATGGGATGCTTATCCTTTGCACTAGTAACTTGCATTATTGTGGCTGTAATGATAATTCCACTATTTTGGCTAACTCGTTCAGCATCACGTTCTTTCGTATGCTAATGACAACCATTAACGATATAACCCTGATATTTTATCACGTCTCGACGAGGTCCCCAAGCTATCCAGTTTAAGATGTCTGAAGCATTGTTGTTGGGGAGATTTATCTCATTTTCAACCTGATTTGTCTTAAATGTTAGTTACAATTTTAATAGTATATTAAATCGTCACATATTGATATTAATCATACCCTTTCACGAAGCCAACCAATAATGGTCTTGTTATGTTCATCTTGTAACCATTTTTCATCTTTGCACTTTCGAGGATACTTTTGCCTCAGCTCTCCATATGCTCCCTATAAGGGTGTTAATAGAGAACAATATTTTAACCATTAAAACAAAATACAATATAGTACATGATTTGTTACAAAAGCAACGAAAAGAGAAATTACTCGATATATGGTTGAACATCATCTGTGTTTTGTAACGCATAATGATGTGCTTGCTCCCATGACAATTCATCCACCTCAATTACTTTACCACCCCCTATTAGTTTTCCATCGCATATTATATCATCTTCATCATCTATTGTGTTTCTACCTAATGGAACCCCAACGGAATCAAGCCCGTGTAAAAATTCCGTACAAAATTCAATTGCTTCTTCGGTAATATAGCGTTGGGCGATGCCACCTTCCGGACGACTTCGATTGTTTACTTGTCCCTTTAAGAATTTCATTTTCCTAAAAACATTTTAAATAAAAAAATATTAATAATGTTTACTTATAGCCTTATAAAGTAATGATATATTTTTTTAAGCATGTGCAAACCTTTCAAATGCATACATCCAACGAGCGAAAACTGGACCACATAGTTCAACCTCCCTAACGAGATGTACAATTAGATGCACCATTCTATCAAAGAATGCTGGAGGGAAGTACTTTTCCAGCAAACACAATGTGATCACAATGTCTTCTTGAATACTGTTCAACTTCTTCATGTCCACTTCTTTTGCACATAAAGCATTAAAGAAAAAGGACACCCTTATGATTGCAAATCTAACATGCTTTAGTAACACGGATCGAATGGCCACCAGAAGTATCTGTTGCACGAGTATGTGGCAATCATGGAACTTGAGACCAAACAATTTTAACTCTTCCATCAAAACAAGGTTACTAAAATTTGATGAGTATCCATCGGGAACTTTGAGTTGAAGCAACGTCTCGCGTATCCTTTTCTTCTCCTCTTTAGACAATGTATAATATGCAGGTGGTAACTACGTCCATTTTCCCTTATCTTGTGGTGCCAACTCCCCTCTTAAACCCAATTTTACAAGATCAAGACGACTCTTGACTCCATTTTTTGTCTTAGCGGGAATGTTGAGTAGCGTCCCTATTATGCTATCACAAACATTCTTCTCAATATGCAAAACATCCAAATTTTATTGAAGAAGCAAATGTTTCTAATACCCCAACCTAAAGAATATTGATTTTTTCTTCCAACATTTGGACTTATTAGGCTCATCCGTATTCTCCTTAGTGTGTTTCCTCTTTTGTTTCAATTTATCCTTTCCCTTTGTTATTTGTGCTTGAAAAGGACCCGTCTTTTTTTCCCAACATGCATTAATATTTTCAACCTGCTCTAGTATTTGCTCTCCGTAATGGATTAGGTTGTTCATGAAACTCTTGCTTACCATTAAAAGCTTTCTTTTTCTTTCAAAATAGATGATTTTGTGGAAGAAATCTTCTATGTGATGTATATACATTCTTTTAATCGAATATAATATGTTTCTTCACCACAAATTGGACAAGCATAGTAACCCTTTACAGCACAACCACACAAATTACCGTATCCAGGTAAATCATTAATGGTCCAAAGTAATACCGCCTTCAAAATAAAGGATTCTTGTAGGTCAGCGTCATAAGCATGTATACCTTCATCCCATAAGGTTTTCAAGTCCTCAATTAATGGTGCCAAATAAACATCGATATAATTTCGAGGCTGTCGCGGACCTGATATCAACATTGTTAACATAAAAAAATTTCTCTTTGTGCTCAGAAACGGCTCAAAGTTATAAGTTGCCAACATAACCGTCCAACAGCTATGCTTACTACTAAGAGTACTATGTGGGTTAATTTCGTCCGCTGAATGTGCTAACCGAAGGTTTCTAGCTTTGTTTCCAAACTCCGACCACTTGTCATCCACAAACTTCCATGCAGGAGAATCCGTGGGGTGACGTAACTTACCATCAACTTGTCGTTTGCATGCCAAGTCAAGGCCTTTGCAGTTTGTACAGATTGAAACCACCTTTTGAACCTAGGAATTGGCGAAAAATACCATAATACTTTTGCAGGCACTCCCACCTTCACCTCGGTTGTATTTTTTTTCAACTTATACCTCGATTTTCCACAAGTAGGGCATTCAGTTGAATCTTTGTTCTCTTTTCTATAAAGTATGCAATCATTAGGACACGCATGTATTTTTTCATACCCCATCCCAAACACAGACAACGTCTGTATGGCCTTTTTCGTAGATAAAGGCAATTCATTATCTTCTGGGAGCAATTGGAAAATAATTAAAGCATGTTTGAAAATCTCGTATTACTCCACCCACTCTTTGCTTTCAAATTGAGTAGACTCACTAGTGCAGACATCTTCGTAAACTTTTTACACCCTTTGTAAAAGGGCTTTTTAGCATCCTCAAGAAACATCTCAAATGATTTAGGATCCCCCATAAAGTCTTCATTTATCGTCTCAAACATCTCCGCCATATCATCAACATCTTCCGGATTTTTGACCAAATTATCGCGATTGATGGGGTCACCCATGTTAACATGTGAGAAAGTTGAATTAGGAGCAACTTCCCCGTGCCATATCCATATACGATAACTTTGATTAATACCGTTCGCATATAAATGACCTTTAATTTCTTTTAAAGTCCATTTAAAATAATTTACACATGATGTACATGGACACTGTACAACTTCACTATTTACAGCATTCCTCTCTGCAACTTTAAGAAAATATTCAACCCCTTGCAAGTACTCGTTTGATAATCTATCCATAGACATCCACGACTTCTTTGTTCCCATTTCTCAAATTGTACCTATATTAAGATTGTAAATATTAGTTGTACAAATGTGATTTTAATAAAAAATAACACAATCCTTAAATCATATTAATTTTTCATTTTCTAATTTGTAAAGTATGCATGTGTTTTATAAGATTCATCTTAGTTTAAGCTATAAATATTATTATTAATGATATAATACTAACACCGCTGACACACATTAACTTTATTACCAATGATAATTGATAGAACGGATGCATTTTAACTCAAGATCCGGATAAAGTATTTGTGTATATAATATCTATCTGGTAATTTCTTTTGTATTTCTTTTGTGTATATAATATGTATTTGTTACTCCGTTGAAAAACAAAACAAAATCAATCTACCAGGGTCACATTTACCATTCACACACATGTTGTCATTCATTAATGATAAATACTCGAAGTGTATAAGTACACTAATCTTTCTTATTGAGAACAAAATTCACTTCTTTGATTCCTTTGGTTCTGTAGTCTTATTGATTTCACCTTCCAATAAAATCACACCAATACTCTTCCAATTAATATTGAAAACATGCAATTATGCTCAGCATGATATCATCAAAGCTCTTCCCCAAATTCAATACTAATTTTATCATTGAAATTATATTATACGGACAATGGGCCTATTTACCAGCATTAAAATGATCCCATCACATTAAATTCAAACTCATATAACCTTAATTGGATTTCATTAAAATCGCACTTTATAAATTTTATTTATTTCTAGATCCATACAAAGTTTTAGGGAAAAAGCGAAAAGAAAGAAAAAATTAAAAGTTAGCTTTCTTGGCTACTTCCCCGGAGCCTGCGGTTGCCACCAGTGGGCTCCGACTCTACGAGCTGAGGTAGTTTCTCCCGAGAATGGAAGAATTCAACAAAAATTCTTCGTTTTCTCATTTTTCCCCTCTTTAACCAACACCCAACCATTTCACCAATACATACATATTAAATTCAGCATATATAAGTCCATATGCAATCTCAAGATTACTTTGGAAATCAAAATTTCTGTAAAACTCATCAAAACTAAGTATTTTTTAATGATAATAAGTTTTAATATGTATTACCGAGTTGGTTGTCAAGTATACATATCATATGCGATCTTAAAGGAACAAGATATATCAGACTTCTTGACTATGTTACATACATATACATATACATATACATATACATATACATATACATATACATATACATATACATATACATATACATATACATATACATATACATATACATATACATATACATATACATATACATATACATATACATATACAGGTGGCGACTGACCTGATAACGGAAATCGTCCAACTTTGAGAGAGAATTGGGAGGTTCCGTGATGAGGAAAGGAGATGAGATGAGCCGTGAGGAGAAGAATCGTGAGCCGTGAGGAGAGTAATCGAGCCGTGAGGAGAGGAATAAACGTGCGGGTATCAAAATTTTGAGCCATAGATGAAGCGCGCGGGGGTTAAAAAATTTTTGAAAATACAAATTAAAGGGTCATGTTATGTAGTTAGGTCAAAAACTTTTCAAAACAATGTCATAATATACAAAATTAAATATGATTTTTATATTTAGAGTGTCATAATAATATGTATAAAATGACATTTTATATTTAAAATGTCATTTTAATAATAGCATTAACCCTTAAATGATATTTTTGTAATAAATGTCATTAAACTATTTTTTCGAGCGTCATAAAAAGGTGATTTTCTTAGCAACTATATGACCCTTAATGTGGGGTTTTCATTTTCTGTTGTGGATATTCTGCATCATTTCTTCAACATCACCCCCTGTACTGCAGTGCAAATGAGTTCCATCGAAGTTTCTTTTGAACAGTGCTTTGTCACAGATGATGTACTGGGCTGCCTATTTGTTAAGGGTTGCACAGTATTTATTATCAACATCTCAGGCATACCTACCATGTTTGTGGAAGTGCCAAATGTCGTAGTAACAGAACTTGGCTATATCAAAATCTTCCTTGATGATGAGCTCAATGTGGGTTGGCATACCTTGTTTGGATTATAAAGGGGGCCATTTTTATTACCTCGGGCATGTCTACCGTGCATGCTAGGGTAGAAAAGGCATCAACTAAGTTATTCTTTGCGCGAGGAAGCTAATGGAAGGTGATATCTTGGAACTGGGAGGCCAGCTCTTTTAGGTGGTCGTGGAAGGGTAAGAGTTTTTTGTTTTTAACTTTCCATCTTCTAAGGACTTAGCTGATGATGAGAGCAGAGTCCCCATAGACGTCTAGGTGTTTGATACCTTTCTTGAGGGTGACTTTGAGGCCTATAGTGCATGCCTCATATTTGATCATATTACTGGTGCAGGGGAAATCTATCTTGATGGCAATGGGAGTGTGAGAGTCATCCGGGGCAATCAGGAGTATTCCGATGTCGCATCCTTTCTTCTTGGTAGCTCCATCAAAGAATATTTTCCATCTAAGGTTATCTTGAGAGGTACAAAGAATATTTATGTCTAAGAATTCAGAGACCCAAACATTGACTTCTTCCATAGGGTAGTTATCAAGGTAGTCGGAGATGTCTCTCCCTTTCATGGAATTATACGTAACATAAATAACATCAAACTCGACTAGAAACATCAACCATCGGGCCATTCGGATGGACATGGAAGGTTTTTCTATCAAGTACTTGATGTGATCCAAACGAGATACAGGTCTAATAGGAAAGGCGAGGATATATAGTGCCATAACTTTTGACTGACCCAGACCAGGGCAACATATGTCTTCTGCAAGGCAGTGTAGTTGACTTCGTACCTAACCAATTTTCGACTGGCATGGTAAATGGATCTCCCTTTATGGGATTCTTCTATATGTTGGGGTAGAAAAGACCTTACTGTAGTATCTGCTGTAATCAAGTAAAAGAGTAGGGGAGACCTGGCTTCGGAGGCATAAACACCTGATGTTGGGTAAGGAATCTCATGATCTTGTCAAAGTCTTCTTGGCATGCCTCATTATAGACTTTTGTTGAATTTTTTTGGAGCAGTTTGAATATAGGATGGCAAAAATAATTTAGCTGGCTGATGAACTCACTAATGTACTAAAGTTGACCCACGAATCCTCGGACTTCCTTCTCTGTCCGTAGTGGTGGCATCTTAAGTATCACTTTTAGTTTGGCAGGGTATTCTTGGATTCCCTTTTTGCTAACCATGAAGCCCAAAATCTTTCCTTTCGTGATGCCAAAAATACATTTTTTTGGGTTTAGACGCATTTGGTATCGCCGTAGTCATTTGAAGAACTTTTGGAGGGTGGGAACATGACCTTACCAAGTTTTAGACTTTATAATCACGTCGTCAACGTAAACTTTGACCTCCTTGGGTATTAGATCATGTAAGATTGTTGTGGAAGCTCTTTGTTGGGTAGCCCCAACATTCTTAACACCGTATGGCATAATAGTGTAACAAAAGGTTCCCTAGGGAGTGATGAATGTGATTTTCTACTGATGGTCAGGGTGTATCTTGATTTGGTTGTATCCAAAAAATCCATCAACGAATGACTTGTAGGCGTGGCTAACTATGTTGTCTACAATCATGTCGATGTTGGTTAATGCATTATCATCCTTTGGAGATGCTTTGTTCATATCCCGGTAGTCAACACATAAGCGCACTTTTCCTCTTAATTTCAGTACATGGGAATGTTGGAGAGCTATATGGGATATTCGATCACACGGATGAAGATTACATTAAACTACTTAACCACCACTTCTTTGACATTGATCAACCATTCGGTACGGAGTTTCCTTAGCGTCTGTTTGATCGGCGTACATTATGAAAATATTGGTATCTCGAGTTGATCTATTTCTAAATTGATGCTGAGAATGTTGTCGTAGGACCATGCAAAGACGTCCACAAATTATTTCAATAGTTCTTTGAATTGCGCGCACTCATGCTTGTTAAGGGTGGAACCTATCCTAATCTCGCCTTATTAGCCACTAGAATCGAGATTGATAACAACAGTTTCATCTTCATTAATTTTAACACGGTTATGTTGTTTGTTATTAACCTTATTAATATCAGTAAATAATTTTTCATTTTCAAAGTCATCATCATTATTAGTTTGATTCAAATTAGGATAATTAATATAAGGCATACTAGGATACTCAAAATCCTTCTTAATTTCATTTTTGGGAAAAATAACCTTAAGAACCCAGTCAAAGGAGGTCTCCATTACATTAATATTAGAAAAAGGAGAACCAACAATAGGTGAAGAGATAGGGTAAACAACAAGGTTGGGTTGAATCGTAGCAGGTTGAACTGGTATAGCATTCCAGTTGAGAAAAGGCTCATCGAAAACCTTGATTAGAGTAGACGGGTCCAATGGTATATTTTCTAAATGGATCATACAGAGAGTTAGCCCCACCGTCTGCAGGTTGAATAAATCTTCGAAATCATTTTCCTTAGAGACCTCGATAACTGTTACGGCTTTCTCAGTGAGAGATTGCAATTTATACTGGCAGTCTTTCACCCAAAAGCAGTTATTTAGAAAGAAGATCTCCATCGCTGATTTCGTCTTTTTGTCAACGTGGTCATACCATGGTTTATAAAAGTCATCGAAAGGGAAGTCTTCACCCTCCTTGATAAGTATTTGATTAAGATAATCTCTCAAAATAGTCTTTACATCTTTTAAACCCCTTTTTAGTCGTAGTTGGTGGAACGCTTTGAGTTCTTCGAGTGAAGGATAATAAATTAGGCCATACAGGGAAAATAGGCCTCTTTTATGACTATGGGCTCAAGTATTCCTTATTTATGTTTCGCCAGGGCTAGTCCTGGAATGAAATTCATGTTCTTAAACATTTGTATCACATTGACATTATTGTGAGAGTTGTGTTCCGGACAGACTTAGTGTTTGAAATTGTCTCCTACTGAAAGGGAAAGTGGATAAACTCAGAAGCTATAGAGAAGCATGTCATTCGTCCCATACTAGATTTCTAATATCATATTGCTGGTGCTGTTATTTTTTATACCATCTCCATCCCCTAAAATGGTGATAACCTTACCTTTGGCAAATAATTTCAATTTTTGATAAGGGGAAAAAGATACCCCTTAGATGATGTGAATCCATAGCCGACCGAGTAACATGTTAAAGCATGTTGATGACTTGGAATTAGGTAATAGGGTTGATATGGACAACCTTTATTGTGAGTGTTATGGATCCTATTACCTCTCGACAGGTATTAATGTAAGCACTCACTATAAAGGAAGTAGGAGTAAGATCACTGACTTTTAACCCAAAGCAATTGAAAGTTCGGAGCGGGCAACAATGAGTGACAGTGGTATTATCTTTCCCATCACTTCAATGGATATATCGAGGGCATAGTTATGGTCAGGGATGATCTTTAGAATTTCCTTTTTGGATATGGAAAGGAGTTTAGTGGAGGTCAAGGACCCAACCATATTTACAACTTCTTTGGGAGTGGTGGAAGGTGCTACTATGGGAAATGTGAGAAACTTTACCAGAGAATTTCGAAGCAGTTGGGACGACATGAAAAGTCCCCATAAGGTGATGTTAGCTTGAGTCTTCTTGAGTTGGTCAAGGATTTTGCACTCCTCAATGGTCATTTCTAGAATGGGATGTTCTTCGGTAACTCCCTCTCCCTTATATGTTCTTGACGATTAAGGATTCGAATATTTATAGTGTATCCATGATCCAGTTATGTGGTTTACTAAGGCGAATAATAACAAGGACCCCGTATCTTCATCTATTTCTGCCTGAATGGCTGCTTTACTAATCTCCCCTAATAGGTCTTCAAAGGATATCATTCAGTAAATGTTGATTACTGGACTGACTTTTTCCTGACTCAATTTATCATTTGAGTTGTCAAACTCATCCCCCAACTGATGGTGACGATATCTTCATGCTAAGAAAAATTTATGCATACAATACCCTCTACTTCTTCCTCATATAAATCTTTCCACTCAATGGTGAGGTTCAGGAGTGAAAGGACCAATCGCCTTTAAAGCTTCAAAGGCGTGAGTAGTTTAGAAATTCTATAGATCTCGTTGGTCTGTAGGGACATGTCATCCATGATCTGTAGAACATTGTCTAAACTGATTTCTTTGACAGGTACCACCCATTTACCTAACTCCCTAGCCCATTTTCAAGGTTCCATGAAAAAGCCACTGAATTTTCAATAATCGACGGTCATCTCCGCGAGCAATTTTAGCCTGAACTCTAAGAGTTGGTTCAATACAACATGTAACTCCATATCTTTCCCTTTAAATCGGGTACGAACAACAATATAAGCCCTTATGAGGAGTGGAAAATCTTGGTCAACGAAGAAAGTAGGGTATAGGAGAAAATACGGGCAAACTTTGAGTAGTTTGGGTGAAATTATGGGCATAATGGTTGTTTTAATGGGCACAATTTGATTAGATGGATCGAATTTTTGGTCTTCCTCTAGAAAGATGGCATTTGCAGGGGTTGGAAGTGGGTTGTGAGTGGTATTGGGTTTATGATCTTTTGGTCGAGCGACGAGACACCGATCAATTAAGCCTTGAGCCACAGTTTTGAGATGGAAGCACCGGTCGGTATTATGGCTCTCAAATTGGTGAAAGTCTCGTTGGGAATCAATTTTGATGTTCTTGGGAAGTAGGTTTGGTAATGGATGGTGGTTGAAGGGTTTGATGAGGTTTCGTCTTAACAAGGGCTGGTAGACTTTGTATAAGGAAGCGTGGAGTTCGATGTACTCCTTTTGAGAAGGATTGGGATAAGTTTTGGTGACCATGAGGCAGTAGGTTGGGAGATATTGTTAATGGTTGAGAGTGTAGAACTAGAAGGCTTATCGTACTTTTTGGGAATGAGCAGTCTGGTCACCTTCTCAGGCTCGGATTCTACCTTGGTAACATTTTCTTCAATTTCTACACCAACTTTTTAGAGGGATCGAAAGTGTGGATAATACTGACCTCCCATAGTTTCTCAGATATGGGTAAAGAAATTCTTATTCATAATACTTTTACTTCTTCGGAAGGTCGATTGGTTATGGTAGCAACTTTATTAATCCACCTTCCTATGAAGCTATTAACTGTTTCCCCAGGGTTCTTCTTAAGAAGCTCTAGATCATGGTGTGTAACCATTAGTTATTTTTGATATTTTTGATAAAATGAGGGAAATTATTTTTATTATTTTTGGTTTTTTGAGAAAAAAGAAAGGAAAAAATGATAGATGAATCTCAGAATGATTACTATTATCATTATGTTATCACTTATATTAGGTTTATCTAAATGCAAAAAAAATGTCAAATAGTTATCGAGTCTAGGAAAACTGAGTTTGAAAAAATATGTAGGAGAATGGTTAGACTTATTTCCAGGCTCATGGACAGAGTTCTATTTTGAAAATTTTGGGCAGTATGCCAGCAAACTAATTATGAGTGCCATAAGTTTGATGTCTATATGAGGTTTATGCAGTTTGTTGGGCTACCGGTAGGCTTCCACCCTTTGACATGACTTCTAGGATATACTTCTTGCTTTTGAGGGAAATAGATACGTGTGGATAATCAATTAGATTTACCTAAATGTAAGTGAATTACCTCGCTACATACCTCGTGGAGACAGTGCATGTGAGAGCGAATTAGATATACTCTACGTACATGAACGAGTTCCCTGCTATATACCTCCCGTAGTGATTTCGGTCAAGCAATACAATGTGGGAGGAACCGTTCGATATATGTAAAAGGTAGTTGGACAATGGAAGGTGAGAGTTATATTACTTAAACTAATGTCGTCCCAAAGGACCAGTGCCCATCACAAAGTGACCCCCAAGTGCGGGACAAAATTTTGGGCAATATTGCAATGCTCTTGGTGATGTAGTGTGCAAAATGCATGATTCTTAATTAGCGTATTATGGAAAGAGTGTCTCTTAATTTTCATGATGAGTAAAATGAAGACTATACTAATGGGGAAGAATGCATAAGTATCACGAAGGGTAAATCTTTCACGGAGCATGAAGACTACACTAAGCTTGGATACATGTGAATGAGTGATATGTGAATATCTTCAAGTGAATGTGTGGTAGTCAGCCTAAGCATGGATCAACTACAAGTGGCGAGTGATATGTGAAAGTTAGTATGGATGAACTACAAGTGGCATGTGATATGTGCAAGTTACAATGGATATATATAAGTGTGATAAGTGGAGGTGTGTGCTAATGAAACCTAGCATGGATATTATAAGTGGTGTGTGAAGAATGTGGGTATAAGTGATCCTATATACAAGTGTAGGTAGTGTGAAGTATACATGGAGGGTATTTACAAGTGAAGTGAAAAACGAGTGAGAAGTGATATATACATGAGGTAGATATGTACAGGAAGTAATCGAGGAAAAAGGGAACATACAGGTAGGTCTATACGCACACATGAAGATAATAATAACTCCCATGTAAAAATAGAGTCTAGTACTCAAAGAATGTAATTTAGTCCCCAGCGGAATTACAACTGTGGCAATCCCTCCCCTATTCGGCGCACGCGCGCTCGAGTTATTCACGCCCTTCCTCGGGGCACTTCAATCATTGTCGATAGGGGTGATGTATCAAGATAGAGTTACCAACCTATTTTGCACAAAATAGAAAAAAATATATATCCTCCTCCATAGAACGACATCAAAGACATACTGATGATTGTGAAACCAATAGTTCAAGGATTCGGGAAGTAAGTTAAAGAACTAGAAGGTGTTAGGCATCCACCCTGACCTTTCAGTATCTCATGGGCATGTGTTATTCTTATCCTTAATAACTCCATGAAGTGTGTGCTTATATATATAAATGGAGAGTTGAATTACTCTACTCGCATCGTGGATAAAGGCAGAGTGATGTCATCCTTACGAGTGTTCCCAAAATAGTAATAAAAAAATGATGTAACTATTTGTCGATTCACAAATCATCATGAAGGAACAATTGTATATATTGGACAAGACATAATAAAACAAGCATATAAAATGCATATATCATGAATATATGATGAGAATAAAATGAAAAATGTATGTCAGAGGACAATGGTGTAGGTTGGACCAAATACAATCACGAATTACAAATATATGATATGAAAATAATATATGAATAAAAATAGGAAAGGACTTAAATCTAGGATTTTACCCGAGATGCCAACGTAGACTAAAAAGGAATCAAAGTCCACATAGTTTTCATATAACACAGGATTGGGTTTATCCCGTAAATCCAACCGAGGACTTTTCTTATACGTGTATGTGTGGAAAAATGATGTTTTAATGTGAGAAAATGTAGTGAGAAATCCTCGTTTGGAATTTATAAGCAACCCCCCTTTTTCTTTTGTATTTTTTTATAGAAAATATAGTATGTGCAATACTACTAATAAAAGTTTGGATATTAATATGAGCGATCTAATATAAATGAAATGCTAAAATAAGAATAAAGTAACTAGTGCAAAAATAAGGGAGTTTAAAGAAACAGTGAAGGGTTTGGACCTTCTTTTGTAGCTTTGAAGTTGATCTTGGATGTTGAAGGGTTATTCTTGCAAGTGGATGAAAGTGGTAGGAGGAGAGGGAAGAGAATTTGATAAATTGGGTAAGGAAAGGATGAAAATGGAATGTGGGGGAGAGGTTTCAATATGGAAACCATGATGACTTCGAGAGAATATTGTTGAGATCACTAAGAGGGATGTTTTTTAGGTGCCTTTCGAAGTGAGCTCATGCTCTCCTTATATAGGGTAAAGGGGGTGCCGATCGGCATTGTATTTGTCCTGCTTGTCAACAATAAACCCTAGACACATTGCCGATAGGCAGAAAAATGAGTTTGCCATTAGATAGTACTCTATACATTTTTAGAAAAAATGATCGTGAAACATTATCCGTAAGTCTGAATCGTACGTAAGATGAACCGTTGAATAGGGTGTTCAGATCCCTTTAAGAATCCATTGGGCCGATCCCGAGTTCAGGAATTAACTGTGCTAAAATGGGGCTAGAAAGCACCCATCGACCTTTTTAACAAGAGGAAAATGAATCGTTTGTCTGAACCATAAGGACGATTCGTGCACAGGATGAACCTTTCGAATGGTTATACAGGGCTCTTCGATGTTTCAAATAGCTTTTTCTTATTTCGGAGAGTTGACCAAGTTCAAATGGGGCTCAAAAGTGCTCGGTGACCCTTCAGAGTGAAACGGGTCATTCATTAGTACCGTAAGGCCGACTCACGCATGGCATGGACCGTTGAAAAGGTTATTTAGAGCCCTTAGAAGATCTAAAGAGCTTCACTCAAGTTACATAAATGATCGAATTCACGGTGGCCTCTAGATCAGTTTTCAGGGTAAAATAAGCCATTCGTCTGAATCGTAAGGCCATGTTGTGCATGGGATGGACTGTTGGAAACGGGATTCAGAGCTCTTCAAAGATCCATTGAGCTTTTGCTTAGGTGAGAAAGTTGATCAGTAGTCAAATCGGGCCCGTGATCTCCCGATGGACTCCTGATTAGTATTTGGAGTATGACCTAGGGTTTATGGTGAAGGAGGAGGTGCTAAAGACCTAATGAGATGTTTAGGGGTTCCTAGAATGTGGTGTCTACACCACCAACTCGAGAGATTGATTTTTTTATTGAATTTTATACTATCACTAAGTCGATTTCCAAGGCATCATATCATATGGTTTTTGTGGAGATTAGGCAATACACCCAAATAGCATTTAGTAACACGATAATTTTTCGATTACAAACACTAATGTATCGTTACTAATTTCAGAAAATAAATTACAGTTACTAATTTAAAACAACCGCTAGTAATTTAGTTTATAAATTTGTAAAAAATAAGAAATTGATATAACCCGAAAAAGGAGAAGCGCGAATCTATTCCCTCCTAAAGAAAAAGCTTTAATTTTTCGTACCCTCTCCCATACGACAATTGGTATCCTATTTCTTATTTCTACTTTCCCATCGAGTTAAAAAATGAACTCCTCATCCAAAAATCTTGGGGAAAATAACCCTCCGAGGAGTGGAATTATAAATCCTCCCTCTCGCCAAATCAACACTTTAAAGAACTCTACTCTGGCCAATCAAAATCAAGGTAAAACTAATGAACAATTAATTCGATTATGCTTCTTCATTTATATTTATATTGGCTATGTGTTTCGATATGCGACTCATTATCAACATGATCTATTTTGAATTTATCATTGGATCCAAAATAAATGAAATTGATTGATTCAAAACTTTGGATTATAAAAATGGCTGACAAAATCAAAATATATGTATTCCAATTTTATTACGAAAGATCATAACATGACACTTGTTGGCTTAGTTTTCTTATTGATAATATAAATATTTGTTCGTATTTAATGGCTGTTGTTTGTAATCATGAAAATTGACCTAGTTTTTGTTGTTTGTTTATTTTTTATTATATCTTTTTTTCTTGCACTTTGTCCTTTATCCGTTTTTAAGAAAATACAAAGAACAAGTTTTATTGAATGCATAACTCATAAAAGCCAAGTTTTATTGGTAGGTTTATACATTTCAATATTTAATCGCCTTGGTCTAAATTATTAAATCATGTTGGTGGTGTTTGAGAATTACTTTCGAGTCTATTTAATTACCGTCAATTCGTTTTCTATCGAAAATTCTTATTTTAGTTAAAAGGCATTTTCTGTAATTGGCTCGACGTTGAAGTCTTTGCTCATATATTGAGTTACCTGTAATTCTTATCTTGGTGATCCATACCTTTGGTAACTGTTAGAGTGTTCTTTTAACTGTCAAGTGTTAAGTTATGTGAATTATGAATCCATTAGAGCACACCCACTTATTATGTCTCCTGTAAGCTTTTAATTCCTCGGAAGACACACCCATGCTTACATTCAACCCAAGAAAAATCATATTATATGTCAGTGGTGGTGTAAGAATAACATTATTGTTCTTATTTCGTAATTATATTGCAAAATGATGGACTAAAAATTTTAATGTCTTTTTTCTTGGTGTATAAAAACTAGTTGATTCTACGCAATGGTCCTTGCTTTTCAGGATAAGGTTCAAAACTAATAGAAAGGCAAGTTGCTTTAAACGTATGTTGATAGTGAGTACATGTTATGGATCAAGCCTCTAGTTTCATTTTCATATCTCTTTCTCGTGCACAAGTGGGTTTTTTGAAACTATAAGGTAAGGAAGTTTAAGAAAAGCTTTTTTTTTATGAATATTAAGATAACTTTTTTATTAATCAAAGTTTGAGTTAATAAAGTTCCCATAAGAGCTTAGTGTCACACCTCAAAATGCTCATCATAAAGTTATGGGGTTCATCATTGAGTTTGGGTACGGGAAAACCTCGATACTAAAGAAAAATGGGTTAGTTCACTTTGACTAAGGCATTCAGCTGGAACAAAGTGGTTCTGCAATTCGAAGTTGTCAGGTTGTGGGGAGTTGGGTTCTTTCGATCATTTGGTAGTTGACGTCTACTCTACCACTGTAGAATTTTTGTTAAGAACATATATAAGGAGGGGGTACCTCCGAGGCAAAATTTGATATTTAGCTAAAACCGCTCCTAGGCTCTAGGCAACTACGTGGGCATGTTGGGTTATCCATATACCGAATGTGGAATTGGTAGTGCATCGATTTTGGGTTGTGATCGGGAATTTCTCTATCACACCTATTATGCAACATCGAGTTGCATCGGTGGGCTGGGTTGCTTATATTTTTGAGGTGGTATTGTCTTAATTCGTGGGTTGTTGATAGTTGACTTCAAAGAGCAGTTATGCTTGTCCCAAAAACCAATTTGGGTAGTTTTCATGGGAGTTGTTGGGCTAGATATGTGTAAAAACGGGATTGCAACAATGTGGCACATGTGGATCATGGGATAACTCCTTGGACACCTGTTGGGATACTAATGCAGCAGTTTTAGAGAAGCTCCATGGCAGTTATGGGTCAGAACAGGTGTAAAAATGGGATTGCATCAGTTGGACACTTGGAGATCATGGGTTGACTCTCTAGACACCTGTTAGAAGGAGAGTACAACAGTTTTGAAGGCAGTTTCGTGGGAGAAACCTGGCAGCATTTAATTAAGACACATGTCCTAACAGTTGGGGATGTCAACTGCATTTTTGTACCTTATTTATAAGCATTTGCCCCTTGTATTTTTAGGCAGGAAGCCTTAGGCCAAAATTGAGTGTTCATTTGTAATCGTTGAGTGATTAATAAAGGTTGGGAGTTGAGTTCTAGTAATTTCGTGTCTTGTGTGCATGTGCCTTATATATTGTGACTTGGTTTGCTAGTTTGCTTGATATAATCGTGTTAAAAGCAGATCGTGTTGGTGAACCTCGTGTATTGGTTGGCTGATCAGGTTTATTGGGAAAAACTTGGTGCCTCACCAGATGATTTTAGAACAAAAAATAATATCCGTGTGACAATTGGTATCGGAGCTATGTTTTAGAGAAAATTCTGGTGTGTTCAAACTAGTTTTTGAAGGGAGAAGTAAGAATTTGTCAAGGTTAGTGCAAGTTTGGCAAGAGTTTTCTTGAATTCTGCAAGAAATGGAAGGAGGCAGAAGTGCAGAATTACGAGAAAGGGTGAAAAAATTTGAAGATTTCATTGCAAACCCTCCAATGGATGTTGCAGCAGCAGCACTCTCAGTAAAGTTAGAAGAATTACGGTTGGAACTGCAATGTGTTCGAACGGTGCAAGAAAGCCACATCCGAGAAACTGAAGAAAAGGTTGAGAACCTTGCTACAAATGTTGGTGTTTTGGCTGATGAGCTTCGTACTCGTTTGGGCAGACTTGATAAGGATGCTGGGTTACTGAAAAAGGCGTGGCTCAATGCTGGGAGTAATAGCACTAGTGGTGTTCGCATCAAGAAGTAAAAAATTCCAGAACCGAAGGTGTTTGCTGGTGCAAGGTCGACAAAGGAATTGGAGAATCTCGTGTATGATATGGAATAGTATTTTAAGACTGCTCATATCAACGAAACGCAGAAGGTTGCAATCACCACAATGTACTTATGTGATGGTGCAAAACTTTGGTGGAGAACTCGGACCGAAGACAAGAGCATGTCTGAGATCAATTCATGGAGTGAACTAAAGAAGGAATGTCGGGATCAATTCCTGCCAGCAAATTCAGCTTGGCAAGTGAGGGAGGCATTGCAATGCGTGAAACACGACAAGACTGTGCGAGATTACATGAAAGAGTTCACGTCAGTGATGCTGGAGGTTAAGGGGATGTCCGAGGAAGATAAGGTTTTCCATTTCGTTTATGATCTTCAGCTTTGGGCTCAGGCTGAATTGAGGAGACAAGGTGTGCGTGATTTTCAGCAAGCAGTGGCAGCAGCGGACAACCTAGTGGATCTAAAATTTGACCGGTCAGATACTGTTTCATCTAAGTATAAAAGTAAAGACAAGGTCATCGCAGAATTGTGCAAAGATGGAGGGACATTACATAACAAGATAAACGGAACTGATGGACATCCAAACAAAGGCAAAGGTAGCAATTCTGGGTGATTCATTTGGAAGGGTTCACACCGGGCAAGGGATTGTCCAATGCGGGAGAAACTTTCTCCAATTCAAGTGGAAGAGTCAAGAGGTGGCTCAAATTCAGGTACAGGAGATGGTGGTGTCAACTCTTTGGTTTTGTTGGGAGGACTCCAAACAAAGGAGTTCGGATAAATGGGCGATTGAAGCCTTGGTATGCGCGGGTTGCAGGAACCTCGCATTACCAATAAAAGACTTCTGTGTTAGGCGGTAAAAACGTGGAGTTTATGGTCCTCTAGGGAGACATTAAACTGAAAAGAGTTTCATTTTGTGTTACACTTGGGTTGAATCGAAGACTTGGTGCTGTTCTCGATGAAGTTGAAGGTTTTGTTAGGAAATTTTCAATGTAGTTGGAATTTTCTTGATATCGACGAGTCATCAAATTCTTTTAGTGGGGGAGGGTTTGTCAATACCCAAAACGCTCATCATGAAGTTATGGGGTTCATCATCGAGTTTGGGTACGGGCAAACCTCGATACTAAAGGAAAATGGGTTAGTTCACTTTGACCAAGGCATTCAGCTGGAACAAAGTGGTTATGCAATTTGAAGTTGTCAGATTGTGGGGAGCTGGGTTCTTTTGATCATTTGGTAGTTGATGTCTACTGCTAACACACTGGAATTTTCGCTAAGAATATATATAAGGAGGTGGTACCTCCGAGGAAAAATTCAATATTTAGTTAAGAGCGCTCCTAGGCTCTAGGAAACTTCGTGGGCATGTTAGGTTATCCATATACCGATTGTGGGATTGGTAGTGCATGGATTTTGGGTTGTGATCGGGAATTTCTTGATCACACATGTTATGCAACATCGGGTTGCATCGGTGGGCTGGGTTTCTTATATTTTTGAGGTGGAATTGTCTTAATTCGTGGGTTATTGCTAGTTGACGTCAAAGAGCAGTTGTGCTTGTCCCAAAATGGATTTGGGTAGTTTTCATTGGAGTTGTTGGGCTGGATAGGTGTATAAAAGGGATTGCACCAATGTGGCATATGTGGATCATGGGATAACTCCTTGGACACCTGTTAGGATACTGACACAACAGTTTTAGAGCTGTTCCATGGAAGTTACGGGTCAGAAGAGGTGTAAAAATGGGATTGCGTCAGTTGGACACTTGGAGATTGTAAGGAAATTTTTGTCCATTATTATATATTATGTCGTACGCCATTACACCATTGAAGAAATTCAAGATTCATATCGTCATCAACGGATCCGAATATCAAAGAAGAGGGGGAATCAAAAGTCTGACAGGACGGACCGGTCCGCCCAGAGAAAACGAACCGATCCGACCTCGGACCGGTTCGCCCCTTTACCGGACTGATTCGCTTGCTGAAAAGCCAGTACACCCCGGACCGCAAGCGAACCGATAATGCCTAAATTTAAAAGAACCGGTCCGCCTCCTCGGATCGATCCGCCTCAGACCCGGACCGATCCGCCTTGGATAAAATCAAACATATCGTGTTCAGATTTTTAAGGACCAGGACTTCTTATTTAATCCCACTACGGGGAGTTGGTTTAGTAAGACTTATACACATGTTTTTCAGAGTTCAAAAACTAAAAGTCTTCTTCTTTGTGAGTTCAAAACTCATGGTTTGATTCACACAACCTTGCCATATCTTTGTGAATCACTTTTGGTAACCCTAGAACACAAACCTTTGTTGTTCAAACCTTGTGAAGAAGACCGCTCTTCTTCTTCATTGATTCTCTACTGGAAAGGGATATCTCCAGCCGCCGACTATAAAATCCGACACCTGAGGGTAATTCTTAGTCACTTGTATTTTCGTTGTAATCCAAAATTGTACGTTACAATATTATAATGGAAATAAATGGTTTTGCCCCTTTGGGAGATTTTTCCTCACTTATGTGTGTTTGATTAATCTTCATGATCTACTTCTTGTTTCAATCAACCTAGTTGCATGTTTAGGGTTTATTTGGATTAAAATGAATTTAATTATATTATTTCTTAATTTGAACGCACGCGCAACTCTTTCAAATTGGTATCAGAGCCAGTTACACAATTTTACCGTGTAATTTTCCGCAAATTTTTTCTAAGATATCAATTCTTTCAAAATTTGATTTTTGAAAATGAGTGTGTTCATTATGGAGAAGTTATATAATAAAATGCCAGTTTTTGATGGGACCAATTATGCATATTGGAAAGCCCGTATGAGATCTTCATTAAAAGCCATTGATGAACGTGTCTGTATTTTGGTTGAAAGAGGGTGGGCACCTCCCTTCGTTACTGTTGATAATGTGATCAATTTAAAACCTGTCACTTCTTAGACCGAAGACGAATTTAGATGGTCATCATTTAATTCTAAGGGTTTCAGTGCTATTTCTGGGTCTGTCACTCCAGATGAGTTCAAACGCATAATGACATGCACCACGTCAAAAGAGGCATGGGATATTTTACAACTCACCCATGAAGGAACTAATGTTGTAAAAGAGTCTAAAGTGCAAAATTTGACAACTCAATTTGAAACAATCACCATGCATGAGACTGGATGTTTTGATGATTTTTATGCTAGCCTTTCTGACATTGTTAATACTAGGTTTAATCTTGGTGAACATATTCCTAATGCTAGAGTTGTTAAAAAGATTCTTCGTTCTTTGCCTAAGCGTTTTATCCCTAAAGTCACTGTGCTAAATTCTATGGGTAATTTAAATACATTAAAATTGGAAGAACTTGTAGGAGACTTGAAAACATATGAAATTGATATGTTTCCTAAAACTGCAAGGTCTAAAGATAAGGGAATTTCACTTAACGCCCAAGAGAGAAAGAGTGAGGGTCGGCTAGAAAGAGATTAGAGTCGTCTAGAAAGAGAGAGGCTGACGCGTCAGATTCTGATTGTTATTTTGACTTGGATGACTTGGCTCTTTTTGCAAAAAATTTCAAAAGGATTCTCAAATTTAAGAAAAATGGCAATTTTAAAGATAAAAAGAAATTTGAGAAAAATAAGTTTGAAAAGAAAAATGAAAAAGTTTTTAAAGATCCTCCTAAGAAAGAAAGTGAGAGATGTTTTGAGTGCTACGGTAAGGGTCATAGAGACTTTGAGTGTGCCCCTCGTCTGAATAGAGAGAAAGGGAAAGTTGTCCTTAATGCAACTCTTAGCGACGATAGTGAGGTCGAGACGGTGGATTCAGGAGATGAGTCACCGCATGAGGGTAACTTCACCGCATTCATGGTCAGTCATGTGAGCACTCCTAGTTCTCCTCACGACCATGAGGATAATGCTTCACAGGGACACCTCGACAGTGAGATCGATGTGAGTGAGGGGGAGGATGACACAAGTGAGACCGAGAGTGATATTCAACGCGCCTACGCTGAGTTATATTCTGAGTCATTTAAAACTAAAAAGCGTAACAAAGCGGTAGTTCTTAAGATCACCGGCTTAGAGGAAGATTTAAGAAAAGCGAGAGAGAGAGAGTCCTCCACCTGCACCGCCCTGAGAGAGAGAATCTGCTTGTGTTGAGAAAGAGAGTATTTTTAAGAAAGAGAGAGGGGACTTGACTAAACAAGTGGCTAGTCTTACGAGTGAGCTCCATTCCTCCGTGGAGACTCGGAAGAAACTTGAAGCCCTTGTTGCCCAGCTGACTCATGATCTTGAGAAAGCACGGGAAGTCAAGGTACAAATCGAGGACAGATCGGGGAAAATGGGAAAGATGCTCCTCGGCCCCGCTTTAGGTTTTGGTGATAGGTAGGGAATTGGTTATGATGGTGCCTCCACCTCCCAAATTGCACCTGGACCAGTTCTCAAGTTTACTACGAATCCTTATGGCCATCGTCAAAAACCTCGAAGGAGAGTTCGACCAATAAAAGGAAACCAAGGCCCCCCTTTGACTGTGTTCTTTTGTACTTATTACAAAAGAAAAGGTCACCTCAGGGAGTTTTGCTATAGCATGGGTCAGACACGACGTACTACTGCTCCACCTCGTCATACTAATGAGTTTCCTAGTCTGAGAGAGCGAGTTAAGTTCTTAACTTCCACATCTCAGAGTTTGATGGAAGAATTCCGACGGATGTCTTTGTCGTTAGTGAATGCTTCTCACATTCCAGCTAAAACCAACAACAACAAAGTCATACAAAAGGTCACCACTTCTTGGGTACCTAAGAAAGATAAAAAGGCTTTTGTTGTTCATGTTTCTCTCAAAGCACATAATACCTCACAGTGGTATTTTGACAGTGGGTGCTCCATACATATGACAGGTGATGCCTCATTTTTTACATTTCTTGAGGATTATCAGAATGGCAGAGTCACCTTTGGAGATGGGAGCAATTCTAGCATTGTAGGACGAGGTACTGTAGAGTTACTAGGATTTCCTAAGCTAGAGAATGTGTTGTACGTTAAAGGTTTAAAAGTAAACCTACTCAGCATTAGCCAGCTGTGCGACACTGACTTTATAGTAAAGTTTGACCGGGACGCGTGTAATGTCTACAATCACGCCGGTAAACTTTTGATGCAAGGGGTGAGGACCGAGGATAATTTCTATGGGACTGAGCCCACATCCTCACTTGTCTGCAATAGTGCCACGATCACTCCTGTGGATTTGTGGCACCAACATCTAGGTCACATAAATATTAGAGATCTCACTCGCTTAGCTAAAAAGGACCTAGTACATGGCTTACCATCTCTTGGAAGGCCAACTTCGATGGTTTGTGGACCCTGTCAGATGGGAAAACAAATTCGTAGTCCCCATAGGAAGTTGCATTCCATTACCACCTCCCGTGTTCTTGAGCTTATACACATGGACCTTATGGGTTCCACTCGTACCGAGAGTTTGGGTGGTAAGAGGTATATCCTCGTGATGGTGGATTATTTCTCCAGGTACTCCATTGTAGGTTTTCTGAGAGAGAAATCCGATGCTGTAGAGTTTTTAACGACCAAGTGCCATGTCCTGCAAAATCAACACGGAGTTACTATTAACAGGATACGTAGTGACAATGACACTGAATTTAAGGAAGCAAAGGTAGATTTATATTGTGATAGCCTTGGGATCAAACATGAGTTTTCTGTTGTGAAGACTCCTCAGCAAAATGGGATTGTTGAGAGAAAGAATAGAACGATCCAGGAGATGGTTAGATCTATGCTTCTAGTTCGTAAAGTTTCTAGGAGATTTTGGGCAGAGGCACTGTCTACTGCATGCCACACGGTGAATAGAGTTTATCTGCGTCCACACACACTTCAGACTCCTTATGAATTGTGAACTGGCAAGAAGCCCAACCTGACATATTTTCGTGTTTTTAGGAGTAAATGCTATATCCTAAGGGATAGAGAGCAATTAGGAAAGTTCGACTCCCGAAGCGACGAGGGAATACTACTGGGATATTCATCGAATAGTAGAGCGTATCGGGTCTTTAACCTGAAGAGCTCTAAGGTTATGGAATCAATAAACATCACCGTGCAAGATGACGAACCTCTGACGGTTATTGATCCTAATCTTCAGTGTGATGATGAGGACTTTTCTGACAGTGATTTACTTGTCCCTCTCTCACACTCTGTGGACCCTACTCCTATGCTAGGGGACACACCCTCTTGGGTTCGTAAGAGTCATGACCCTTCTGCCATTGTTGGTGATCCCACTCTAGGGGTCAAGACTCGTGCTCAGTTAGAGAACGTTGTCAGCCATCTTTGCTACACGTCCAAAGTCGAGCCAAAGAATCATAAAGAAGCACTCAAGGATGAACAATGGATATCTGCTATGCAGGATGAGTTGCTTCAGTTTAAAAAGAATAATGTCTGGGAACTTGTCCCCCGACCTAGTGAGACTAATGTGATAGGTACCCGGTGGATTTTTAAGAATAAAATGTATGAAAATGGTACCATAATCCGAAACAAGGATAGGTTGGTCGCTCAAGGCTACACACAGATAGATGGTGTAGACTTTGGGGAGACATTTGCTCCTGTTGTGAGGCTTGAGTCCGTCCGTCTTCTACTCACCATCGCATGTCATCTGCGCTTCATGTTATATCAGATGGATGTCAAGAGTACCTTTCTGAATGGCATTCTACCGGAAGAGGTTTACGTGGAACAACCAAAAGGGTTTGAAGACCCTCAACACCCAGAGCGCGTCTACTATCTGAGGAGAGCCTTGTATGGTTTGAAGCAAGCACCCCGTGCTTGGTACGAGAGTCTTACTTCCTATCTCTTAGCTCGTGGCTTCAAGAGAGGGGGAGTTGATATGACGTTGTTCACCAGGAGAGATGACGGTGCAATTTTGGTTGCCCAGGTCTATGTGGACGACATAGTCTTTGGATCCACGTGCTCTCAACATGCTCATCACTTTGAAGAGGAGATGAAAAGTGAGTTTGATATGAGCATGGTTGGTGAGCTTACTTTCTTCCTTCATCTCCAGGTTCGTCAGCTAGAGGATGGGATATTCATCTCCCAATCCAAGTATGCAATAGACCTAGTGAAGAAATTTGGTTTAGACTCTGCTAAGCATGCACGTACACCTATGAGTACCACTACCAAGCTTAGTAAAGACACTTCAGGCAAGGGTATAAAGCAAACCTTGTATCGGAGTATGATAGGTAGTCTTCTCTACTTGACTGCCAGTCGTTCCGATATAGCCTTTAGTGTTGGAGTCTGTGCGCGATATCAGGCGTCCCCAAAAAAGTCACATTTACTTGCTCTAAAACGTATTATTAAATACGTGACTGGGACTCTCTCATACGAAATTTGGTATTCCTTTGATACTGATGACCGTTTATTCGCCTATTCAGATGCCGATTGGGCCGGGGATGTAGATGGTTATAGGAGCACTTCTGGTGGGTGTTTTTATTTTGGTTATGCTCTAGTCTCTTGGCTAAGCAAGAAGCAAAATTCCATCTTTTTGTCCACTGCGGAGGCTGAGTACATAGCCGTCGGGAGTTGTTGCACGCAACTCTTGTGGATGAAGCAAATGGTGGAGGATTATGGGATTTCACAGGACACCATGACCATTTCTTGTGATAACACGAGCGCGATACACATATCCCGTAATTTAGTCCAGCATTCGCACACAAAGCACATCAGGATACACGAGCACTTTATACGTCAGTTAGTTGAGGAGAAAGTCGTATCCCTGAGTTTTGTTCCCACCGACCATCAGTTAGCCGATATTTTCACGAAACCTTTAGATGCCCTTAGACTCGAGAGTCTTAGGAAGTCTTTGGGGATTTGCATAGTTGATTGAGGGGTTGGTCTATGTCTAGAATAGGATGCTTTTTCATGTTCATATCATATGCTTCCTATTGCTAGTTTGTTTTATATGTATCATTGCTTTGTTGTACAACTCTTTATTTATTTGAAAAATCCAAAAAGATTTTTATTTTTGTATATAAAAATTTTTAGAAAAGCCCAAAAAGAATTTTTGTATTTTTTACACCTTTTATGGATGAGCATTTAAGATAGCCAAGTCACCAAATTCATTCCATTTATCCATGTGACTGTTTGATAGAGATTTGAGACGCTACATCATTTCATCCATGTGCTTTACATTGTATGGAGTCCTTGAGATGTAATTAGTGATATTTTCCAACATGTTTGACTCTTATATCCTTTATTTCACACATGCACGACTTTATTTGATTATTGCACTTGTCTATCACATGTTGGCTAGAGTGTTTTCATCTCAATTCTGTCTATGCAACTCATAATATGCGATAAAACTTGACAAGATTGAAATGCATGTAAAAATTATTTTTGTGAGACTGAGTGTTTGTTTAAGAATGGGGAGGGGCTACGAAAGGTAATTCGCTTCTTTGCGCAAAAGCCACCGTTCAAAAGGACCTAAAAAATGGAGGAATTTTATTATCCGGGGTCCAAAGAGGTTAAAAGAGCCCAAAAAAATTTAAAGGCAATAAAAAGCAATTCATGCCACATATGGGCCATTTAGGTTTCACCATTAATTCTCCAAAATTTGAGAATTTAGAAAGCCTCTAAAATCTTAGGGAGTTTGGTTGGAGAATATAAACGGGTTTGCACTTCCTTGAAAGTCCTGAAAAAGCATGAAATAGTTTTGGACGTTATTGGTGTGGAAATCACTTTGAGCTTTGATTTACTTATTTGATTGAGTCAATGTCTCATATTACCACCTTTTTACACCAAAGTAAGACTTTGAGTTCATTCGTTAGGAGTATCCGATATTCATCGTGCACATATGTCATGTTTGTATGCATTGATCTTCCTATCGAATTTGTTCACACCCATTCATTTACGCTGTCATTGACTTGGTTATTTTGTACTCATTCATGGTGTGTTTCCTTGTATATATATTCTTTGTATGAAAAATTTTAAAAAAAAATTCAAAAAAAAAATAGTTGTTTATTCCTTATGACACCCTTGCTTTGATGATTTGATTTATTCCTCTCATTTGTCTATTTGGGGACATCATAAAAAGGGGGAGAAATTTTGGGGGAGTTTTGAAGTTTTGAGCAGTTTTGGTATCTATGTTTATCTCATTTCAAACTCGATACGTCACTTGGTATTTTTCTTTATCTCATGTGTGTAGGTACTTCTTTGATGATCTCTGGTTTGCACACCCTGATGAGAAAATCGTTGAGATTCCTGAAGATTCGAAGAGCAAACGATGAAGTCTTATTCAATTGTATCGTTCCAGTTTTGGGTTTATGGAAGGATAGATTTGTATAGGCATTTTGATGTTTGATAATTCGGATGCTTGTTTTTATGTATGTAACCGGCATAGACATAGGGGGAGATTTGTAAGGACATTTTTGTCCATTATTATATATTATGTCGTACACCGTTGAAGAAATTCAAGATTCATATCGTCATCAACGGATTCGAATATCAAAGAAGAGGGGGAATCAAAATTCTGACAAGCCGAACCGGTCCGCCCAGAGAAAATGAACTGATCCGACCTTGGACCGGTCCGCCCCTTTACCGGACCGATCCACTTGCTGAAAATCCAGTACACCCCGGACCGCAAGCGAACCGATAATGCCTAAATTTAAAAGAACCGGTCCGCCTCCTCGGACCGATCTGCCTCAGACCCGGACCGATCCACCTGGGATAAACTCAAACAGATCGTGTTCAGATTTTTAAGGACCAGGACTTCTTATTTAATCCCACTACGGGGAGTTGGTTTAGTAAGACTTATACACACATTTTTCAGAGTTCAAAAACTAAAATTCTTCATCTTTGTGAGTTCAAAACTCATGGTTTGATTCACACAACCTTGCCATATCTTTGTGAATCACTTTTGGTAACCCTAGAACACAAACCTTTGCTGTTCAAACCTTGTGAAGAAGACCGCTCTTCTTCTTCATTGCTGCACTACTGGAAAGGGATATCTCCAGCCGTCAACTATAGAATCCGACACCTGAGGGTAATTCTTAGTCACTTGTATTTTCGTTGTAATCCAAAATTGCATGTTACAATATTATAATGGAAATAAATGGTTTTTCCCTTTGGGAGATTTTTCCTCACTTATGTGTGTTTGATTAATCTTCATGATCTACTTCTTGTTTCAATCAACCTAGTTGCATGTTTAGGGTTTATTTCGATTAAACTGAATTTAATTATATTATTTCTTAATTTGAACGCACGAGCAACTCTTTCAGAGATCATGGGTTAACTCTCTAGACACCTGTTAGAAGGAGAATGCAACAGTTTTTTAGGCAGTTTCATGGGAGAAACTTGGTAGCATTTAATTAAGACACATGTCCTAGCAGTTGGGGATGTCAACTACGTTTTTGTACCTTATTTATAAGCATTTGCCCCTTGTATGTTTAAGCAGGAAGCCTTAGGTCGAAATTAAGTGTTCCTTTGTGATCATTGAGTGATTAATAAAGGTTGGGAGTTGAGTTCCTATAATTTCGTGTCTTGTGTGCATGTGCCTCATATATTGTGACTTGGTTTGCTATTTTTCTTGCTATAATCGTGCTAAAAGTAGGTCGTGTCAGTGAACCTCGTGTATTGGTTGGATGATCAGGTTTTGTGGGAAAAACTTGGTGCCTCATCGGAAGATTTTAGAAAAAAAAATATTCGTGTGACACTTAGTAATGTTCCTTTTGCAGTACTTTGTGTCGCCTTAGAGACATTTGCAGTTAGTTTATTATGGGTCGTGCACGATTTCTATTGCAAATACAAGGATTTTAATATTGTGGAATTTGTTTTTTAATGGAACACTTTTAGGTTCAAACTGTTTAGTGAATCAATACAGAATTATGCTTTTTTATCTGCTTAAATTTTTTGTACTTTTTCATGCTTGGATTATTTCAAAATTGTTTTGATTTCCTTTCACAAAAAATTAAACAAGAGAAAGGTCAAAAAGCATGTGTGAGTTCTTATTTTCATGTATATAACCCCATGAGTTCTTTGGGACAAAAAAACCCAGAGAGATTTATTTCTTGTGTGAGTGAGATGTGAGAGATTTAATATGTAACACATTCTCTTATATAGGAAAAAGAATAAATTTCTTCCCATCTCATGGATGTATCACATTAACTTGGTCTTTTTTGTTCTCTTGATGTTTGCTTCCAATTGCGTTTTTTCTTTATGTTTAAAATCTTATTCTTATTTTTTCTTCTTTTTTGTAGGATTCTTGGCATGAAGTAGAGGATCTTTGTTATGTTTAGTGGGCTAAATATTTGATAAAATATCTAAAAGTGTTTTCGACTTTATTTGAGGTTTCATTATGTTGATGCAAAAATTAATATATTCCATAATTTCGGGATATTTTAATTTCATCCTAGTCTAAGAATTCATGTATTTCAATGACTTGAATACTACTCCAACATGTTAATTGAATAATTCCATACAAACCATAGTATCAATACCCATATCTTTTGTAGCACTAACACTATTTCAATTTTCCACCATTTATTTTTATCATTATTATTTACATTACAATATAAATATACGATATGGTGCACAACAAATTGTGTTGTTACCTTCTATAAGAGTACTGAATGGTAAAAAATGGCTTAGGTTAACCACGCTCGAGTGAAGCCGGCACCCATCACAAAGTGAACCCCCCAGCACGGGACAAAATTTTGGTCAATATTGCTATGCTCTAGTGATGTAGTGTGTAAAGATGCCTGAGTCTTAATCAGTATATTATGGAGAGAGATATTTTTTATTTGCATGCTAAGTAAATGGAGTACTACACTAATGAGGGAAAATATAAAAGTATCATGAAAAGTAAATCTAGCATGGAGAATGAAGATTACACTAAATGGGGAGGCTTTGGGATATATAAATGTGAGTGTGTGACATGTGAATATATACAAGTGAGTGTATGTGTTAGTGAGCCTATAGATGGATAAACTATGTGCGGTGTGTGAGATGTGAAATTGAGTGAAAAATGATAAATACATGAGAAGGGAAAATGGTAGATATAAACAAAAAGTAAGTAGAGGAGTAAAGGGAATATACAGGTGGGAGCATATGCACGCATGTAAAAAAAAAATAACACCCATGTAGAAATAGAGTCTAGTCCTCTTAAAGTAATTCCCCATCAGAGTTGCCATTGTGTCCATCCTGGGGTCGCGGATTTCCTTTGGCGTGTGTGCGAGGTGCACCCTTCCACGGGACACTCGACCATCATCATTGTGGGTGATAATATGTAAAGATAGAGTCACCAACCTATTTTGCTCAAAATAAGCAACAGAATGTCATTGCCTTAAGAAAACGGAATGAAGGTCAATACTAATGATTGGAAAATCAAGTAGTTTGAAGATCCGAGGACTAAGTTACTAATAGGAAGGTGTTAGGCACCCATTCCTCCCTTTCGATCTCTTATCGGCATATGCTAATCTTTTCTTTTAGACTCTGTAAAGCGTTTATGCATGTTTATAATATAGGTGGAGAATGGAATCATTCAATCCGCATCATGGAAAAGGAAGAAGCGAATTCATCCTTGGGGATTTTTCTGAAAAATAATAATTCAAAATATTATGTAAGGTTTCATTGAATCACAAGTCGCTATGGAAGATAGAATGTCTTCATCGGACGAAACCCAAGCATGTAAGAATATGAGATTCATAAAGAGTATATATATATATATATATATATATATATATATATATATATATATATATATATATATATAAACATGCATAAAGGAGGACTCGAATCTCGAACTTTGCCTAAGATGCCTACGTGGCTCACGGGGCATCAAAGTCCACGTAGTTAGAAGATAGCATAGGGTGGGGTTCAATCCATAAATCCAAATGGAGGATTTCTCTTATGTGTGTGTGTATAGAAAATGTGCTTTTAAGAGTGAGAGTGTGAAATGGAAATGCCCCTTTTAGAATTTATGGATAAACCCCATTTCCTTTTGTTTTTTTTTATATAAAAATAGATTAGGTGCAAATACTACTAATAAAGAGTAGTGATCGCTATTCTAAAAAAATCGCCTAGGCTTGAGGCTTGGGAGAAACGCCCCGCCTTAAGATTTTTACGACTTATTCTTGGTAAAACCCTTAAGGTGTTCTTTTTTCTAAAAACAACAATGCGTTAGTGAAACGATATCGCCCTTTAAAGATTTTTTTTACAAATCGGACCATTATCACATAAAAAAGAATCAAATAGTATTTTAATTTGCATATACTCAGACATATTTTTATGATATGTAAGATTTTATTATTTTAATAGCCTTATGGTTAAAAAATATTAAAATATATTAACAAGGCCTAAACGCCTTTTCACGCCTTTTTACGCCTAAGGCCCGCCTAGGCTTCTAAGGATTAAGGCTTGGCCTCCATGCCTCGACCACGCCCTACAGTTTTTAGAACCTTGGTAGTGATTAATGAATGTGATGAAATGAGACAAAAGTACTAAAATAGAAATAAAATGATTAATACTATAATGGAAGAATTAGAGAAAGGGATTGAGAATTGAACATCCTTATGAATGCTTGATGTTGACCTTGAGATGTAAATATGTTGATCTTACAATGGTATGAATGTGTTATGGAGAGCTGGGGGGGGGGGGGGGGGGAGAATTACCAAGTGAGGTAAGGAAGTGATGGAAGGGAATGTGGAAAAATGGATTTTTTTACAAAAGGGACCAACTCTGAATTCAAGAGAGTGTTCTCTAACTGACTGAGAGGGGGTATTCAAGGGTTGGTTTCAAAGTTAGGTTATGGCCTATATTTTTAGGGCCATGGAGGGTGCTAATCGGCATGGGTCTTCTTCTACCAATCGGTGTAGCACCTCAAGCACACTGCCAATAGGCAGGGTCCCTGGAGTGCCTATAGGCAGTCCCGAAATAGGTTGTTTGGAAAAATGAGCATAAAATGAAAATCGTAAGTCTAAATTGTAAAAGAGGTGGTCTATTGGAAAGGGAATTCAGAGAAATCTAAGAACCCATTGAAACACTTCTAGGTCCCAAAGTTTACAAAAATCAAACAGGACTCGAAAGCGCCCGCTGGTCTCTAGACAAGTGGTTTTTGGAGGAGAACGAAGTGTTCATCTGAACCCTAAGGCCAATTCACGTACAAGATAAATCGTGGGAAATGTTATTCAAAGCCCGTCAAATAGTCATTGAGCCGCTCTATTCAGAGAGTTAATCAAGGTCAAACGGGGCCCGAAGTTGATCGATGACCCTTTAGAGTAAAATGGGTCATTTGTCTGAAATGTAAGGCTGATTCGCACATGGTATGGACCAGTGGAAAGGGGACGGGGCTTGAGAGTGCCCTCTGGCCACCAAATTAGTTTTCGAGGTAAAACGGACCATTCATCCGGATCTTAAGTTCAATTCGTGCACAAGAAGTACCATTGGAAAGGGGATTCAGATAACTTCAAAGATTCATTGAGCTTTTGATTGAGTGGGATAGTTGATCGGAGAAAACGGGGCCCGAGAGCATCTGGTGGTCTCCAAATTAGTACTCGGATGATAGAGACCTAAGGAGGTTCTCAGTGGGGGGTCCTAGGATAGATTGTCTACAATTATTGTTATGATGAAGATTTTGTCGAAGTATTGCGTTCTTGAATATTGTTCGCAACAATCAAGAACTTAATGCACTGGACGCATAAATTCCTGAGTTGCTGGATTCGGATTTGATTTCATTTGACCGTCGACATCTCCTTCTTTGTTATGTTTATTCTTAATGTTTATGAATGTCATTTCCACATATTCCTTCTCTACCAAAATAAAATTATTCAAGTTAAATGTCATAAGATTTAAGGTCTTAGATACGATTTTATAGTTAATTTCATACGTATAATCCATTCAATAAAACTAATTATATTGATGAATCAGTTATATAATTGTATAGGCATCAGCTAGTCCGCATCTATTAGTTTAATCATATTACACAACAGGCATCAACTACTTTGTCCAACTACCAATTTAGTAATGGATAAAACACCTATAAATAAATGATGCAGTCAAATAGAACTATTCAGACAACAATTTAGGTTATTTGGAATGCGCACTATTGATATGTGCACTATCAACAATAGGAAATGCAGTTAGATTTGGAATAAAAATTATTTGCAAATAAATCAATTAATAATTATTATTCATTATACATGAAATTTTACAATGGCATTGAAATGTAAATAAAAGGCTACACAGTTATATATTTTTTGGGATTTACATTGTTTAGCGACATGTTTAGGCCTTTCGACACTAGTTATATACTTGTTAATGTCCTATATGAATTTAAGTGTGCTAGGGCTTCAATTTGTATCTTTGTATACCATACAAGAGAGAAAAAGGTACAAAATTAAGGTTCATTTTGAAATTACACCCATATATAACTAGGCATACTAGCATTACTAGCCCGAAAAAATTATAGTGTTCGATTTAAGGTAGTCGATACATTGCTTGAAACACTAGATGTAAGCGCGGGAGTCCCCAAATTTAAATTTTAAATAATGAGATGGTTCAAAGATATACCAAACTTTAATTTTTCAAAAATTATTTAATTTTCTTTACATTCAAAGAATAATCAAAACATGAAAACTTAAATTAAACAAAAACGTGAAATTAAACTACACCAACATTTTAATTTCAACTTAAATAAACATTAATCCAATTTAAGTTAAACTTGCATTTTATCAAGATAAATTAATTTTCACTTGAATTAAATTAATTAAACAATTACCCAAACTTAATTAGAACCAAAATAAACAATCTGTGATTTAAATTTAAATTTATCTTGATTAAACCTAAACATGCGTTTTAGGTGAGTTTAACAAGATAAAAGAAACAATCTCACTACACGATGATATACGAGGAACACCCAATTGGGAAAAACCTTCGACAACCCTGACCTAACAAATTCACTAGATATGATTTTATAGTTATAAGATAAAAGACTTACTATACTCGACTTGACTCCCTTCAAGCCCTGACACTTCTTCTTACAAATACCTCCATCTAGAAAATAACTTTGAAGTCCACCGGAATCTTGGAGTCTACCAACGGAGGCATAACCCACCGGCAACCACACATGGTGCCTTTCACAATGTGAGAACACCGCAGCGAAACAAATGTCTTCCTTTTGAGGGTAGTGAAGAAACCCAAACAATACCCTTTAAATGATTGAGAATAAAACAGGTGTCAAACTATCTCCAAACAAAGTTATATATATATAGAGAGAACTTAGATAGAAAGTAAACAAATATTTTGGGTGTAAAATTTAATACCCCGCACTTTTATGGATATTTAAATTACATAAATGGGTGTAATTTGGAAATTTGAGGAAAATCTGTGAATAAGAATTTTTGGTATTTATGAGTATAATGTGATAAATTGAGAATTTAAAGTGAGTAGTAAATATTAGTTTGCCGGCATCGGATTAATATTTACATGGATTAAATTTTCTTACGGTAGTAAGTATATGAGTTGGATTATTTTTATTACATGATGCAGTTGGGTAAAGCGACGAAGGATAAAATTTTATTTGGAAAACACTCGTAGTGAGATGCGTTGGGTTTAATTAGCGAATTTTAGTTAAGTGACTCAGATGGAGATTTCGAGTGCACGGTTGGTTTCGGAATGGCCGAGATAGTCAAAATAGAGTATCCGGGGGGTAGCGTTTAGGTTTCGGGGATTTTCAGACTAGTAGGGACTCGCAATTGAGTAAACGAGTCATTTTTGGGTTTATAAGGGATAAACCCTTATCCTCTTTTATAAATGCACGAGAGAAAGAGAAAGGTAAAGAAAGAAAAGAGAGAAAGAAGAGAATAAGAAGAGAGGAAGGAAAATAGGAAGAAGAAAGGGGATTCGGTCCAAACTCTGCGGGATTCGACTCGAGGTCGTCAGATTTTAACCACGAGGCAAGTGTTTACTTTATTTATTCTCATAAACATATATCTCATATTATAGTTGGTAGTGATAAACTATAAAGATTTTTTTGTTGGTGTTTCTTGAATTGAAATGGATTTTTCGGAAGTTGAACGATTGGAATCGGATAAAATCTCTTATCAGGAAAACATTGGGATTTCTAAAACTTAGTTATTGATTGTTGATTCTAGGATGATTACAACCTATTTTCCTTTAATATAGATAGTTTGTTGTGAAAATCTTGGAGGTATGTTAATGGCCGAAATAGAGTCTCGAAGAAGACGATTCCTTGATCGATTGACGGCCAGGGGTCGATCTATCGACCTTTCAGAATTTTTGACAGTTTCGACATGTTTAGTTTAAATGGGATAAATTACTAAATTAATTATTTCTAGCTTATTTATTTGAGAAAATAAATACCAAACTAGGGCAAATTATTCCTAGCTATTTAAGGGAGTTAATTAGGACTAGGAGGGTGTGACACCCCGACTAATTAAATACCCGGTAGCTAATCCTTTATTAAATCAATACAAAATGCCAAGTTGGTTTAGTTAATAGCATCACTGTCGAAAACATTTTTATAATTACTAACCACCTAGTATTTAAAAAGTAAGTGCCAAATTTTAAGTTAAGTCTGATTAACATGCAGTAAAAGAATAATGAAAGAATAACAACTATTCACTATAAAGAAGTAATGAATAACCAACAACATAAATATAAATCCGGAGGAAAACTCCTCACAATAATCTCACAACTGAAAAATAATACGACAAGTCTGAATCCTGAATAATTACATGCCAGAAGTCTGAATAACTAAAATAAATGAAATGTCTCTAAAAGAAATGGGCGACATGCCCTACAACTGATAACTGAAGAATATCGAGTCAAGATAGATGAAGCGTCTACAAGCAAAGTCCTGTAACTTCCACAAACAGCTACAACTCGTCACCTGAATGAGAATCCTAAGCATGGTGTCCTTGTGGCTAGGCACCTAAAATGGTTTTTACAAAAATAGATTTGAAAGCAAATGGGTCAGAGCCCGAAAGTGGAAATCATTTTAAAAACAGCAAGTGTTTTAATAACATTAAAACATTAAATGCAAAATACATGTTAGGACGTGCACTCACATGAAATTCTCACCTCTCGACTACATGTGCACTCCTAACGTACCGTACCCATCTATAAGACATCCATATCTAACCAAACCGTAATAAGTTCTACCCCTTACTACTCGATTCCCATATTACATTCTAGCGTTATCAAATAAATAGAGGGCTTTACATACTCTGAGATTCTCAATTAGAAATACCATTCATTATCAATTAACCCGTTTTGTTTTCTCAAATCATTACCTTAATATTATTCACAATACCAATCATGAAAGTTCCCATTAATTAAGTGTATATTATTCACGTCATAAATATACAATACAAGCACCCTGAGACTAAGCTGCGGTGCACAAATACTCTGCTATCCATCCCGGTACATCACGTACATAAGGATCACGCATTCCGAATCTCTCAGGAATCGTTCTCAGATAACAACATCACAAATAATGGAGGCGAACACAGTCACATCACATGGGTCACGCACATACCTGCGCTCCCACAATTAGCAGACTTATTAACATCCCAATAAGTCCTTCTCTGACCTATGTTCATCGAGGTAACCAATCTAAATTCGGGCAACACAAGGATTAGAAGGCCCTAAGCGAACGTAAACCTCCCGTGATAGCAAGTATGGTAGGTATGCCATACACATAAAATCAATACATATACTAAGTATGCACACCTCTTAGTAATTACCATAATATATTGGAGGTACACTTCTCATTCTCGTACCGACATATAATGCTACAAAATTTATATGTTCCCGGTTAATATAATAAATTAGGTCGTCAATAGTTCTCTCAACGTAATAGACACTCACGTCCTACTTCATATTTTCCCTTAGGTTCAAACTACACTTCTAGGTTTGACTCCTCATTATATCCCAAACATCCAAAATGTAACAATTAATCATCAAGGGAAGGTTATCTCTACATATACACAAGGTTACGGGACACTCGGGATCAAAACAGGCTAAAAAGCCTAAACTGTCAACTCGTTCGAAGTCTCGTTCGAACGAGGCTGTTCGAACGAGAGTTCGTTCGAACGAAGTGGGATTTCTAACGAGGTCTCGTTTGAATGAAAACATCGAACGAACTTCACTCTCGTTAGAAGTCAAAGGTCAACTCGTTAGAAGCTCGTTCGAACGAGCTCGTTCGAACGACCTGGGCAGGTCTTCTAACGAGTGGCCAGTTTCGAGCCCAGATATTCCTTATTTCGTTTTTCCATCTTTTCTTCACTTCTAATCTCATCTAACCATTAGTCCAACAATTTTTCAAGGTTCCTAATCGTCCCTAAACATACATAGGTCACCTACTAACGTTTTTATGGGGTTAATTTATTATAAACCTCATCCAAATATCAAATCTATACATTTATCCCCAATTTCAAGAACATGAACCCTAGAATTTATAAATCAACCAAGAGACTAATTAAATCCGTTTTCAGTTCATCCAAATTATAATATCATCAGCATACTCATCTAAATACAAATCTACATGCGATTCCTCATCAAAAATGTAATTTTTACTTCCAATTAAAATGGGTTTTTCATTAACTCCCAAGAACAATAACATTTTATCAATTCCTACACATGGAAGAAGCATTCTCTGAAATTAATTGGAATTAAACCACTTGCCTTAAGTGTATCTCTGGATTTGATGACGAATCTGATGAATTTCTCTCTCTCTCTCTGCAGAATCCTCTTCTCTTCTCTCTCTACAAGCTTTCTTCTCCAAGTAACAATGGTGGCTAGGGTTTTTGCCTAAGGGACTTTTGGAACAATTTCTAATAACCCCCGTAGTCTAATAAGTCTTAAGATGTGGTTAGTGGGTTTAGTGGGGAATTACCAAGTCAGCTTTTTAATTCCCAATTTTTGTAGGTTTTAATTCCCAAAAATCCAAAATTACCAAACTACCCTTATACGTTGTCGGTATGGCCTAAAAATGCCCCGGGACCCAAACTAAACTCCCGGCTAGTGTTTTCTGACTATTTGGACCCTTACGGACGCGTTGGCACACTCAAAATGACCATATGATTAATAGAACTAAAATTCACTTTTTAATTATCATAATATAAACCTAACGCGACTGTCACACGCATCTCAACAAAATTTCCAAATTGCCGTATTTAAATCTCACGACAAATTTCATACTTCAATATTCATGTATAATCATATATGCACATTATATTCAAATACCAACTCGCATCTCGCTAGTATTTTAATCCGGATTAATTTCCAATTAATACGCATTTAATTTAATTAATCCCATAAATAAATATCACAAAAATACGGGGTATTACAGAGGGTGCAAAATTGTGTGGCAATTAATTTGTAGTTTTGAGAAAAATAAATTGTGGAGTTAGACATTTGGGGTTCCTAAAAATAGTGTGGGGACTTCTAAATTATTATTTGAGTGAGGTGTATACTTTGGGTTAGTTGAAAGTAAAGTCCAGGTCTTACTAATTTAGAGGTGTTTGGGACGAGTAATACTCGAGGTAGTATTTCGGCGAGCGATTATATATATAATTATGCGCGTAGAATATGAATGTATATGCCGACTATATATTCGAGTAAATCCTATGATGCAAGTAGGATTGAATTTAGGATAGGGGTGCAACCGGTACGGTATGGTCGGTAACGACCCCTTACCAATACCAACACAACATTCTATATGGTAAAATTGTACCGTACCAATTTACCGACCGGTACATCAAAACAAAAACCAAAACCAAATCGACCGATTTTTTGGTTTTTTCGGTATTTTTGGATTTTTTTGGTTTCGGTAATTTCGGTTTCAATTCGGTTTTTTCTCGATAAATACCAGAATTTCAAATTGGTTTATGCATTCGGTAAATTTGTTATATATTTCGATATACCCATTTCTAGCTGTTACAATTTCCAGCATTTCTAGCTATTACAATTTCTAGCATTTCTAGTTGTTTGGAACAATCAGAAACATACACAAATAGGTACAATTTCTAGCATTTGTAGCATTTGGAACAATAGATTTAAATAGATATGAGACCAAACTAACCGGTTTGCTTTTATCGGAGCCGGAGGAGAGTGAGACGAGACTAAAATGATTGATTTACCTCCGTCAGAGATGGATGAGAGTGAGACGAGATCAAACTGACCGGTTTGCCTCTATCGAAGACGGAGTAAAGTGTGATGAGATGAGGGAGCTGGTGCCTGAGGAGAGTGAGCCAAGATGATGAGCCTCATAAAATGTTTGTCGGAAAGTCAAAATCATCCACACCTCCAACACCGGAAAGACAAACCTTCGCCGGAAAAGCCAACTGGTAGGGAAAAAAAATCACCGAAAAATACAGATGGAACTCAGATCCAAATACAGCTGGCGCCGAAAAAATTGTCACTGGAAACCCGATCTCAAAACGAAGTAACCACACCAAATCGAAAGCCTAAATCTCAAAACAAAAAAATGATGTTCTAAAATAAAAGTCTCCAAAAAATTATTTCTGAAAATCAAGCCAAGGTTGAAGAAGAAAAATAAACGAGAGAGAGAGCTCAAACAAAAATGACGGCCACACTTTTTGAGAGAGAAAGAGGTAAAAAAATGAAATGAAAACCCTCAAAAAAGATCTCTACACAAACCACAATATAAAGCCCAAATGAAATAAGGGAAAAACGGAAATATAGCCAACAAAACAAACGGCTCTTTTTATTTTAACAAAATGCTGCCTAATTCATTTTGTGTTAAATGTTTGATTAATTAAACAAAATATATGTTTAATTAACATGATTATTTAACACTTAAACCAAATACTCAAATAAATAAATTTAAATTCAAAGAGAATATAAAAACTCACTCATGAGAAATAAAATAAATAGAAGTAGTATGATACCCAAAATAATTTGACACTGCACAAAATGTTTGGTACGGTATTTCGATATGGTAATTTTGGTACGATATCGGTACAGTAAATTCGGTAAATCGGTTTTTTGTATCTAAAGACCAAAACCAACCAAATTTTTTACGGTATTTTCGGTTTCAATAAAATTGGTTTTCGGTATTTCATAATATGAAACCAAAAACATTTTTTTCCCGACCAAAATGGTACGGTACGGTAAAAATCCATACCGGTTGCACCCCTAATTTAGGATATAGTCTAGAGATGATTGAGCAGTTATCCGGTACGTCTATTGATGATAATTATAGGTGATGTGATACCTATGGGACCAAAATAAGTCGATCGTATACTTATTTGATTATTACGAATTGGTATATTCCGGATTATATATAAATCCTTAAAAGTGATTAAGGTGTGAGTTATATATTAAGTAAGAGAGTACTTATATTCTATTTCGAATGGGAACATTTGGGTTATTGGCTATCGCTATAAGAGTTCGGCAATTATGGCCCTAAAATATTGAGAAGTGATAGATATTATATATACGGGGGTTGTTAAATGGTATATATGATATGATGCGAAAAATAAATATATCTGTGTGTGATTGGTATATTTGTACTTTAGAGACTGGTACCATAGGATTCCCCATGCATAGGGATGTATAGCCAGATTATATATTTTCTCTAGTGCGATACAGGGAGGTTGCGCGATGTGGGTGAATCCCCTGGCCTGAGGATCGGGGAGAGTATATCCCCAGGTCATATCGTGTCGTATACGAGTGCGATATTGTTATTCCACTTTCAGGAGGGAATATGACCATCTCCACCCTTGTGTATTTTTATCATGACCATGAGTGAGTTTGGCTTGGTACCGTGGTTGATTGAGTAAACTCGAATGCGGATAGGCACTATGAGACTTCATCCTCGAGTCAAAGCTCGATGGGATGGTTATTATACTTATGATTGTGATAGGTATAATTATATTTGTTGTTATAGTATATTGCTTGTATATGAAGATGAGATATCATATAGAGTAAACTTGTATAAAGTGAAAAGAATGATAATGTGTTATTCCCCTTCCGGTAGATTTATATCCGGATTTATATGAATATGAATCATAGGTTCTAGTGAGAACTATATATATATATATATATATATGTGTTATGTATCGAGGGCCTAATGTATCTCGACGATCAACATTGTCAGGTAGTAGTGTATCGGGGGGGTTCTTTGTTTGGATTCCACTTCACGAGACACCCCATGCACGAAATGTAGCACAGTGTTGGAAATGGGGAGAAGTTTAGTCCATAGTACTTGGGTTTATGAGGATTTATAGAAGATGGGTGAAATAGATTAGTTAGGCAGGGTAGCTTAACTAGGTTATTTTAAAGGTATGCGATAGGTGTGCACTATTAGAAGATGGGTGAGGTGTATCTCATGAGAGTGCGATACCAATTGAAATATAAGAGTTTTCATATTTTAAGATATGGCTTTTAAGCACTTGCTAAATATTTTCAAAACTCGGGCTCTGACCCGTTCCTCTATTTTCCCCTCTCTTGATATATATGTATATATATTAGGTGTCCACACACACGGATGCCTGGATGATGATTCTTCGAGTCAGGCATTTGTTGTAGCAGTTGTGGATGCCTGCACATTTATTGTTGGCACTTCTATCCTTGAGATCTAAATAGGATTTACTGTAAAAAACATTCGGGTCGATAGCCCAACTGTACTCATTTATTCATTTACCGCCTTTTTAGTGTGGCATTCGATTTGCTTGTATTATGTTAAATCGAGTGTTCGGTTATTTTATTTTATTTCAGTTGTTGCTTATAAACTGTGTGAATGTTTTATTCACTTGGTTTGATTAAAAATATTAGTTAAATAAAATCTTGACACCAGCCTAATAAGTTATTAGTAATTAATTTGGTTTTCAATAGTGATGCTAAGAATGAAAGATATGAGACTCCTGTTTTAATTTGGTATAGCATTGATCACCCAGTATTTTATTAGGCGGGTTGTAACAGATGGTATCAGAGCATCAAGTTCTAGAGTCCTTAGGAATCTGTGCGGAAGTACTACGCTTTTAGCGTTGCTTTTGATTTGATATAGAGACTGATGAATAGAATTATTGATTCCTCTTGTGAGATTACGTTCTCCTACTATTATGTATTATTATAGTAAATCTTTTGCACGCTCGGGTGAGATTCGTGTGCTGATCAATGAAGGATGACCAGGAAAGGGTGTTATGAGGGCAGCAGGAGGCGGGGCTTAGTTAGAGAGCTGTAAGTTGAAGTCGGGGACGAGGACCACATTGGAGGCCACTCCCTTCATGGCATTTTTGTGTATTGCTATAATGACTACTAAAGTATAGTAATTATATTTATTTACGTACCGCCATAGTATGGAGAGTGGTGCTAAACTTGAATTACCCAGTGAAGTAAATTGGGAAAAAGTTTGAAAGGGTCTTTGATAAGGACCATACGTTGAAGTTAAGTCATGCGTAGGAAGTTTTGTTTTATTCAGTGGAAATATAGGGCTCTAAAGCTTTGGCTTAGAGTGGGTATAAGAATGCCCAGATGTGAAAATTTGAGGAAATTTTTTTTTCACTCGTTGGAGCAATGTCAAAATGGTGGGAACGGTAGTCACTATGTTTCGGGGAATAGGATGGTTTGCTCATAGAGGGATCTTCTAGATGGTTTTAATCGCGAGTTCCTTTGATTTAGCAGAAATGAAGAGGATGAAGTTCCTGAATTATTCACATGAGGATCGGTCAGAGGCCGACAGTGAATAAAGAGTTATATGGATAAGTGAACTTTGTAACAAGTTAAGGTAAGTACAATGAAGAGAGAGTCCTTTAGAGGAATGATAAGCTCACTAGTAAGTGTTGCTAACACTCATGGAGAATTTGTGTTCGTGGAACCCCATTGGTGGACATCCACTCGGGGAATTCATTGAAATAGGGTTGTTGAGGCCGGTAGTGGAGTTTTTCTTTTGAAGAATAAGTTAAGGGAATTATAAAGGTAATTTTTAGGATTGAGGCTATAGAGTCCAAGATACTGATAACCTTAACATGTTTAGGGTGGCCAGAGATGGGGAATGTTGCAATGTGGAGTGTAGAACCACACGGTTAGTCCTTGCCCAGTAGGAGTTAAAGGACAAGGGCAGGATGCCTAGATGGAGCATTGATTAAAGTAGTTTTGGTTTGGTTAAGGTAGGTATAATATGTCCGGGAACCATTTGGAGTAGCTAGGGTAATTGGCAAGAATGTTGTTATGAATTTCACCTCGGATGAAGGAGGTATATTCCGTGTGGCAAGATTGAGTCACAGTATTTTATTAGCCCTAGATTCGTGTGTGATTCGAGTTTATTGGTATTATCGGTAACATTATATAGAGTATGTCTATATGTTTCCACGGTAACGGGGCTCTATTTTCTTCATTCTCTGTGAAAAACGGGTGTTGGCATTTTGAGCTTATATTGGTTTGCGCTGCTCGTTTTGTATGTGTTATATGAGTATGGTACTATTATAAGAGTAATGTTATTATATTATCGGAGAGATAGAAAGATAATGATTGCAAGCCTAACGTATCCGCGATTCCAGGGTGGGATGGGTTGTTGTTGTGATATCTCACCTGGATACAGGTTGAGTTCGCCTTTATTATATGTTTAGATGGAACTTCGATGAGTACATGTTTCATTGCCATGATTTTTGTGCATGGAGACCTTATATGTATGATTTAAGGTATGCAAAATTTAGTGTTAAGTTGTGAGTTTAAGCTCGTTGTTGTTTGCACAAAGGACTTAGTGTTAGTACAAGTGCCTTGTGGTATGGCTCCTGGAAAGAAGTAGGAGTTCTGACCACATTTTGTTAGTAGACATGATGGGATTTTCCCGGTTGCACATTTGAAGCTAACGAACCTCCACGCCCGATAAAGTTAAGTAGTAGTGTATATGAGGGGTTCCTTTTTTGCATTTCGCTTGCAAGACACTCCACGCATGAACCTTAATGACATCGGGAGTGAAAAGATGTTATTGGATGCAAGGATGTTGGTTTTGATGATAAATTAGATGAGATTCAGGTTATGATTAGGGGCTAATAAAAAGTAGAGGTGCTGTGGAAAAGCACTTGAAATGTTTATCTTAACGCAAGTGTGTGGGTGGGGCAAGGCAAAGGAAATCGGGTTGAGTCTTATAGCCAGACCTTGAATTGAAGGAAAACTCAGAGGAAATATGTTTTGGGTATGATGTTCATAACATTTTTGCAGAGAATAGGCGCCCCGATTAGTTAGACTTTCCTTTTCGCCAAGATGGAAGGACATACTGGCAGAAGTACATTAGTAGGTTAACGAGGTAGGATATTAGAACGTATCGATGGTGTGCCTTAGACCTTTATATCTTGATGGCCGATGATGCAAGGAAGTAGTGTAATGGGAGGGTTGTCTAGATTTCACTTCGCAAGACATCCCACGCATGAAACAGAGCGAATGTCGAAATTTGAGAGAGGTCTTGGGCACTAGGGATATAGTTAGGTAAGTACTTATGTTACGTGTATAGGAAACACATCGATCTTAGGGTGATTAGGAAGTAAGGTCAGTGGGTCATGTGGCACTGTTTTAGGAAGATTGCGGTGAGTTAACCACGAGAAGATTGGTGGGTTAATTTTAAGAGGGATTGGGTTTCCAGGAATTAGAAGAATGGAATTTCGAGTAACTCGGGGCACCAGGACGAAAAGAAAGTGAGGCCCATTTTTTTAGAGAGAGTGTTACGTCTATGATGTTTGCAGTAGTGGTGCAGATAAGCACGGATTATAAGGTATGTGCACACCTTGGTAAGTTGATTTTATAAATATCGTCCGAACTAGAAGAGACGTATTATATAAAGCTGAAGAATATTCTTTGGTGTAGTTATAAATGAGATTGGAGTTTGTTAGATGGAATATCATAGGAGACATGTGATAATCCAATTGTATAGGTACAATAAGAAGTAGCACGCCCAAACTAAGCGATGATACAAACGGGAGTATTCAAGCAATAGTGTAATTTCCTTTTTGACGAAAATTAGATGTCCTGGTGTAGATGAGTGGACGCCTAGTAGTGGATCTCCGATGGCATCAATAAGTTAGAGCGACTATTATAGGCTTATTTTCTTTATAGGCGGTTATATAAGTGCCAGGTGCGATGTGACGTTGTTAGAATCAACCTTATAAACGAGGTAGTGTTGTACCATATAGAGATTTAGTAAGGCTTGTTGTTAAGTTAGGTCGCTAGAGTGTAAGCCTTGAGATAGGTGGGTACCGTAAACGAGTGTATGGTACAGTGCCATTGGGTTAGTACCATTCGACTTTTGTGGACTAGGTTGTAGTGTGATTAGCGATCCTAGGTTGGTAGTTTGGTCATATTTGAATTTCGGGGAAGAAATTCCATTGTAAATGGGGGAGAATGTAATACCTTGCACTTTTATGGATATTAATATTACATAAATAGGTGTAATTTGGAAATTTGAGGAATTTATGTGAATAATAATTTTTGGGATTTATGAGTATAATGTGATAAATTGAGAATTTAAAGTGAATAGTAAATATTAGTGTTGATGTAAAAAACTAGATTGCTTCTAATTATTTAATCACAGATAAATATAAATGAGACAAAGAATTTTAAAGTGGTTCAGCCTTATATGAATGGCCTACGTCCACTATTATGTTATTGCTGAGTGTTTGGGAATTCTCGATTACAAGTACTATCAAGAAATTCCGGTCCCCTTGAATGAGGGTGATACAATGTATTTATAGCCCTTGGGCTGTAATCTGAAAAAGTGATACATTAAATGATATACATATGAAAGGGTAATTCATTTAATGCTGTTCAAGCGTGTGTGTCAAGATGGTAATCATTCAATGAATAGTTGAACTGTTGATTATCTGGCAATCAATGATGTGGTCGAGATGCAGCTCGAACCGCCTTAGGTGCTAGTCGTTCAAGAGTTCCTCGGAGCGCTGGAGTTCCTCGGAGCGTTGGAGTTCCTCGGAGAGCTGGAGTTCCTCGGAGCGTTGGAGTTCCTCGGAGTATACTTGTTGCTCAGAATGAGTCTGACTTGGTCGGGGGAATAGACTTCCTCGTTGCTATTGTGCCACGTAGATCGACACGTGTCTTCTTGTGATTCGTCTATATCAGCATACTAATTTTGGTATCAATAGAAGCCCCCAATGTTTTATATTTCGAACTTTGAGGAGTATGGAACATTCTTTCTCGGTATATGGCAATATTAAATGATCTTCCTGGTTTTTAGGAACATTTCTCCGTATTTTGAATTTCCTTCCAAATTCGCAGAATCCGCCTTTTTGAATTTTTATAAGCGCTTCGAGCTTCGTGTACTTTTTGTCCTTTTAGCCGCCGGTAGCGTAATAGTTTCCTTTTTGTAATCATTTATTTTGCCGTTTCCCAAGGCAAAGTATTTAAACTTCATAGACAATATCACCGTCTTCTACCTTTTCCAACTTATGCTTTCGAGTTTTCCATAGTCCTTCTTTCTCTTGTGCGTTCATCCTTGTTTTCGTTCGTCGTCAAAAAATCTCACTTTTTCCTGTAAGATCTTCTTCCTTCTTCTTCATTTCTTTTATTCACCATGGTTTATATTATTGAATCTCTTGAGAAACTCCGTTCTGATTTCTCTATTCCGTCTTGGGTAACTTTGGAGGATCTTTCTGAGCCTTCAAATTATTTTAATTTGGCTGAGGGACATTGGTTCCCCAGTCTCTTTATTGCTGAATGTGGATTTTCTTTTCCACCAAACCCTCTGTGCTTAGAGTTCTGTCAGTATTTCGATCTTGTTCCTGCAAAAATAGCCCCCAACACATGGAGAATAGTTAATGGGGTGCATAGGTTAAATCAAACTCATGGAACTCGTATAGGAATTCCTGAGATTATGTACTGTTATAGATGGGTTGTTCTAGACAATGTTTATTATTTAAAAACTAGATTTTTAAATAGGGCTTTAGTAGTCAATCTCCCTGATGCTAATAGGGATTATTTTGAATATGGGGTAGTTATCAAAAATTGGCAACATGCCCCTTTGGTTGGAGACGAAGTATATGAAGGTCCCAAATGCCCTCCATATGGCAATGGGATAGGTTATTTTCATCTTATTTTATTTCTGAAATTATGATTTCATTATGTTTGATAAAATGTATGACTGATATTTCACTATGTATTTGTTTGCAGTTGATAGTAAGAGAAAAGCTCCCAAAGAATCAGAAGTTAATATAAAGCATTTGAAACATATCTGGAGTTTTCATCAGAAAGTTGCAGACAAGCACGTCAGGTCTGCTTCATACTTGTTGCAGTACAGGAGCTATACATCATCCTTTACTGCTCGTCCTGTGGTCAGCATTAGTGAACCATTGCTAGCTTCTGAGGATTCTTCACCAGAATCTCATATTCCTCTAAGTCATAAAATGGGTAAAAGAAGAGTTCCTGCTCTCTTTGAGGAGACTACCTCTGCTGGAGATGGGAAAAGAAACAAGATTGATGTCCCAAAGGGGATAAAGAAAGTAGATGCTGCCCCTTCTGTTGCTCCTCAGAAGGCTGCCGAGAAGCCCCCAGTGGCTCCGAGCAAGAAAAGTGCTTCTGTGGAAGCGGTCACCATCTCCCTCACCAAAAGTTCTTTGGTTGAAACTGCTGAAGTGCCACTGAGGAGATTGAAGAAATCCTCCTCGGTCAGTTTTTCTGAAACCATTTCCCAGCTCCAAGCTAGTGGAGCTGGTGTTCCAACCATTATTCCCCCGAGTTCTGCAATGAGCTCGGTAAAGACTTGGACTATTCCTGAAGTCCAAGGAATTAAAGAAAACATGTCTAGGGATATGATGACATCCCTAGCTACTCGTCTCATTGCTTCAGTAAGTTTCTCTTATCCTGAATTTTTCTTTCTTTCAGTCAATATATGTATCTCGGCACTGACTTATCATTACCTTCTTTTTCAGCTGGTGAGTTATTTTAACACCATAGTGAAGAAAGATGAAGCACTCAAGGCTTCTAGCTCCTCGTCTGGAGTGGAGGATGCTTTTCTGGGTTTGGCCCAGTCTTTGAAGGATTCCCGTAAAAAATATGACGAGGATAGGGGTGAATGGGAGAAGAAGTTGGCTGCATCTGAGGCAGAGAAGGTGCAGTTGGGAAACAAAATAAAAGACTTAGAGATAGAGAATAAGAAATATGCCGAGAAGCTTACAAACTTTGGGGAGCTTGAAAATAAGTTGAAGTTGGCTGAGGAAGAGCTAACCCTTATGCGAGAAGTAAATCGCCAGAAGGAGGAGGTGGAGGCCAAGTTGAAAGCCTCCGAGGATCTTCTATCCGAGAAGCTCTCCTCGGAGAAAATGAAAAGAAAAGTGGTTGTGAAAAAATCTTTCCGCAGCGGTTGGGATAAAGGATGGGATAGGGGTAGCGGCAATGATGACCCAGGTCAAGTATGGGAGTTTGAAATACTTCCGAGATGGTTGGGTTGCTGCCCTGCAAGAATTGAAAGTTAATGAGGACTCAGAATTGTTTCAACAACATCTGCCTGGTCCTCCCCCAGCTATTGAGGTTGAAGAAGAGGATGAAGCTGCCTCCGAAGAATCTTCAATGGTAGTGGGTGATCTCATCCTTACCCAGCCTGCTGACGAGGAGCTTTCATCTCGGCCTTCTCGTCCTGAACAAGTTCCAGTTCTTGTCGATCAACTCGTTGTTCCCACTGAGCAACCGAGCTCCTCATCCTAGCCTCCCGAGAAAGTCTTGGGAGACAAGGAAAAGGTGTGAAGTTGTTCGGTATTCTCTTTCTATTTTTCTTCTTTTTCAAATGTAACAAGATCTTTGTAACTCTGCACGATGATCTAATAAAAGTTGAGTTCTTTTCTTCCATATGATTGCCTCTTTTCTCTTCTGTACTCTGTCTTGATCTTCTTTTTTATGGTTACGTTTTCTTTCTCTGCTAGTTTCTGGCCAGGATGAATATGCTATCTGCTAATAATACAAAGCTGATGCAGCAATGTCATGAATATTATAAGGCTGGTCACACAGAATTGATTGTATCAGAAGTTGCTGACATCCTCGGTCATGATGCTTCAGAGCAGGCAGTAGAAGCTTATCAGTACTTGAAAGACTTACTTGACCGAGCTGTGGACAACAATGTGTCTTACTACGAGATGATTGAAGACTTGCAAGGTACTCTCGATGAACTTCAGCATCAGCATAAAGAGTCTTCAGCTCTTTTGCACGAAGGATATGAGAAGAAACTCAAACAACTTAGTGCTGAAACAGGTTATGACAAGATGCTTGCTGGATATGAAGTGAGAGAGAGAACCCTAAAGGGTGAAGTTGAAGAATGCAGACAGATCGCCGAGCTGCTGGAGCAAGAGAATAACAATTTGCAGAAAGAGTTGGCACAGTATAAATCTGCAGCTTCATCTTCCACTGCCTTGGTACCGATCACCGATGAAGGATTCTCATTTTTAGAGGTTGAGAATGCAAAATTGAGGAAAGAATTAGAGACTTTGAGAAGAGCTGGGCCTTCTACTGCTACTTGGGGACGAGGAAGAAATTCTCGTGGACGAGGAAGAGTTGCTCATAATGTTGACGAGGAACAAAGTATTCAACCTGCTCGGGGACGATCAAGAGGTCTTCATCGTACTGTTGAAGAAGCTCGTACTCAATCAACATTGGAATATCAAGCGTTCCAATTGAATGCAAAAGATCGGGCTTTGTCTGAAATGTCCAAGAAAATCCAAACTCTGGAGGATCGGCTTGCTTTGACAAAGTCTGCTCTGAATAAAAAGGATGTTTTTGCCAGAAACCTTCACGAGCAGTTAGAGAGAATAACTTTCCAATTCCACAAACAACCTCGTGAGTTCTGGATGCTCGCCTTGAAAATTCCAATAATGAAGGTTATAAACAGGGATGGTTAAACGCCCTGGGTGTATTAAAACTAGAGCATGACCATTATTTATGGGATTATCATGCTCCTGGGCTACTAGACTTGCCTATGCCACCTTATAAATTAGACGTGGAATGGATCCCAGCTCGTGCCATTACTCGGAGCTTAATTGCAAAATACCTCGGTGACTACAATCTTCATTCTCAGATCGAGGTATCTCGTCCTGAGCATCTACTGGACACACCTTCAGTAATGAACGTCAGAATGCTTCAAGATATTAACTTCATTAATTCTCCCCTTTGCTTGGAAGATCCTCCTGCTGGCGAGGAGCCTATATCGAAAACTGAAGGAAAAAAGCCAATAGAATAGGAAATTCTGATGTTATAATTAGTACACAATTTAATATCAATGTAATAAACTTGTGTAATTCATTTTGACTTTAATGAAAGAATTTCATTTTTGTTTGCAAGTTTGTATTGCTCTTGTATTTGTCAAATACTTTATATTTGTGCTTGCATAACAATATTGTGTGGTTCATCGACCAACTTAGTAATAAAAAGTTACAAGTGTCAGAAATGTTGCTCGATCACTTAATAATAAAGTAATGAGCATAAAAATGTTTAAAATTTCTCCCAACCAACCAAGGTTGTTAAATTGTGCTTGTTGACCAATTATAGTTAATGGGTTTTTATCCCCGACCAGCTATACTTGGTACTGTTTAAAACATTCACCCCTATCCTCGTCGACCAACTACAGTTAGTGGATTTTTATTTCCGACCAACAATACTTGATTCAGTTTGGAATATTTTGTTCTTCGAGGAACTTTTATGTAATAAACTTACTTCCCAACCAACATAAGTTGGCATTTGAGATAATCTTACTTCGCGACCAACATAAGTTGGAATTTGAGAGCATATCTTGTTTCCTAACCAACCGAGATTGGCCTTTCATCGATAATCTCGTGTTCTCGCTATTTTACCAACCGGAGTTGGTCTGAGTTCAAACTATCATATCCACTAACTCTTTTACCAACCGGAGTTGGTCTGAGCTAATGTACGCCTCCTAACCAAAGGAGTATGGGGTGTTCTCGCCTTTTTACCAACCGGAGTTGGTCTGGGTTCGAACTATCATGTCCACTAACTCTTTTACCAACCGGAGTTGGTCTGAGCTAATGTACGCCTCCTAACCAAAGGAGTATGGGGTGTTCTCACCCTTTTACCAACCGGAGTTGGTCTAGGTTCGAACTATCGTGTTCTCGCTCTTTTACCAACCGGAGTTGGTCTGAGTTCGAACTATCATGTCCACTAACTCTTTTACCAATCGGAGTTGGTCTGAGCTAATGTACGCCTCCTAACCAAAGGAGTATGGGGTGTTCTCGCCCTTTTACCAGCCGGAGTTGGTCTGGGTTCGAACTATCGTCTTCTTTTTACTACCGAGCGGCGTTGTGTGCCTAGCAGCGTAGTGTTAAACACTAGTATTCCCCGAAAAACTTTTAATAAAAGGAGAGAAGATTGTGAAATATCATCGTTTTATTCATATTGATGGAACTGCTGTACATTTTACATCACTGATAATACTTGCGTAGGTGTTCAGCATTCCATGCATTCTTAAATTCCTCTCCTTCTAGAGTTGTTATTCGGTAAGTTCCTGGTCGGACAACTGCAGTAACTCGGTAAGGTCCATGCCAGTTTGCTTCCAACTTATTGTGCTTCTGAATGACCTTCTTTAGCACGTAATCTCCTTCTTTTAAGTCGCATTTTTTCACCCTCTTGTTGTAGAACAGGGTTGTTCGCTATTGATAAGCAGCATTCCTAATGGCTGCCTCTTCTCTAACTTCCTCGAGCATGTCCAAATCTAATCTCCTCATCAAGTCGCTGACTGGGGAATTGAAATTCAGCACTCTATGTGTTGGAAGACCCAACTCGGCAGGTATTACAGCCTCACTTCCAAATGCCAACATATATGGTGATTCTCTAGTTGCTGCTCGGGGAGTTGTTCGGTAAGCCCATAATACTGACTGTAGCTCATTAATCCAATTAGCTTTAGCCTCACTTAGCCTCTTCTTCAAACCATTTAGTAATGTTCTGTTCGTCACTTCAGTCTGCCCATTTCTTTGAGGATGGCCTGGTGCTGAATGAACCTTCAAAATGTTTGACTGGTGATAATAGGCGGCAAACTCCTCATTATCAAATTATGTTCCATGGTCTATGATGAAGGCATGAGGGAGACCATATCGGCAGATGATGTTCTTCCAAATGAATTGGTACACCTTCTCGTATGTCATATCAATCAGAGGCTCAGCTTCTACCCACTTGGTAAAATAATCCACTGCGACGATGAGGTACTTGAATCTTCCTCGGGTCATTGGCAGTGGTCCAACCAAATCCATTCCCCACATGGCAAAAGCCCAAGGGGAAGTTATGGGTGTCAACAATGCTTGTGGAGTTCGTCGGATGGAGGAAAAACGTTGGTATTTATCACTTCTCTTAGCATAGGCTATACAATCAGTCCTCATCGTTGGCCAGTAGTATCCTTGTGTCATCACCCTTTGCAAAAGTGTCCGACCTACTACATGGGCTCCACAGGACCCTTTTTGGATCTCTTCAATCAACTCTTTCACCTCGGAGGGATGTACACATCTTTGCAAACCTTCCATAATTCCTCGTCTATACAAAACACCATTAGTTAGTACATACCGAGCAACTTTAAACTTCAATTTCTTGGCAGCGATCTTATCTCCCGGTAATTCTCCTTCCTCAACATATGCCCTGATGGGATCCATCCAAGATGGTCCTAAATCAAGGGTAATAATATTCATCGTCAGGTCTTCATCTATGCTTCGACTTTCTAACACCTCAATTGGTATCGTTCTTCACAACTCGGTACGAGTAGCTGATGCTAGTCGGGCCAGTGCGTCTGCTTGTGCATTCTCCATTCTTGGTATTCTGATCAACTGAATGGCATCAAATTCTGCCAACAACTCCATCGCCTTTGCATGATACTTGACCATTAATTCTCCTTTAACTGCATATGTTCCCAGTATCTGATTCACAATTAATTGAGAATCACTGAATACCATCACTTGTTGTGCTTCCATAATCTTTGCTAAATTAAGACCTGCTATCAAGGATTCATACTCAGCCTCATTATTGGAAGATTTGAATTGGAATCGCAAGGCATATTCCACGTCAATCTCATCTGGGGTGTTCAAAACAATCCCTGCTCCATAACCCGTTGTGTAAGATGACCCATCTACATATAATCTCCATGTAGGTAACTCGTCTTCAAATTTCTTATCTGACAGAGTTCCTCGGTGAAATATCTGATGTTTCCTTTCATCCTCCCCTGGTATTTTTTGCTCTTCGTCGACCATCTCTTCTCGCCCTTTTACAAATCGGAGTTGGTCTGGGTTTGAATTTAATGATCTTTCTACATCCACAAGCCCTTTTACCAACCGGAGTTGATCTGGACTTATGTCTGTTGATCCTGTAACATCCACAGGTTGGTCAGCGAGCAACTTTTATTCCTCGGGGGTATCAGGATATGTAAACTCTGCTATAAAATCTGCTACAGCCTGCCCTTTTAGTGATGATCTGGGCTCATACACAATATCATATTCAACGAGCTCTATTGCCTAATACATCAGTCTCCCTGGTTTTTCTGGCTTATGAAGGGCTTGTCTCAATGGCATGTCGGTATACACGATAATGGTATGGGCCTGGAAATATGGCCTCATTCTTCTACTTGCCTCTATTAATGCCAATGCCAATTTTTCCAGCTTTGGGTACCTGATCTCTGCACCTCGGAAAGCTTTACTTGTGTAATAAATTATCTTCTGGACTCCATTCTCCATTCTGATCAATGCCGAGCTGATTGCATTCTCTGATACTGCCAGGTACAAGTACAATTATTCTCCCATTACTAGCCTGGACAACAGTGGAGGTGCTCCCAAATATTTCTTCAAGTCTTGAAAAGGCTTTTTCACATTCATCATTCCACTCGAAAGTTTTTCGAAGTGTTTTGAAGAATGGGAGGCATCTATCAGTTGCTCGGAATACAAATCTGTTGAGCGCTGCAACTCGTCCTATAAGACTCTGCACCTCTTTCTTCGTCGTTGGAGATCGCAACCCTAAAAGAGCTTTGATCTTTGCTAGATTTGCCTCAATGCCTCACTGGTTGACGATGTACCCGAGGAACATTCCTTCTCGTACTCCAAAGGTGCACTTCGTCGGGTTGAGCTTCATTTGGTATTTATCCAGTTGATCAAAGGTCTGACCTAAATCAACTAGATGATCAGCAGCTTTCTTGCTCTTTGTCAGCATATCATCGACATAGACTTCCCTATTGCAACTGATTTGTTCGGTGAAAACCTTGTTCATCAGCCGCTGGTATGTCGCTCCTGCATTTTTCAAACCAAAAGGCATAACATTATAACAATAAGTTCCCCTAAGGGTAATACAAGAAGTACTTTCCCTGTCTTCAGATTTCATTTTGATCTGATTGTAGCCAGAGTAGGCATCCATGAAGCTGAGCAGCTCGTGTATCGAGGTAGCATCCACCAGTTGATCAATTCTGAGCAATGGAAAGTGATCCTTTGGGCATGCCTTGTTGAGATAGGTGAAATCAACACACATTCTCCATTTATTGTTTTTCTTCTTTACCATCACCACATTTGCTAACCAGTCTGGATATTTCACATCTTCAATGAATTGGGCTTTCGGGAGCTTCTCGACCTCCTCTTGTATGGCTTGATTCTTCTAGGGACTAAACACTCTTCTTCTCTGCTTTACAGGCTTGATTTCCTTATTCGCATTGAGTTCATAGAATAAGAAGTTTGGATCTATTCATGGCATGTCTTCATGACTCCATGCAAAAGTTTTCTTTCTGTCTCTCAAGAAAGTTATCAACTCCTGTTTTATCGAAGCATCCAATGTCGAACCTATTTGGGTTATTCGTTCAGGGTGCTCGTCGTCCAGAATAACATTTTCTGTAGATTCCACCACCTGTCTTTTTATAAGTTGGGATTCGTCTCAGGGATCCAGTGTTTCAATTTATGTACCTTCATCCACCTGGTAGGTAGTTGTCTTTTTCCTTGACTCTTCAAGCTCCTCTTGCTCGGCAGACGAATAATAGCATCCCGAGCTACTTTCTGATCACCTTTCACAACTCCTACTCCAAAATTTATAGGGAATTTTAAACACTGATGTACTGTAGATGGAACTGCTTCGAACTTCTTCAAACCAACTCTTCCCATGATGATGTTGTAATCTGATTGCACATTTTTATCCATCACAAAGAAGCGTATTCTTTCTGTTTGACAAGCAGGCCAAGTTCCAATAAATATATCCAACTTGATCGTCCCAAGTGGAAAAACCTTCTCGCCAGCAAAACCCAGGAGAGGTCTGTGATAAGGCTCCAATTGAGATAACTTTAAATTTAAACTGTCAAAACATGAGTAGAACATGATGTTTGTCGAACTACCTTTATCTACCAGAACCCTTGAAATCACTACTTCTTTCATCCTCATTTTGATCACCAAAGGGTCGTTGTGAGGGTAAATAACACCTGCAAGGTCGTTTTTTGAAAAACCGATGACCAGCTTCTCTTTGTTTACCTTCCTCGGGCGATCCTCTTCAGCCAAATTTATCCGTTGAATGTATGAGCAAGCCTGAGCCTCACCAAGGTAAGCTTTTCTTTCTATAGTAAGGTCTCCTCCTCCTGCATCTCCTCCTGTAATGACATTACAATCAAATGACCCAAAACGTATTGAAAATACCTCTCGTTCTGGCTGCCTTGGTTTCTTGGGAAGATCGGGGTCATCATCTGGATCATCTTCATGGTTTCTCTTCTTTTTCTCCTCTGCTCGACGAGGAGATCTAGACCTTTATCTAGTTCGGTCATTATTTCTTCTTTCGCCTCCCCGATCAACATACTTTGCTAGCTTCCCTCTTCGGATGAGTGTTTCAATCTCGTTCTGAAGAGCTATGCAATTTTTGGTCATATGGCCGTGATCCTTATAGAACTCGCAATATTTCTCCCTATTCCTCATGTCAGGGTCTGACCTCATTTTCTTTGGCCACTTTACTTCCTCGTTATTCTTGATTTCTTCCAAGACATGATTAATACCCATTTTCAAAGGAGTATAATTATCGAATTTCTTCAGGACTTCCCACGACGATTTATTATTCTTGGAATGCTTGTCACTGCCATTGCCCTTATTCTCTTTCTTCTTGGATTTGTCGTCTTCCACCTTGGTTTCTTTATCCATATTCTTCTTCGCAGCCATAGCCTCCTCGGCATTCTTGATTTTGGCCGCTTTTGCCATCAACTCTGACATAGTTGTAGGTGGATCTTTGGCCAAAGTGTAATACAACTTGTTAGGCAACAACCCACTCATCAAGGCGGTGATTGCTGTCTTTTCTTCATAATCTATGACTTCCAGCTTCTCGTTATTGAAACGAGTTATGCAATCTCTAGTACTCTCACCAGATTTTTGTCTAACACTTAACAAGTGTGCTACTCTTTTTACTGGCTTTGCTCCACAACAGAAATTTCCAATGAAAAACTCGGCTAACTGAAAGAAAGTTAAAATCTTACCCCGAGGAAGATTTTTGTACCATATCTGGGCAGATCCAGTAAGAGTTCCCGAGAATGCCCTGCATCTCATCTCGTCGGGGATAGCATAGATGTCGGCGGCAGCTTGATATTGCTCTATGTGTAGAACAGGATCTGTCTTTCCATCATATTTGGGGGTCACCACAGGTGCTTTAAACTTTGACGGGGTAGGAAAACCCACAATGTCCTGGACAAAAGGTGTCCCTTGAACAAAAGTTCGTTGTAAGGGATTCTTCGCCTTAGCCATTTCTCCCAATCTATCCTCCAACCACTGAATGGAACCCTTCCACGCATCATTTCCTTCCTCGGGCTTGTTAGTTCGAGCAATTGATTGCTCTGATGTGGCCTCCTTAGATCTATCTTGACGAGAAACTGGTCGTGATTGTGCTGATCCTTCTCTTAGATCTGATGGTCGTCGAAAACTCCTCGACATGGTCTTAGGTGGACTCCTATTCCTCCTAGGGCCTAATCGACTGAAAGGAGACACCCTACTCTGTCTTTCCAAGGCACTGGGTCTCTCTGGAGAGAGAGTGATACGTTGATCAGTATCTGTAGCCCTTATTGACGAAGTTCGCGCAGGTTGATAAGAGAAATCATCTGATTCCTTATTAGGATATGACTCAGTACGCCTGGATCGTGAAGAAAGTAAATAGGTTTGCCTCTGACCACTTCGTTGTCCCGAACGTGCAGGTGCACCGCCATGAAGGGTCTGTATGAGTTGCCGCATTGTTTCTTGCATGGCGGTTTGTCCTTGAGCCAGATTCGTCATAATCCCAGCCAGATCTGGAGGTGCAGAGGGATTTGGAGGATTTCCAGCATTTCCAGCGTTTCGATTGCTGGATTCCAGATTATCTGCCATTGATGATGAATGATTTTTGGTGAAAAATGATAACAACAGTCGTTTCCCACAGACGGCGCCAATCTGTTGATGTAAAAAACTAGATTGCTTCTAATTATTTAATCACAGATAAATATAAATGAGACAAAGAATTTTAAAGTGGTTCAGCCTTATATGAATGGCCTACGTCCACTATTATGTTATTGCTGAGTGTTTGGGAATTCTCGATTACTAGTACTATCAAGAAATTCCGGTCCCCTTGAATGAGGGTGATACAATGTATTTATAGCCCTTGGGCTGTAATCTGAAAGGGTGATACATTAAATGATATACATATGAAAGGGTAATTCATTTAATGCTCTTCAAGCGTGTGTGTCAAGATGGTAATCATTCAATGAATAGTTGAATTGTTGATTATCTGGCAATCAATGCTGTGGTCGAGATGCAGCTCGAACCGCCTTAGTTGCTCGTCGTTCAAGAGTTCCTCGGAGCGCTGGAGTTCCTCGGAGCGTTGGAGTTCCTCGGAGAGATGGAGTTCCTCGGAGCGTTGGAGTTCCTCGGAGTATACTTGTTGCTCGGAGTGAGTCTGACTTGGTCGGGGGAATAGACTTCCTCGTTGATATTGTGCCACGTAGATCGACACGTGTCTTCTTGTGATTCGTCTATATCAGCATACTAATTTTGGTATCAACAATTAGTTTGATGGTCTCAGATTAATATTTACATGGATTATATTTTCTTACGAGACTAAGTATATGAGTTGGAATATATTTATAATATGTCGCAGTTGGGTAAAGCAATGAAGGATAATATTTTATTTAGAAAACACGCGTAGTGAGATGCCTTGGGTTTAATTAGAGAATGTTAGTTAGTTAAGTGACTCGGTTGGAGATTTTGAGTGCATGACTGGTTTCGAAATGGACGAGATAGTCAAAATAGTGTATCCGGGGGTAGCATTTAGGCTCCGGATATTTTTGGACTAGTAGGGACTCGCAATTGAGTAAACGAGTCATTTTTGGGTTTATAAGGGATAAACCCTTATCCTCTCTTATAAAGGCACGAGAGAAAGAGAAAAGGAAAGAAAGAAGAGAAGGAGAAGAGAGGAAGAAGAAAGGGGATTCTGGCTAAACTCCGCGGCATTCGACTCAAAGTCGTCGGATTTTATCTACAAGGCAAGTGTTTACTTGCTTTATTCTTTTAAGCATATATCTCATATTATAGTTGGTAGTGATAAACTATAAAGATTTTTGGGTTGGGTTTTCTTGAATCGAAATGGGTTTTTCAGAAGTTGAACGATTGAAATCGGATAAAATCTCATATTAGAAAAAGATTGGGATTTCTAGAAATTAGTTGTTAATTATTGGTTCTAGGATGATTAGAACCTATTTTACTTGAATATAGATAGTTGATTGTGATTAAATAGGGTCGGGAGAAGAACTAAAAGCTTGGAGGTATGTTAATGGACGAAACAGAGTCTCGGAGAAGATGAGGCCTTGATCGATCGATCAATCGATGGCCAGGGGTTAATCAATCGACCCTTTAGAATTTTTGACTATTTCGGCTTGTTTAGTTTAAATGGCATAAATTCCTAAATTAAATTTTTTCTATCTTCTTTATATGAGGAAATAAATAACTAACTAGGGGAAATAATTCCTGGACATTTAAGGGAATTAATTAGGACTAGGAGGGTACAAAATTGTGTGGCACTTAATGTGTAGTTTTGAGGAAAATAAATTATGGAGTTAGACATTTGCGGCTCCTAAGAATAATGTGGGGACTTATAAATTATTATTTGAGTGAGGTGTATACATTGAGCTAGTTGAAAGTAAAATCCAGGGCTTACGAATTTAGGGGTGTTTGGGACGAGTAATACTCGGGGTAGTATTTCGACGGGAGATTATATATATAATTATGCACGTAGAAAATGTATGTATTTGCCGACTATATGTTCGAGTTAATACTATGATGCGATTAGTATGGAATTTAGGATATAGGCTGGAGATGATTGAGTGGTTGTCCGGTACGTCTATAGACGATTATTATAGGTGATGTGATACCTATGGGAATAAAATAAATCGATAGTATACTTATTTGATTATTACGAGTTGGTATATTCATGATTATATATAAATCCTTAAAGGTGATTAAGATGCGAGTTATGTATTCAGTAAGAGGATATTTATATGCTATTTCAAATGTGAACATTCAGGTTATTGGCTATCGCTATAAGAGTTCGGCAATTATAGCCATAAAATAATGAGAAATGATATATATTATATATACGGGAGTTGTTAAAGTATATATATGATATGATATGGAAATAAATATATCTGTGTGTGATTTTCATATTTGTATTTTAGAGGTTGGTTCCACAGGCTTCCCCGGGCATAGGGATGGATAGCCAGATTATATATTTTCTCTAGTGCGATCCAGGGAGGTTGCGCGATGTGGGTAAATCCTTTGGCTTGAGGAGCAAGGAGAGTATATCCCCAAGTCATATCGTCCCTCATACAAATACGATATCGTTCTTTTACTTTCAGGAGGGAATTTGACCACCTCCACCATTATGTATTTTTACCATGACCATGAGTGAGTCTAGCTTGGTACTTGTAATAACCCTCGCTTATGAGAAAGTATTTTATGTCTATTTATAAGATATGATAATTAGATATAAAATGTTGGGCTATGGATTGAGTATCCATTTGATGAAGAAAAGTAAATGTATACTATGAGAATTCATATTTACCGTAATTATAGGAGAATATTGCCATGTTATGTTTTATAATATCATATGAATTAAAATGATATTTGGCTTAATAATGAGAACGGGACTTAAAATAAATTTTAAAGTTATCCAAATGATAATTTGGAGGCCGTAGTTGAGTCCGGAACGTGCGTGATAGTCAAATATTGTGCCATATTGTATTTTGGGTTTTTTGGCACTTTTGACTGATTATACCTTAAATATGTGGATGCGTGTTATTTTATCGCAGTATGGATCAATTAAGTTGGGATTCTTGACTAAAGGCACGATTTATGTCTTAAGTAAGTCACTATTCACCTAATTGTATTTTCCTAAACCTAGAGAGCTTGAGAGAAGAAGAGAAAGTGTGGAGAAAGAAGAAGAGATTGAGGATTGGAGAAGGATTCTTGCTTCTACCCAAAGAAAATCTGCAATTGCTGAATTGAGGCAAGTTTCTTACTTGCTAATTGTGGTTTAAGATAAATGATTTGTTGTGGTAATGGTGAATTGACAATAGTTTAACTAGTTTAGGGTTTTTGGGTGTATTTGTTAGTTTTGAATCATTGAGGTGTAGTTTGATTGGATGTTGATGGTTGTGATGGTAGTTAATAGCATTTATGTGTGTTGAAAATAATAAATGAGTTGGTTGGATTGGATTTGAGTTGGGAAGGAAATTGGAGTCCAAGACTCCATAAGAACAATTAGGAATTTCTGCAGAACCGAATCGATTCGGCTTGGCCGAATCGATTCGCTGTTAGACAGTTTCCAGGGTCGAGTGAACCGAATCGATTCGCAACTATTCAGAAACTCGATTTCCCCAACCGAATCGATTCGGCACTTATGCAGAAAGCCAGGATTTCTGGCCGAATCGATTCAGCCAGGACGAATCGATTCGGATGTCCTCTATTTGAAATTTTGTTTTCTTTTTCTTTTAACCCTTTTCTTTAGGATTAGAGATTAGGGACCTTATTAAATGAAGTAAATTTACGATCTTAGAGTATTAGTTGATGTGGTCGACTCCTCAGACTCAAAGGGGTTCATCTAGGGTTCATTTCAAGGGGAAATTTAAAGAAATGTTCAGTCATTACTTCTTTCATATAGTTTTATATGAAGCTAGGAGATCTTAAGGTCAAATTTGGAGACTTTAGGAGTTTATGTAAACTAGGTTTTACTTGATGGTTTATTATAAGTCCATAAAGGACATTTGGGAGAAATAACCTGGAAGTTTATATATTCTTCGAGGTTGTTATGATGATGTGAAGTACATAACCATAATGCATTTGATAAAATGTAAAATGGATAAAGTAAATGATAATTTACGAAATCATGTAATGAAAATTAATAAAATGGATGTTACACACCTCTCTAAATACCATCTTAAGGGAAGTCCGTGCGTGAGGTGAGGCCCCCTGGCTAATAAATGCAGGGTGGATATAGTCCTAGGCCATATGAGCGCTTGTTTTATATTTTCTGCGATGGGTAGGAGATTTCGGGTGTGGTCTTGACTACCCCGCAGGCATATGGCCGCTTCCCGACGTATGTGATAGTATCCCAAGTTGTCTTATGATAGGCCCTGGAAGATGATGGTTATTTAGGGGCGCGCACAGTGGGGAAACTCGGACGGGCGGTCTTAGAATCGTTATATATATATATATATATATAACTATTCTATTATCGAGTTGGACTCGATGGAACATGAATGCCATAAAGAGCAAAGTATATGCCACAAAGAGCATACTATTGAGATGAGTGCCATAAAGAGCACCTGATAATAATTGTATTCCTGATAAGGAATGGAAAGGAGATGAAATAAAAATGATGAAAGATGAAAAAGGCTTATGATTACTTATTTTCCCTTGTATAATTGAATTTCACTTTAATAATCATTTAACTGTGTTAGTTCCTTATGTGATGTTAGCATGCTAGAATATCTTCTTTATCCCTAATGCTTAATTTAGTTTCATCATTGTCATACTTGTCATTTATCTAGTGACCATATAAACCGGCCTCTGATCGGTTCTCTTTCTTATTGTGTATGTATATACTTTATCCGTTCAGGTGTTCCGCCGCAAGGTCGTCCGTAATGACCTTCCGATCCCTGTGTCTTTTGAGGAGCTGTGACATTTTGCGGGTATCACGGGTTATTTTGTGTAGACGCCTCCATTGTTGTTTTCTAGTTATGATCAGTCCTTATTCGGGCGTGTGGCCCAAATGGTTCTAATTGTATAATGGATGTATTATGTAACACATGAAACTTATTGTATACGGTATGGATTGTATTGACCGACGTTTCATTCGGTCCCTTCTTTATGATTGTTGGTTTATATATGTATACTTGTGGAAGTTTCCACTCCCTTTTCTATTATATGTTATTGAAAATGCTTTCTTTAAATTATAAAACTAAAATTTTTTGATAACCCGATTTCTGGAATATTGTGTGGTTATTCCGTATACTCAATATGTTGTTGTGATGCTGAGAATGATATCTATCCATGATTCCTGTTTTATCAGGGTATCGGGCTGGCCACCCCTTATTTCGGATACCGGGTTGTCACAGATGGTATCAGAGCATCAGGTTCTAGAGTCTTTAGGATCTATGCGGGCTTGTCACGTTCCACCGTAGCGTTCTTTCATATAGAGATTAATGTTAGGATTGTTTTGTTGCTTATGTATGCGATCTTCTGCAAGATAGGTTGTTTTATATAATATTCTAACTCTATCGTCTCTCTATCTCAGATGCCGCCTAAGAGAGGACGTCCCACTCAACGTAACAGGGTTGTAGAGGATGAGGTTGGTCCTCCACCACCGCCACCGGGGAATATCAGTGCCGCGGATGTGGCAAATATAGTGGCCTAAGCTGTTAATGCAGCAATGACTGCAGTGGTACAACAAATGCCACAAGCTCAAGCGAGGGGACAAGAAGCACTAGTTCCTACGGGACCTTCTCAGTGGGAACGGGTTAGAGAGTCTTTTCTAAAGGGCCATTCCCCAGAATTCGATGGAGGTTCGGACGTTATAAGGGAAAACCAGTGGAAGAAGGACATGCAGCGTCATCTTAGAATGGTGGAATGTAGTGAGGAGAAAAAGAAAATCCTCGTTACCTTTAAGCTTGTCGGATCGGCCTTACATTGGTGGGAGTCAATGACTACACCCGAACAAAGGGATACAATGTCGATCACCGACTTTTGGGCTTTGTTTGATGGAAAGTATTGCCCTCCCGCAGTTCAAAGGGAGATGCAGAGGAAGCTTCAAGATCTAGTTCAGGGGGAGAGATCCGTGGCAGAGTATGAAGAGGAGTTCACCCGGCTAACCAGTTTTGTGCCGGATGAAGTGACTCTAGAAGCGAAAAGAATCTCCAAATTTATAGGAGGTTTACATTAGCGAATAAAACAACATATGCTTAGGAATCCATCTTTAGTAACCTTTGGGGATGTGATGAATGTTTCTCTACTTCATTGTCAAGAGCATAGGTTATTTGTGAAAAATAATAAGAAGGCTGCAGCGATGGGGTAAGTGGGAAAATCTGGAGGTAATGGGATCGGAGGGGGAACATCTTCTTCATCCCAATCCTCGGGGAACAAGTAAAGAGAGAGAGACCCCCAGCAAGGGGATTTGTCTAAGCGTCAACATTTTGGTGGGTTTAATGCGGGTGGCAATAATAATAGGCCATGTCAAGGCGGACAACAACAACAGGGAGGCAGAGGTGGAAATGGAGGTAGGGGCCAGCAGGGCCGAGGTGTGGGGAAATTTCGAAACAATCAAGGGAGGAATCAGGAGAACGCGGCTAATAAATATTTTTAGTGCGGGGAGTTGGGCCATTATAAGAGGTCGTGTCCTCAGTTGGTTGGAGGGAATCTTCCTAGGGCTCCACAACAGTCGTATGTGCGGTTTCCACCCTAGGCTCCTAATCCGATTGCTCCTCCTCAGCAGGGGCAACTGCAGTATGGTCGGGTCTACCATATTCAGGAAGCTATGCTTCCTCCAACCCCTCCGACACCGCCAGCGATTGAGGGTAAGTTTCTCATCCAAGGGCATATGGGTCGAGTACTATTTGATACGGGTGCTACACACTCTTTCATTTCTAGGAGTTTTGCTCAAATTACAGACTTGATAAAGTCTGTCGAGAGTACTTTCACTAGTGTTGAATCCTCCATGGGTGATGGTTCATTGATTTTCTTTGTTTGTAAAAACATAGGGATTAATCTTGGTAACTTGTGCTTTGAGGCCGATTTACTCGTCCTTAACATGGTCGGGTATGACGTAATATTGGGTATGGATTGTTAGTGAAATACCGTGCGATAGTAAATTGTTACGGGAAAAGTATAGTTTTCGTAGTTCCAGGACAAGAAATGTTCTTGGTTGTTATGCCTTGTATGGAAGGGAGTACGAGTACTTATTTGTATTGTATTGCGGAAGATGCATCTAGGGATGTTGTGGTTCCCCTAAATTCTCTTTCGATTGTTAGAGATTTTGAAGATGTTTTCCGGGAAATACCGAGATTGCCTCCAAGTCGGGAGATAGAGTTTGTGATTGATTTACTGTCGTGGACTCGACCGATTGCTAAAGCCCCATATCGCATGGCTCCTGTGGAGATGAGGGAGTTGAAAGATCAAATTCAGTAGTTATTGGAGATGGGATTTATTAGGCGTAGTACGTCACCATGGGGTGCTCCGGTATTGTTTGTGAAGAAAAGAGACAGTTCTCTCCGGTTATGTGTGGACTATAGGGAGTTGAATAAAGTCACCATCCGGAATAAATACCCTTTGCCTCGCATCGATGATTTATTTGACCAACTTAGGAGAGCGTCTTACTTCTCAAAAATCGATTTGAGGACTGGATATCATCAATTGAGGATACGGGGGCAGGATGTATCCAAGACTGCATTTCTGACCCGATACGGATCCTATGAATTCTTGGTTATGCCCTTTGGACTAACCAATACTCCCGTTGTATTTATGGATCTCATGAATAGGGTATTTCGAGATTTCCTTGACCAATTTGTTATTGTATTCATCGATGACATCTTAGTCTATTCTCAGACAAAATCTGACCATGCTACTCACTTACGGTTGGTCCTGCGGAGATTGAGGGATCACCAATTGTATGCGAAGTTTGAGAAGTGTGGCTTTTGGCTAAAGGAAGTTCAGTTTCTGGGTCATGTGGTGTCATCCTAGGGTATATCGGTGGATCCTAGTAAGGTGATTGCGGTGAGGGAGTGGGGTCAGCCCACGACACCTACCGAGGTTCGTAGTTTTCTGGGCTTAGCGGGTTATTATCGTAGGTTCATTAAGGGCTTTTCTAAAATCGCTAGTCCTTTGACGAATCTGACCCGAAAGGGAGTGAGATTTGTTTGGGACAGTTCATGCCAGGCTGCATTTGATGAGCTCAAAAATATATTGACTTCGGCTCCAGTCCTTGCATTGCCAAAACAGGGATTGGAATATCTTGTCTTCACCGATGCATCTCTTCACGGGTTAGGAGGTGTTCTTCAACAAGAAAGATGGGCTATTGCTTATGCTTCTCGTAAACTAAATCCCGACGAAAGAAATTATTCGGTGCATGACTTAGAGTTCGCCGCAGTTATCTTTGCCTTGAAGATATGGAGGCATTATCTCCTGGGGGAGAAGTTTAGTCTTTTCACGGACCATAAATCGCTATAATATTTATTTTCCCAGAAGGATTTGAATATGCATCAGCGTCGTTGGTTGGAGTTCGTGAAGGATTATCAATTTGATATCCATTATCATCCGGGAATGGCGAACGTAGTAGCGGATTCCTTGAGTAGGAAGCCTGAGGGAGACTTAGCTGAGGTATGGAAAGCTAAATGGAAGGAGCTCAGCCAGGAGGATGCGGTAGTGAGAGCGTTCATGTCGGTAATGACCGTTACCGCTACGATTGTGATAAGAATTGTGGAAGCCCAGGGAAGAGATAAGGGTTGTCAAGACCATATACACCGACTATTGTCCGAGGGAGCGGAGTCGTACTCGATTGGTTCTGAGGGTGGACTACGCTTCTATGGAAGACTTATTGTTCCGAAAGAAGAGGACTTGAGACGAGCGGTGATGGCAGAATCTCACGGGTCAAATTTACGATGCATCCAGGTGGGGAAAAGATGTACCAAGACATGCGCCATCAGTATTGGTGGGCCGGCATGAAGAGGGATATCTCAGAGTTTGTCTCCCAATGCACTACTTGTCAGTTGGTTAAGATTGACCATCAGCGACCGACAGGTTTGTTGCAACTGTTGGAGATTCCTGTGTGGAAATGGGAAAGCATTTTGATGGACTTTATTACGGGCTTACCTAGATCACAGAGGGGTTATGACTCGATTTGGGTGATTGTCGATCGATTAACAAAGTTGGCAGACTTCTTGCCCGTACGTACGGATTTTGATACCGCTCGCTATGCCCAATTGTTTATCGAGGAGATCGTTAGACTTCATGGGGTACCTTTAAATATTGTTTCCGACTGAGATAAAATATTTGTGTCCCACTTTTGGCGAAGTTTCCAAGAGGCGTTGGGGACCGAATTGAAGTTGATCTCTTCCTATCATCCTCAAACAGATGGTCAAACTGAGAGGGTAAACCAGATGTTGGAGGATATGCTCCATATGTGCATGCTTGATTTCAAGGGCGGTTGGGAATAATACCTCCCATTGGTTGAGTTTTCTTACAACAATTCATACCAATTTACTATTGGAATGGAGCCTTATGAAGCTCTTTATGGCCGACCATGTAGGTCGCCCGCCTGTTGGTTAGAAGTGGGTGATAACAAATTCCTTGGACCTGAAATGATCCAGGACACTTCTGCAAAGATAGAACTAATTCGAAATCGCATTCAGATAGCTCAAGACCGCCAAAAGAGCTATGCCGATGAGGGTAGGAGACATATGGAATTGGAGATTGGAGACCAAGTCTTGGTGCGAGAGTCACCAATGAAGGGCATTAGGCGTTTCGGAAAGAAAGGGAAGCTTACACCGCGTTTTTTTGGACCCTTCCCAGTTATTGCGAAAGTTGGTCCCATGGCATATCAACTTGCTTTGCCGGAGACTTTGCAACAAATCCACGATGTATTCCACGTCTCCTCTTTGAAGAAGTATAGAAGATGCGAAGGTGCCCTTTGGCACATTCCTTTTGAGGATATTGATTTGCAGCCCGATGCTTCATATGAAGAACAACCGGTTGCTATTCTTGAGTATGGGGAGCGCAAGTTGAGGTCTCGTGTGGTGCCCTTGGTGAGAGTTCAATGGAGTCATCACAAAGAGAATGAATCAACGTGGGAACGTGGGGACGATAAGGGGGAAAGATATCCACATCTCTTCTTATAAGGTACGTTTGAATTTTGGGGACAAAATTCCCTCATAAGGGGGGGAGTATGTTATAACCCTCGCTTATGAGAAAGTATTTTATGTCTATTTATTAGATATGATAATTAGATATAAAATGTTGGGCTATGGATTGAGTATCCATTTGATGAAGAAAAGTAAATGTATACTATGAGAATTCATATTTACCGTAATTATAGGTGAATATTGCCATGTTATGTTTTATAATATCATATGAATTAAAATGATATCTTAATAATGAGAACGGGACTTTAAATGAATTTTAAAGTTATCCAAATGATAATTTGGAGGCCGTAGTTGAGTCCGAAACGTGCGTGATAGTCAAATATTGTGCCATATTATATTTTGGGGTTTTTGACACTTTTGACTGATTATACCTTAAATATGTGGATGCGTGTTATTTTATCGCAGTATGGGTCAATTAAGTTGGGATTCTTGACTAAAGGCACGATTTATGTCTTAAGTAAGTCACTATTCACCTAATTGTATTTTCCTAAACCTAGAGAGCTTGAGAGAAGAAGAGAAAGTGTGGAGAAAGAAGAAGAGATTGAGGATTGGAGAAGGATTCTTGCTTCTACCCAAAGAAAATCTGCAATTGCTGAATTGAGGCAAGTTTCTTACTTGCTAATTGTGGTTTAAGATAAATGATTTGTTGTGGTAATGGTGAATTGACCATAGTTTAACTAGTTTAGGGTTTTGGGTGTATTTGTTGGTTTTGAATCATTGAGGAGTAGTTTGATTGAATGTTGATGGTTGTGATGGTAGTTAATAGCATTTATGTGTGTTGAAAATAATAAATGAGTTGGTTGGATTGGATTTGAGTTGAGAAGGAAATTGGAGTCCAAGACTCCATAAGAACAATTAGGAATTTCTGCAGAACCGAATCGATTCGGCTTGGCCGAATCGATTCGCTGTTAGACAGTTTCCAGGGTCGAGTGAACCGAATCGATTCGCAACTATTCAGAAACTCGATTTCCCCAACCGAATCGATTCGGCCTGACCGAATCGATTCGGCACTTATGCAGAAAGCCAGGATTTTTGGCTGAATCGATTCGGCCAGGCCGAATCGATTCGGAAGTCCTCTATTTGAAATTTTGTTTTCTTTTTCTTTTAACCATTTTCTTTGGGATTAGAGATTAGGGACCTTCTTAAATGAAGTAAATTTACGATCTTAGAGTATTAGTTGAGTTGGTCGACTCCTTAGACTCGAAGGGGTTCATCAAGGGTTCATTTCAAGGGGAAATTTAAAGAAATGTTCAGTCATTACTTCTTTCATATAGTTTTATATGAAGCTAGGAGATCTTAAGGTCAAATTTGGAGACTTTAGGAGTTTATGCGAACTAGGTTTTACTTGATGGTTTATTATAAGTCCATAAAGGACATTTGGGAGAAACAACTTAGAAGTTTATATATTCTTCGAGGTTGTTATGATGATGTGAAGTACATAACCATAATGCATTTGATAAAATGTAAAATGGATAAAGTAAATGATAATTTACTAAATCATGTAATGGAAATTAATAAAATGGATGTTACACACCTCTCTAAATACCATCTTAAGGGAAGTCCGTGCGTGTGGTGAGGCCCCCTGGCTAATGAATGCAGGGTGGATATAGTCCTAGGCCATATGAGCGCTTATTTTATATTTTTTGTGATGGGTAGGAGATTCCGGGTGTGGTCTTGACTACCCCGCAGGCATATGGCCGCTTCCCGATGTATGCGATAGGATCCCAGGTTGTCTTATGATAGGCCCTGGAAGATGATGGTTATTTAGGGGCGCGCACAGTGGGGAAACCCGGACGGGCGGTCTTAGAATCGTTATATATATATATATATTTATAACTATTTCATTATCGAGTTGGACTCGATGGAACATGAATGCCATAAAGAGAAAAGTATATGCCACAAAGAGAATACTATTGAGATAAGTGCCATAAAGAGCACCTGATAATAATTGTATTCCTGATAAGGAATGGAAAGGAGATAAAATAAAAATGATGAAAGATGAAAAAGGCTTATGATTACTTATTTTCCCTTGTATAATTGAATTTCACTTTAATAATCATTTAACTGTGTTAGTTCCTTATATGATGTTAGCATGCTAGAATATCTTCTTTATCCCTAATGCTTAATTTAGTTTCATCATTGTCATACTTGTCATTTTTCTAGTGACCATATAAACCGGCCTCTGACCGGTTCTCTTTCTTGTTGTGTATGTATATACTTTATCCGTTCAGGTGTTCCGCCGCAAGGTCGCCCGTAATGACCTTCCTATCCCTGAGTCTTTTGAGGAGCCGTGACATTTTGCGGGTATCACGGGTTATTTTGTGTAGACGCCTCCATTGTTGTTTTCTAGTTATGATCAGTCCTTATTCGGGCGTGTGGCCCAAATGGTTGTAATTGTATAATGGATGTATTATGTAACACATGAAACTTATTGTATATGGTATGGATTGTATTGACCGACGATTCATTCGGTCCTTTCTTTATGATTGTTGGTTTATATAGGTATACTTGTGGAAGTTTCCACTCCCTTTTCTATTATGGGTTATTGAAAATGCTTTCTTTAAATTATAAATCAAAAAATTTTTGATAACTCGATTTCTGGAATATTGTGTGGTTATTCCGTATACTCATTATGTTGTTGTGATGTTGAGAATGCTATATATCCATGATTCCTTTTTTATCGGGGTATCGGGCTGGCCACCCCTTATTTAGGATACCGGGTTGTCACAGTACTGTGGTTGATTGAGTAAACCCGGATGCGGATAGGCACTATGAGACTGTGTCCTTCAGTTAAAGCTCGGTGGGATGGTTATTATACTTATGATTGTGATATTTTATATGTTGTTATAGTATATTTCTTGTATATGAAGATGAGATATTATATAAATTAAACTTTTATAAAGTGAAAAGAATGATAATGTGTTTTTCCCCTTCCGGTAGATTTATATTCGGATTTATATGAATATGAATCATAGGTTCTAGTGAGAACTATATATATATATATATATATATATATACGATTTTATATATATGTGTTATATACCGATGGCCTAATGTATCTCGAATATCAACATTGCCAGGTAGTAGTGTATAGGGGGTTCCTTGTTTGGATTCCGCTTCGCGAGACACCCCACGCATGAAACATAGCACAATGCTGGGAATGGGGAGAAGTTTAGTGCATAGTAATCGAGTTTATGAGGATTTCTAGAAGATGGGTGAAATAGATTAGTTAAGCAAGGTAGCTTAACTATGCCGTTTAAAAGGTATGCGATACGTGTGCACTATTAGAAGAGGGGTGAGGTGTATCTCATGAGAGTGCGATACCAATTGAAATATGAGAGTTTTCATATTTTATGATATAGATTTTAAGCACTTGCTAAATATTTTCAAAACTCGGGCTCTAAGCCATTCCTCTATTTTCCCCTATCTTTCTATATATGTATATATATTAGGTGTCCAGACACAAGGACACCTGGATGATGATTCTTTCGAGTCAGGCATTTGTTGCAGCAGCTGTGGATGCCTATAGTTTTATTTTAGGTGCTTCTATACTTGAGATCTAGATATGAGGTATTGTTAAAAACATTCTGGTCGATAGCCCAACTGTATTCATTTATTCGTGTATCGCCTTTTTAGTGCGGCATTCGATTTGGTTGTATTATGTTATACCGAGTGTTTGGTTATTTTATTTCATTTCAGTTGTTGCTTATAAACTGTGTGAATGTTTTATTTTGTTTTTTTGATTAAAAATATTGGTTAAATAAAATCTTGATGCGAGCCTAATAAGTTATTAGTAATTAATTTGGGTTTCAACAGTGATGCAAAGAATTAACCATATGAGACTCCTCTTTTAATTTGGTATAGGATTGATCACTCGGTATTTTATTAGGCAGGGTGTCACAAAAACACTTGAATTAATAAACCCGGTATTTTATTAAGCATTTTTAACAAAAACCAAGGGAACTTTTTCTTAAAAGAATTAGGCTCTCAAAGACTCTCTAGAGATGGAAAAAGTTCTTAGGAAAAACATTTTCTGGCACTTGTTAAAATATGGTGAAACAAAGTGGGGAATTGGGTGGTTGAAAAACAAAACTGGGAAAAAACTATCAAAACAGAAATTTCGTTTGAAGTTTCGTTCGAACGACATTACGAACGAGAATTCAGAAAAAAAATCTGAAATCTCATTTGAAATCTCGTTCGAACGACCTTTTTAACGGTATTTCAGACCATGGTTTCTTGAGCATTTCGATACGAACGCGTGTCTACTAATTTTGTATATTTCTTTTATTTGATATTATTTTTTTTACAGAAAGGTGTCCGAGAACGAAATCTTAATAAATATGAATTCAAAAAAAATAAAAAAAAATACGAACACCCAAATTAAATATCCAAGCTCCTATATATATATATATATATATATACCTTTAGGAGACATTGGAATCCACATGTTGATAACGTGAAACTTGGCAATGATGAAGCTTCTAGATTCTAGGTCGCTACGCCTTTAACTCCTCAAACATGTCATAGTCTTGATAGGGAAAACTTCAATCCTAAGACCCAAATGGTTTTGTCCGGAATTGAGCCAACACTACATAAGACTCAATTGAAAATTTGTGACCTTACAAATATCCACCTTTAGCTATTCCGAGACAAAACCCAACCAAAAATCCTAAAGGCCCGTCAACCTCATCTAGACACAATATCCCACCCAAAACTAAAAAAAAAATAGACGCGATGACTCGACCCAAGGATGAACCACTTTGTCGCTAAAAGAAATTTCCTTCCCACTTAAGCAAACCATTAAATGCATAGGGAATATACAAAATATAAAGTGCATAATATTAAATTCACCCCTTTTATCTAACAATAATCTTCCTAGAAAGATAGCGTTATCCCCCTAAGTTAGATCTCCTAAACTAAAGGTTTAGATACCATTTCTCCCCTTTTTTGTTCAGGAATAGATCAAAGTTAAATAATAAATAAATAACTTATTTCTCCCATAATTTAATGCAAATACCATTACTCCCCCTTAGAACTAGACAAGGGATATGAATAAGGAAAAACAAGACAAGCATGTAATGGTCCATAAGGTGATAAGAACATTTAAGCATGTGGACAATAATAGAGTACAACTAGACCACATAAAGAGACATGAGTATCAAATATAATGCAAAACAATGATACCAATTAAAATGTAATAAACGTAGCATGGAATATCAACTAAAATACACAACAATATCGATACTAATTATGACTTCAAAGAAAATATGGACTAGCTAGCATGGCAAAGACTCAAAAATAAAAAAATACCGTATGTATGTATACATAATGAATATTTCTAATGCACATGCAGATATAAATAGGTATAGACACCAAATATGACACAAAATACATTAAGCTTTTCACACTCGCATGGCAAAAATGTGTCCAAATACATGTGGTAAACGGAAGTTTAGGGGTGTTAACTAGAAATAATTAAATTCTGACCCAATCACTTAAACATGTTCATGGAGTTCTCATTTAATTGCAAAAATTTATCACATTTAGATATAGCCTCACGTGAAAATATAAATTTAAATCAATGAACAAACATACACAATGCACACAAGCATAGAATTTCTATGATTCTACAAACCAATAGAGTCATAAAAATAAAAGCTAAACTAGGATACACAGCCATTGTGAAAACTCATTAATACATCAAACCAAACTCCTAATAATTTTTTCTTTTTCTTTTCCTTTTGAACATATTAACTAAACTATTTTTGGCCTTAGAAAATATTCTTTTTAATGACACATTTTTAAGACCTAATATTCAATGGTGGCTTTTCACGCAACATAATTTTGACTTTCGCAGTCCGATTCCATTGATATATAATTACAACAGTGGATAAATATTTTCTATTTTTTTACATCCGGACAACGGTTATTACATGCACAAATCCTCCACAGTCATAGCCAAATGTAGATGACTAAATTGATAGGAGAATATCTCACTTAGCTCAACTATACACGAGAAGTTTAAATTTCAAATGAGCTCGTGCATGTGTGATTCGAGGCATATAAAAATAGAATCCATTAAGCAACACAAAATCCAACTACTCTATGTAAGCATAACAAAGAATATTTTAAGGATTGTCAATCTTAACCAAAAGTTCTAGCCACATACAAGTGGAAACAGAAAAGATCCAAGCATAAGTTTATGCCACATAAAGCGTGTCAAACTAAAATACGCAAGTTTATGCCACACAAGTTTATGACATTCTTAATTGCACAAAAAATATACCGTTGATCATTGATTATCACAGAACATAGAAGCCTATGTTGAAGGATGGGAACGCACACCGCAGGTCTATTTTTTTCTTTTTGGATTTCTACTTAGGCATTGTGTGATTTACATAACATGTACTTTAACCGATTGAACATGGGCACTACTTAGTTCAGCAAATTCACTTTGATTCAGAAGTTGCTCGGATGTTCAACAAATTCAGAATGAATGCATATGCATATATGCAGAGTATATATGCATATTGTATATATGCATTTAATGTATCCATGTTGCATATAAGTAGCTGCATATACGCAATACGCATATATGCAATGCATATATGTAGATGCATATATGCAGATTTCATATATGCATCTGCATTTATGTAGGAATTTTATTTGAAATATTAATTTTACTAATGCTTGGCGCAATGTTAAAAGTTCAGGCTATTACAGTTTGTTTATTATTTTCTTCTTAATTTTACTAATGCTTGGTGCATTTTATTCTCAAGCATTGCAGTTTGTTTATTATTTTCTTCTTTATTTCTAAAACAGGTTGTTTATATTAATGGAAGCCCTTCTGTTTTACATGAGGTGGAGTGTCCCTTCTCCAATCTTGAATATACGGTGTGTTATTTGACCATCCCTTCACACATTGATACACGCTATATATATTTTCAAATATATACATTACTATTTATTGTATAAATTGTATGATTGGTTGAATCCTGGCATCTATTTGCATGACATACGGTGTGACATATCAATAGCACTAGAAACAAAGATAACAATTACATACAAACTTTCACAAAATGTATTAATCATCTTCCTTCCGTGGAGAATGGGTACATAAACGGTGCTTTGAAGAAGGGAATATTTCCTAAAGATGCTAACTAAATGTGGAATATCTCCTATTCGTTTAATTCTAAAGCACTTTTAATTATGAAATTGTGCAAATACCTGTGTTTGTTTTATATGTTCTAAGTTTCCAATCTTTACAACTCTTTCATACTTCTATGTTCTGTTATTTCTTAACTTTCACACACTCCAATTTAGTTTGAAAGAATAAATTCATATTCTCCTTTATCGACCTTCTAGCTCCCATCTCTGAATTTGTGATTTTTTTATATTGTTGGATTTGTTGTTACCCCTTAAATAGGGTGGATAGTTCAATAAACAAAGGAGACAATGCCTAAATTTTTTTAAAAATTGGCGTTTGGTTTTTTTGAGATAGTGAATTTTATTGATGAATATTGTATATTTCATTTTTATATGCTAATTGGTTCGATGAATTTAGACAATTTGGATGTTGGACTAATCTAACATATTCACGTGATTGAATCTACAGGTGCGCTAAACACATTCACACATGGAACCGCGTTCTCTGATCGACTGTTTTGATGGCGTCGACTTTGATCTCAAATACGACAACCAACTCAGACAGATCAGGACACTCAATCAATAAACTAAAAAGAATTTGGTCAAAACAGTTGAGATCAAACACACGATCCTAACCATTTGGGGTAAGTTTTAGATTTTAGTAAATGTATTAAGATTTTGTCATTCAAGATTTTGTTTTATTTCGGATTTCTCATTCAAGATGTAGTATGATGTTGGTTTCTTTTAGATATCAAATAATATTACGATGAATCTTCTTTTCCTTGGATGAAGCTTAAGATGAAAAAAATTTACTATCAATCTTTTTTTCCTTGGATGCATGTAAGAATAGGATGAAAAAAAGCTCATGTATGTTACTGATTGTATATTTACATATGTGATTGTATCTTTATTCGAGAAAATGATTAATTATGTTTATTGTTTGTCAAATCATACCAAAAACCGAGAGGGAGGGAGTGATAATGGCGAGATGTGGGAAGAAGGATGGGAAGACAGCAGTAGTAGCACCTAATCCAGAAGCAGATGAGTGCAAAAGACTTAAAAGAATTGCAATTTCCAAAAATATGCTCTCCGATTCTCCCAGAAAGGCCTGTTCAGTTTCTCTCGCCCCATCTAAGATGGTGGTCGAACACCACGGCAGAGACAATTTGAGGAAGTCCCACAGAAAGAATAAATTAATATTCTCCTTTCCCGGCCTTCTAGCTCCCATCTCCGAATTTGAGATTTTTTTTATATTATTCGATTTGTTGTTACCCCTTAAATAGGGTGTATAGTCCAATAAATAAAGGAGATTATGCCCGTTTTTTTTTAAAATTGACACCTCATTTTTTTGAGACACAGCGAATTTGATTGATGAATATTATATATTTCATTTTATATGTGAATTTATTTGATGAATTTAGACAAATATGGATGTTGGACTATTTGTTATTTGTTATGCAGGGTGAATAGTTATGTAAACGAAGGAGACTATGTCCAATTTTTTTCAAAATTTGACAGTTTTTTTTTTAAACACAATGTGAATTCGATGGATGAATATTGTATATTTCGTATTATATGTGGATTTATTTGATGAATTTAGATTATTTGAATGTTATTGGACTATTTGTTGTTTGTTAAGCATGGTGAATAGTCCTATAAATAAAGGATATTATGCCCAATTGTTTTAAAATTACACTTCGAAATTTTTGCGTTTCGCTATTACGTACTTTGAAAATTATCCCCGTTTCGCGATTATGTACTCTAAAAAATTTCATCGGGCCTTTAGCACGGACATACGCTAGTGTGTATATATATATATATATATATTAATGCATTCATAACTTTAGGAGACATTGGAATTCACATGTTGATGACGTGAAACTTGGCAATGATTAAGCTTCTAGATTCTGGGCCCCTACGTCTTCAACTCCTCAAACATGTCATAGGCCTGATAGGGAAAACTTCTATCCTAGGACTCAAATGGTTTTGTCCAGAATTGAGCCAACACTACATAAGACTCAATTAAAAATTTACGACCTTACAAATCTCCCCCTCTGGCTATTCCGGGACAAAACCCAACCGAAAATCCTAAAGGCCCGTCAAGCTCATCTAGACACAATATCCCACCTAAAACAACAAAAAAAATAGACGCGATAACTCGACCTAAGGATGAACCACCTTGTCGCTGAAAGAAATTTCCTTCCCACTTAAGCAAACCATTAAATGCATAGGCAATATAAAAAATATAAAGTGCATAATATTAAATTCTCCCCTTAATCTAACAATAATCTTCCTAGAAAGATAGCGCTCTCCCCCTAAGTTAGATCTCCTAAACTAAAGGTTTAGATACCATTTCTCCCCCTTTTTGTTCAGGAATAGATCAAGGTTAAATAATAAATAAATAACTTATTTCTTCCACAATTTAATGCAAATACCATTACTCCCCCTTAAATATACACAAGGGATATGAATAAAGAAAACCAAGACAAACATGTAATGGTCCATAAGGTGATAAGAACATTTAAGCATGTGGACAATAATGGAGTACAACTAGACCACATAAAGAGACATGAGTATCAAATATGATGCAAAACAATGATACCGATTAAAATGTAATAAATGTAGCATGGAATATCAACCAAAATATACAACAATATCGATACTAATTATGACTTCAAGCAAATATGGACTAGCTAGCATGGCAAAGACTCGAAAATAAAAAATACCTTACATATGTATACATAATGAATATTACTGATGCACATGCACATATAAATAGGTATAGACACCAAATATGACACAAAATACATTAAGCTTTTTACACTCGCATGGCAAAAATGTGTCCAAATACATGTGGTAAACAGAAGTTTAGGGGTGTTAACTAGAAATAATTAAATTTCGACCCAATCACCTAAATATGTTCATGGAGTTATCATTTAATTATAAAAATTTATCACATTTAGGTATAGCCTCATGTGACAATATAAATTTAACTCAATGAACAAACATACACAATGCACACAAGCCTAGAATTTCTATGATTCTACAAACCAATAGAGTTATGATGATAAAAGCTTAACTAGGATACACAGTCATTGTGCAAACCCATTAATACATCCAACTAAACTCCTAATAATTTTTTCTTTTTATTTTTCTTTTGAACATATTAACTAAACTATTTTTGACCTTGGAAAATATTCTTTTTAATGCCACATTTTTAAGGCCTAATATTCAATGGGGGCTTTTCACGCAAAATAATTTTGACTTTCGCAGTCTGATTCCATTAATATATAATTACAACACCGGATAAATATTTTTCTATTTTTTTACATCTGGACAATGGTTATTACATGCACAAATCCTCCATAGTCATAGCCAAATGTAGATGACTAAATTGATAGGAGCATATCTCACTTAGCTCAACTATACACGTGAAGTTTAAATTTCAAATGAGCTCGTGCATGTGTGAATCGAGGCATATAAAAATAGAATTCATTAATCAACACAAAATCTAAATACTCTATATAAGCATAACAAGAATATTTTATGGATTGACAATCTTAACCAAAAGTTCTAGCCACATGGAAGTGGAAACGCAAAAGATTCAAACACAAGTTTATGCCACATAAAGTGTGTCAAACTAAAATACACACAAAATAAAAAATCATTTTGAGTTTTTTAAAAAAAAATTCATCAAACAAAAATTCAATTCAAAAGAAGAACAAAGAAAATCTTTTTGTATTTTTCTCAATAAGATACCACTTGTTACAGAATAAACAAATAAAAATAAATACAAAAGATATACACAAATCATAATTCTAGCATGTGATTAATCAGGGAGCGTAGACTAGAAAATGACAAACATACATACAACTAGCATAAATTTATCAAGAAGCACAAAAAAAAGTGCTAGAGTATGCAAACATGCAAGCAGTTACTCATAAGATATAGCAAGTGAAGAGTCATGTGCCAGCATGCGAGAACCATCAAAAACTGAAAATTTCGAAAATGGTATATTTTCCATTATAAAAACTCAAAAGGATCTTAAATGCAATAATTTAGCGATCCTCGTTCTGATACCACTTGTAAGCGCGGAAGCCCCCAAATTTAAACTTTAAATAATGTGATGGTTCAATGATATACCAAATTTTAATTTTTCAAAAATTATTTAGTTTTCTTTACTTTCAAAGCACAATCAAAACATGAAAAATTAAATTAAACATAAAAATGAAATAAAACTACACCAACAATTTAATTTCAACTTAAACAAACATTAATCCAATTCAAGTTAAACTTGCATTTTATCAAGATAAATTAATTTGCACTTGAATTAAATTAATTAAATAATTACGCAAACTTAATTAGAACCAAAATAAACAATATGTGATTTAAACTGAATTTTATCTTGATTAAACATAAACATGCATTATAAGTGACTTCAAGAAGATAAAAGAAGCAATCTCACTACACGTCGATGTACGAGAAAAACCCAAATGGAAAAAATATCAGACTACCCTGGTCTAATAAATTCACTAGATATGATTTTATAATTACAAGACAAAAGACTTATTACACTCGACTTGACTCTCTTCAAGCCACGATGCTTCTTCTTGAAAATACATCAATCTAGAAAATAACTCCGGAGTTAACAGGAATCTTGGAGTCCACCAATGGAGGCACAATCCACCATCAATCACACATGGTGCCATTCATCATGTGAGAACACCGCAGCAAAACAAATGTCTTCCTTTTGAGGGTAGTGAAGAAATCCAAAAAATCTCCTTCAAATTATTGAGAATAAAAAAGGTGTCAAACTCTCTCCAAACAATGATATATATATAGAGAGAACGTGGATAGAAACTAAACAAATATTTTGGGTGTAAAACACTTGGTTTTGTTCTAAGATTAAGCATTTTTAACAACAATTAAGGGAAATTTTTCTTGGAAGAATTAGGCTCTCAAAAACTCTCTAGAGATGGAAAAACTTCTTAGGAAAATATTGTTTCGGTACTTCTTAAAATATTTCAAAACAAAGTGGGGAAGTGTGTTATTGAAAAACAAAACTAGAAAAAAACTGATGAGACTGAAATTTCGTTTGAAGTTTCGTTCGAACGATATTTCGGTAGAGAATTCAGAAAAAAAAATTGAAATCTCATTCGAATGAGGTCGTTTGAATGACCTTTCTAACGAGATTTTAGGCCATGGTTCTAGATAATTTCGATACGAACGCATGGCCACCAGTTTCGTATTTTTCTAATTTTTTTTGGATTTGATATGATTTTTTGATTTTTCAACGGAAAGGTGTCCGAGAACAAAATCTTTAGAACTATGATTTCAAAAAAAAAATAACAAAAAATACTTACACCCAAATTAAATTTCCAAGCTCCCATATTAATGACGTAAAACTTGGAATCCACATGTTGATGACGTAAAACTTGGCACGAAAATGGGCAATGATGAAGCTTTTAAATTCTGGGCTGCTATGTCTTCAACTCCTCAAACACGTCATAGTCTTGATAGGGAAAACTTCTAATATATGACTCAAATGGTTTTGTCCGGAATTGAGCCAACACTACTGTAATACCCCGTATTTTTGTGATATTTATTTATGGGATTAATTGAATTAAATGCGTATTAATTGGAAATTAATCCGGAGTAAAATACTAGCGATATGCGAGTTGGTATTTGATTATAATGTGTATATTTGATTATATATGAATATTGAATTATGAAATTTGTCGTAAGATGAAATACGGCAATTTGGAAATTTTGTTGAGACGCGTGTGACAGTCGCGTCCGGAATATATTTATTTTAATTAAAAAGTGAATTTTATTTCTATTAACCGTATGGTCGCTTTGAGTGCGCCAACACGTCCGGAAGGGTCGAAATAGTTAGAAAACACTAGCCGGGGGTTTGGTTTGGGTCCCGGGGCATTTTTATGCCACACCGGCAACGTATAAGGGTAGTTTGGTAATTCTGAATTTTTGGGAATTAAAACCTACAAAAATTGGGAATTAAAAAGCTGACTTGGTAATTGCCCACTAAACCCACTAACCACATCTTAGGACTTAATGGGCTACGGAGGTTATTAGAATTGTTCCAAAGAGTTCCTTAGGCAAAACCCTAGCCACCATTGTCCTTGGAGAAGAAAGGCTTGTAGAGAGAGAGGAGAGGAGAATTCTGCAGAAAGAGAGAGAACCAGCCATCTATTCGACATCAAAATCAGAGATTCAAATAAGTCAAGTGGTTTAATTTTGTTATTTTGCAAAGAATGTTTGTTCCATGTGTAGGAATTGATAAAATCTTATTGTTCTTGGGAGTTAATGAAAAACCCATTTTAATTGGAAGTAAAAAAATTACATTTTTGATGAGGAATCGCATGTAGATTTGTACTTAGATGATTATTCTGATGATATTATAATTTGGATGAAACAAAAATGGATTTAATTAGGCTCTTGGATGATTTATAAATTCTAGGGTTCATATTCTTAAAATTGGGGGAAATATGAAGAGATTTGATAATTGAATGAGGTTAGAATGAATTAACCCCACAAATCACGTTAGTATATGACCTAAATATATTTAGGGATGATTAGTGGCTTTGAAAAATCGTTGGATTAATCTTTGGTTGAGATTTGAGGTGTAGAGAAGTTGGAAAAACGAAAATAGGAAATCTGGGCTCGAAACTGGCCACTCGTTTAAGAACTGCCCAGGTCGTTCGAACGAGCTCGTTCGAACGAGTTGACCTTTGACTTATAACGAGGGTGAAGTTCGTTCGAGGACTTCGTTCGAACGAGACCTCGTTAGAAATCCCCCTTCGTTCGAACGAACTCTCGTTCGAACAGCCTCGTTCGAACGAGACTTCGAACAAGTTGACAGTTTAGGCTTTTTAGCCTGTTTTGATTTCGCGTGTTCCGTTACGTTGTTTATGTGGAGAAATAACATTTCCTTGATGGATAATTGGTATATTTTGGATGTTTGGGATATAATGAGGAGTCAAACCTAGAAGCGTAGTTTGAACCTAAGGGAAAATATGAAGTAGGACGTGAGTGCCTATTACAATGTGAGAACTAATGACGACCTAATTTATTATATTAACCGGGAACAGATAAATTGTGTAGTATTATATGTCGGTACGAGAATGAGAAGTGTACCACCAATATATTATGGTGATTACTAAGATGTGTGCATACTTAGTATATGTATTGATTTTATGTGTATGACATACCTACCATACTTGCTATCACGGGAGGTTTACGTTCGCTTAGGGCCCTCTAATCCTTGTGTTGCCCGGATTTAGACTGGTACCTCGATGAACATAGGTCAGAGAAGGACTTATTGGGATGTTAATAAGTCTGCTGATCGTGGGAGCGCAGGTATGTGCATGACCCATGTGATGTGACTGTGTTCGCCTCCATTATTTGTGATGTTGTTATCTGAGAACGATTCCTGAGAAATTCGAAATGCGTGATCCTTATGTACGTGATGTACCGGGATGGATAGCAGAGTATGTGTGCACCGCAGCTTAGTCTCGGGGTGCTTATATTGTATATTTATGACGTGAATAATATGCACTTAATTAAGGGAAACTTTCATGTGACATTGTGTGTATAAATATGGAAACGTTTTGAGAAAACATAAAGGGATAACCTGAAATGAATTTTATTACTAATTGAGAATATGAGTTTAAGTAAAGCCCTCTTTTGATTTCTTAACGCTAGAATGTAATATGGGAATCGAGTAGTAAGGGGTAGAACTTATTACGGTTTGGTTAGATATGTATGTCTTTTAGATGGGTACGGTACGTTAGGAGTGTACATGTAGTCGAGAGGTGAGAATTTCATGTGAGTGCACGTCCTAACATGTATTTTGCATTTAATGTTTTAATGTTATTAAAACACTTGCTATTTTTAAAATGATTTCCACTTTCGGGCTCTGATCCATTTGCTTTCAAACCTATTTTTTTGTAAAAACCATTTTAGGTGCCCAGCCACAAGGACACCATGCTTAGGATCCTCATTCAGGTGACGAGCTGTAGCTGTTTGTGGAAGTTAAAGGACTTTGCTTGTAGACGCTTCATCTATCTTGACTCCATATTCAGCATTTATCAGTTTTAGGGCATGTTGCCCATTTCTTTTAGAGGCATTTCATTTATTTCAGTTATTCAGACTTCGGGCATGTAATTAATTCCGGATTCAGACTTATGTTATTATTTCATTCGTGGGATTGTTGTGAGGAGTTTTTCATCCGGACTTTTTACTATTTGTTGGTTAGTTCATTACTTCGTTATGGTGAATGGATTATGTTGTTCTTCCATTACTCTTTTATTGCATGTTAATCAAACTTAAATTAAAATTTGGCAACTTACTTTTTAAATACTAGGTGGTTAGAAATTATTAAAATGTTTTCGACAGTGATGCTATTAAGTGAACCAACTTGGCATTTTGTATTGATTTAATAAAGGAGTAGCTACCCGGTATTTAATTAGTCGGGGTGTCACAGGTGGTATCAGAGCATCAGGTTCTAGTGTCCTTTAGGATCTGTACGGCTTATTATGTTTTCGCTGAGCTTTCTTTGATGTAGAGCCCTATATTTTAGGACTGTTGTATTCTCTTGTATATGCTACGTTCTTCAGCTATTTTGAGTTTATAACTGCGAGCTTATAGACTTTATTCTTGTTTCCGAATGCCTCCACGACGTGCACAGCGGGTTCCCAGGGATGCTATGCCAGAACCACAGCCCGCACCAGTTCAGGGCACGATGAATGCCGCCGAGGTTGTAGCCATTGTGGCCCCGGCAGTAAATGCCGCACTAGCCGTAGTTCAGCAGGCACTAGCTCAGGTGCCAGTAGCCGCGCCGGTTTAGGCACATGCATTCCCGTCTTCTTGGGAACGTGTTCGTGACGCTTTCCAGAAAGCACACCCACCGGAGTTTGCTGGTAGCTCCGATGTTGTAGTTTCGAGTCAGTGGAGGAAGGATATTCAGTGACACTTGAGGATGTACGAGTGCACTGAGGTTCAGAAGCAGATACTAGCCACTTTTAAGCTAGTGGGGTCTGCACTGCAGTGGTGGGAGTCTATTACCACCGTGGAGGAGAGAGATACTCTCACTATTCAGGAGTTTTGGGTGCGGTTCGACCGCAAGTACTTTTCGTCAGCTGTTCACACGGAGATGAGGAGGAAGTTGATGAGCCTCAAGCAGGAGGGTAAGACTGTGGCCGAGTATGAGGCCGAATTCACTGATCTTCTGAACATTGTTTCGGATGAGATACCGACAGAGGAGAAGAAGATACAGAAATTTACAGACGGGTTGACTTGGAGGATCCGTCAGCATTTGTTGGGAAACCTATCGTTGGTCACTTACTCTGATGTGGTTAACATTGCACTTTTACACTGCCAGGACCATCGCTTTCACATGACTGAAGGCAAGAGGTCAGGAGAGTCCAACCATCAAGGCAGGACTGGGGGAAATGGTGCCAGTGGGGCACATTCTGTTCAAGGGCAGAGGCAGGGTGATCAGGGTTCCCAACAGGGGGATCACAAGAGGTTCAGGTTAAGAAACTTCAGGCACGGACAGGGAGGTTTCCGGCAGGGCCATCGGGGTCAGAATGGTCAACAGCAGTTTCAGCAGGGCCAGCAGGGCCAGTGGAGGAACGGTAACGGCCACCAGGGCCGGGGACAGCAGGGACAGAGAGGGGGGAACTTCCCGGGGAAGTGTTTCGTTTGTGGAAAGACTGGCCATAAACGCCAGGACTGTCCTGATAGGGGCAGGGCCCCGCAGCAGCAGCAGGGTGCTCAACATGAGCCACAGAGGCCACTTTTTCCACCTACCCTCCCAGCTCCAGCCCAGGTGCCAGCACTACCAGCTATTCCAGCAGTTCCTGTGCAGCAGGGGCAGTTGCAGTATGGACGTGTCTATAACGTCCACCAGGCAGCAGCTCCACAGGAACCACCCGCGATTGAGGGTATGTTTCCTATCTATGGTACTATGGGTCGGGTTTTGTTTGATACGGGGGCAATGCACTATTTTATAGCTACACATTTTGCGAAAGCCTTAGGGTTGTTAGCCACAGCAGAGAGCACAGTGACGTGTGTAGACTCACCATTGGGGAGTGGGTCGCTTATTTTCTTTATATGCCGGGGAGTGGGGGTAGAGATTGGTAGTCTGGTATTACCTGCAGACATGTTGGTATTAGATAAGCATGTACACGATGTGATTATCGGTATGGATTGGCTCGCTGATTATAGAGCCATGATTGATTGCTTCGGTGGGAGCATTGTTTTTGCCATTCCGGGGCAAGAGATGTTTGTAGTGGCGATGCCTCGCCCAGAGGGAGGTTCGACCGCTCATTTGTATTACATATAGGAGGATACCTCTAAGGAGGTTGTAATTCCTTTAGATTCGATCCCTGTTGTCAGGGAGTACTCAGATGTGTTCAGGAGATACCAAGCCTACCCCCCAGTCGAGAGATAGACTTTGTCATAGACTTATTACCAGATACGAGACCTATAGCACGCGCACCATACCGTATGGCTCCGGCAGAGAGGCGAGAGATGCGAGATCAGATTGAGCAGTTATTGGGTCAGGGGTTTATACGGAGGAGTACTTCGCCGTGGGGTGCCCCTGTGTTGTTCGTGAAGAAGAGAGATGGTTCACTGAGACTGTGTGTGGACTACCGAGAGTTGAACAAAGTCACGATACGGAATAAGTATCCGTTGCCTCGAATCGATGACTTATTCGACGAGTTGAGAGGAGCTTCTTTCTTCTCGAAGATTGATTTGCGATCAGGATACCATCAGTTGCGTATCAGGGAGGAGGACGTCTCGAAGACTGCATTCTTATCGAGATATGGTTCTTACGAGTTTCGGGTTATACCTTTTGGTTTGACCAACGCTCCAGTAGTGTTTATGGACTTGATGAATAGGGTGTTCAGGGATTTCCAAGATCAGTTTGTCATCGTCTTCATCGATGATATTCTGGTTTAATCCCAGACAGATGAGGAGCACGCCGAGCATTTGAGGCAGGTTTTGCAGACGCTACGTCAGAACGAGCTGTATGCAAAATATGAGAAATGCGGGTTTTGGCTGAAGGAGGTCCAGTTTTTGGGACACATTATTTCCGATCGGGGGATATCTGTTAATCCGGGGAAGGTATCCGCGGTGAGGGAGTGGGGACAGCCCATGACACCAACGGATATCCGTAGTTTCTTGGGATTAGCAGGATACTACAGGATGTTCATTTGGGGATTTTCGAAGATAGCGGGTCCTTTGACACATCTGACTCGTAAGGGTGTGCCATTCATCTGGAGTGATGCCTGTCAGTTGGCATTTGATGAGTTGAAAGATAAGTTGACCTCAGCACCTGTGTTAGCATTGCCGAGACCGGGAGTTGAGTATCTAGTTTACACTGATGCATCCTTGCAAGGACTTGGAGGTGTATTACAGCAGGAGAGTCAGGCCATTGCTTATGCATCCCGTAAGCTAAAGCCTCACGAGAAGAATTACCCCACTCATGACTTGGAGTTGACGGCAGTTGTATTTGCCCTTCGTATTTGGAGACATTACCTTTTGGGGGAAAAGTTTCGATTGTTCACAGACCACAAGTCCCTACAGTACCTATTCACGCAAAAGGAGTTGAATATGCGGCAGCGAAGGTGGCTTGAGTTTGTGAAGGATTATCAGTTTGATATCCAGTATCACCCGGGGAAGGCTAACATGGTAGCAGACGCGTTGAGCCGTAGGCCAGTAGATGAGGTGGCAGGGGTGTGGAAGGCCAAGTGGAAAGAATTGGGACACCAGGATGCAGTGGCCCGATCATTCATGTCAGTAATGACTGTTACACCGCAGATTGTCACAAGAGTGGTAAAGGCACAAGCAGATGACTCGTTCTGTCAGGAGCTGATAGTTCGATTACTAGCAGAGGGAGACGAGTCCTATACCGTTAGCTCAGACGGGTGATTACGCTTCAATGGGAGATTAGTAGTTCCGAAAGGGGAGAAATTACGGCACGAGGTGATGACAGAGTTGCACGGCTCACGATTCGCGGTACATCCCGGTGGGGACAAAATGTACCAAGACATGAGACGACAGTATTGGTGGAGCGGGATGAAGAGAGACATTGTCGTGTTTGTTTCTAAATGCGCCACTTGTCAGCTAGTAAAAGTGGATCATCAGAGACCGACAGGACTTCTACAGCCATTGGAGGTCCTGATGTGGATGTGGGAGAGCATATCCATGGATTTTATCACGGGGTTACCTACGTCACAGAGAGGTCATGACTCCGTATGGGTGATTGTGGACAGGTTGACCAAAGTCGCTCATTTTCTACCCGTAAGGACAGACTACACTACGGGACAGTATGCCCAGCTCTTTATTGCAGAGATAGTGAGACTTCACGGTGTACCCTTAAATATCGTGTCTGACAGAGACAAGATATTTGTTTCACGGTTTTGGGAAAGTTTTCAGGAGGCCATGGGCACGAAATTGCTGTTGAGTACGGCGTATCACCCGCAGACCGATGGGCAGACCGAGCGTACAAACCAAATGTTGGAGGACATGCTACGTATGTGCATCATTGATTTCGGGGGTGGATGGGAGCAGTATCTTCCACTGGTGGAGTTTGCTTACAATAACTCCTACCAGTTCACCATTGGCATGGCTCCATTTGAGGCGTTGTACGGTAGACCTTGTCGTTCCCCAGCATGTTGGTTGGAGGTGGGGGACAACAAACTACTTGGGCCGGAAGTAATTCAGGATACTTCGACGAGGATAGAATTGATTCGGAGTCGCATTCGGGTAGCTCAGGACAGGCAGAAGAGTTATGCTGATGCGAAGAGGTTCTTCAGAGAGTTCCAAGTGGGGGACCAGGTTTTGCTCAGAGTATCTCCTATGAAGGGGATTATGCGTTTCGGGAAGAAAGGGAAGTTGGCACCGAGGTATGTGGGACCATTTCCTATTATTGAGCGGATTGGACCGGTTGCGTATAGGCTTGGGTTACCGGAACATTTGCATCGGATTCACGATGTATTTCATATTTCCTCGCTAAGGAAATATCTTAGAGATGATTTGGCCCATTCTCACATTGCCTTGGAGGACATCGATCTCCAGCCTGATAGCTCCTACGAGGAGGGGCCGATTGCTATTTTGGACCGAAGTGAGCGGAAACTGCGGTCAAAGATAGTTCCGTTAGTACGTGTTCAGTGGCGACATCATAATGTCGAGGAGTCCACATGGGAGCGCGAGGATGAGATGCGCGAACGTTATCCAGAGTTGTTCTTACCAGGTACTTTCTAGTTCCGAATTTCGGGACGAAATTCAATTATTAGGGGGGAAGTATGTAATACCCCGTATTTTTGTGATATTTATTTATGGGATTAATTGAATTAAATGCTTATTAATTGGAAATTAATCCGGACTAAAATACTAGCGAGATGCGAGTTAGTATTTGATTATAATGTGTATATTTGATTATATATGAATATTGAATTATGAAATTTGTCGTGAGATGAAATACGGCAATTTGGAAATTTTGTTGAGAAGCGTGTGGCAGTCGCATCCGGAATATATTTATTTTAATTAAAAAGTGAATTTTATTTCTATTAACCGTATGGTCATTTTGAGTGCGCCAACACGTCCGGAAGGGTTGAAATAGTCAGAAAACACTAGCCGGGGGTTTGGTTTGGGTCCCGGGCCATTTTTAGGCCACACCGGCAACGTATAAGGGTAGTTTGGTAATTCTGGATTTTTGGGAATTAAAACCTACGAAAATTGGGAATTAAAAAGCTGACTTGGTAATTACCCACTAAACCCACTAACCACATCTTAGGACTTAATGGGTTACGGAGGTTATTAGAATTGTTCCAAAGAGTTCCTTAGGCAAAACCCTAGCCACCATTGTCCTTGGAGAAGAAAGGCTTGTAGAGAGAGAGGAGAGGAGAATTATGCAGAAAGAGAGATAACCAGCCATCTATTCGACATCAAAATCAGAGATTCAAATAAGGCAAGTGGTTTAATTTCGTTATTTTGCAAAGAATGTTTCTTCCATGTGTAGGAATTGATAAAATCTTATTGTTCTTGGGAGTTAATGAAAAACCCATTTTAATTGCAAGTAAAAAAATTACATTTTTTATGAGGAATCGCATGTAGATTTGTACTTAGATGATTATTCTGATGATATTATAATTTGGATGAAACGAAAACGGATTTAATTAGGCTCTTGGATGATTTATAAATTCTAGGGTTCATATTCTTAAAATTGGGGGAAATATGAAGAGATTTGATAATTGAATGAGGTTAGAATGAATTAACCCCACAAATCACGTTAGTATATGACCTAAATATGTTTAGGGATGATTAGTGGCTTTGAACAATCGTTGTATTAATCTTTGGTTGAGATTTGAGGTGTAGAGAAGTTGGAAAAACGAAAATAGGAAATCTGGGCTCGAAACTGGCCACTCGTTTAAGAACTGCCCAGGTCGTTCGAACGAGTTGACCTTTGACTTCTAACGAGGGTGAAGTTCGTTCGATGACTTCGTTCGAACGAGACCTTGTTAGAAATCCCCCTTCGTTCGAACGAACTCTCGTTCGAACAGCCTCGTTCGAACGAGACTTCGAACAAGTTGACAGTTTAGGCTTTTTAGCCTGTTTTGATTTCGCGTGTTCCGTAACGTTGTTTATATGGAGAAATAACATTTCCTTGATGGATAATTTGTATATTTGGGATGTTTGGGATATAATGAGGAGTCAAAACTAGAAGTGTAGTTTGAACCTAAGGGAAAATATGAAGTAGGACGTGAGTGCCTATTACGATGCGAGAACTATTGACGACCTAATTTACTATATTAATCGGGAACATATAAATTGTGTAGTATTATATGTCGGTACGAGAATGAGAAGCGTACCACCAATATATTATGGTGATTACTAAGATGTGTGCATACTTAGTATATGTATTGATTTTATGTGTATGACATACCTACCATACTTGCTATCACGGGAGGTTTACGTTCGCTTAGGGCCCTCTAATCCTTGTATTGCCCGAATTTAGACTAGTACCTCGATGAACATAGGTCAGAGAAGGACTTATTGGGATGTTAATAAGTCTACTAATCGTGGGAGCGCAGGTATGTGCGTGATCCATGTGATGTGACTGTGTTCGCCTCCATTATTTGTGATGTTGTTATCTGAGAACGATTCCTGAGAGATTCGGAATGCGTGATCCTTATGTACATGATGTACCGGGAAGGATAGCAGAGTATGTGTGCACCGCAGCTTAGTCTCGGGGTGCTTATATTGTATATTTATGATGTGAATAATATACACTTAATTAAGGGAAACTTTCATGTGATATTGTGTATATAAATATGGAAACGTTTTGAGAAAACATAAAGGGATAACCTGAAATTAATTTTATTACTAATTGAGAATATGAGTTTAAGTAAAGCCCTCTTTTGATTTGTTAACGCTAGAATGTAATATGGGAATCGAGTAGTAAGGGGTAGAACTTATTACGGTTTGGTTAGATATGTATGTCTTTTAGATGGGTACGGTATGTTAGGAGTGCACATGTAGTCGAAAGGTGAGAATTTCATGTGAGTGCACGTCCTAACATGTATTTTGCATTTAATGTTTTAATGTTATTAAAACACTTGCTGTTTTTAAAATGATTTCCACTTTCGGGCTCTGACCCATTTGCTTTCAAACCTATTTTTTTGTAAAAACCATTTTAGGTGCCCAGCCACAAGGACACCATGCTTAGGATCCTCATTCAGGTGACGAGCTGTAGCTGTTTGTGGAAGTTACAGGACTTTGCTTATAGACGCTTCATCTATCTTGACTCCATATTCAGCATTTATCAGTTGTAGGGCATGTCACCCATTTCTTTTAGAGGCATTTCATTTATTTCAGTTATTCAGACTTCGGGCATGTAATTAATTCAGGATTCAGACTTATGTTATTATTTCATTCGTTGGATTGTTGTGAGGAGTTTTTCCTCCGGACTTATTACTATTTGTTGGTTATTTCATTACTTCGTTATGGTGAATGGATTATGTTGTTCTTCCATTATTCTTTTATTGCATGTTAATCAGACTTAAATTAAATTTTGGCAACTTACTTTTTAAATACTAGGTGGTTAGAAAATATTAAAATGTTTTCGACAGTGATGCTATTAACTGAACCAACTTGACATTTTGTATTGATTTAATAAAGGAGTAGCTACCCGGTATTTAATTAGTCAGGGTGTCACAACTACATAAGGCTCGATTGAAAATTATTGACCTTATACTAGAACTCTATTGTATGTCTTGTCTGATACTACAATTTCAGTGTTATTAAGTTTTACACATTGAAGTTCAATATATGTAGGATAGTCGGGTTTTACATTTAAGTTTTAATAATATTTATAAGAAATATATTTATTAATTTGGATGGTGTACGATTCATATCAAGTATAACCGTAAAATTTATTATATACATATTCTCAACTAGGCTATGTGTAGTTGATAATATGTGTTTGGAAGGTGAATAATGCATAACTAGTATAATAGTAAAATTTACTATATACATACTCTCAACTATGCTATGTATAGATGATAATATTTGTTTGGAAATTGGATGGTGTATAATGCATAACAAGTATAAGAGTAAACTTTACTTTATACATACTCACAAGTATAATAGTAAAATTTTATGGAAACATGATTCATAAAAGGTAATGATGTGTAGATTAATTATATAATGTATTCAAATATGTTATGTATAGATGATAATATTTGTCTGGATAGTGTATAATAAATAACTAGTATATCAGTAAACATTACTATATACAAACTATTAACTATGCTATGGATAGATGATAATATTTGTTTGGATGATGTATAATGCATAACAAGTACAGCAGTAAACTTTATTGTATACATACGCTCAAGTATAATAGTAAAATGTTATGGAAACGTGATTCATAAAAGGTAACGATGTTTATGTTAATTGTATAATGTATTCAACAATTGTGTGATACATAACATGAAAATAATTCTTTTATAATTCAATGTGTTTTAGTATTGAACATGCGTAATGTAATCGCAACAGGCTTCAACCTATGTCTTTTCATTTAGACTGGGATAATGATAGATATTATAGTAAATTATAATTATCATTTCCACGAATATGTATTTTTGTAGACCAACTTTACTAACCCCCCAAAAAATCAGTTTATGTTATTCAATGCATTAATAAATGCAATGCAATATTGGTTCTTACTAATTTGTGGGCATCTGATAGGTAAAAATTCTCCATCCCAGCCCTAGGTATGAGGAGGTTGTAGTTCTTCTAACATCCCTCATGCGTGTTAAACACCATAATATGGAAGTGATACCCTAAACTTCGTTCTTGTGATGATATAGATATTAACGTGAAAGAATATCAGTGTATCTAACTTGGAGCTAGTTCAAGTTGGATATCGATGAAATATTTTTGTAATCCACTCATTATGTTACGAATCATGGACTGCACATTACGAACAACAAGTGTAATAATAAGAAATGTTATAAAAAATATATTTTCTTAACAACAAATTTGTAAACATGAACTCACACAACATATGCTTGCGAAGAACCATGATTGATCGAAAAGATTATCATCCATATGAGTTAATGCATACTCAATTATTTCCTTGTTCAAAATGTCCGTGTATGCATCAATAACCTATAAAAATAAGTTGTTTAGAATATTTGTTTGTAGCTACATAATATTTTTGTAAAACAAAATGGCACGGATGTCATAATTTTATAGTTAATGAAAGAATGGAATGCAATTTGATTGCTCACATTAGTTCCAAGACGTTGTTTGGTTAGGAACTCTAACAAATCTTTCCGAAAAATGAAAAACCCAAAGTCTCCATCGCAACGCACGACATGCTTACTCGATGAAAACCAAGGTAAATTAAACTATAAACTAAATATAACATTATGTCAGTTGTAAATGTTTAATCATGCTGAAATATTGCTAATTTAGAATTGGAATAAGCCAAAAGGTATACAATAAATGTGTACTGTTTTGGGAAGATAATAACTTGAAGTAGCAAACTAACATTAATGGATTCAATATTATTTTATTTTGTATTCTATTCGGTAAAAAATTACATCTATGAAAATTTACAATGCTAATTGAAGACATAATCCATTAGTCTATGAGTATTAAATTTATGGTTGTAGTCATTAAGTTCTATCTAGGTAGCATTTGTTTGGGTGATGTGGGAATACATCATATTATAAACAGTAACATTTGTTGGGTGATATTTTTAATTATGTTATGAATACAAAATGCATAACAGGTCGCACAATAACATTTACTTTCTGAACTTTTGCATCTCATGCATGCGTAACAGAGTTGAATATTCCACACAAAAAATATTATTGTGTGCTCTGTTATGTATCGTGTATGCGTAACAGAATTGACAATCTCACACAATAAATTTTATTGTTTAACATGTTATGTATTCTACATCACCAAAATAAAGATTAAATGTGAAAACAATGCAAAGTAACTAATGCCAAAAGTCGGCATTGCTCCACGATTTTAGCATTTTAAGTGTTGACTCCTATAAATACTTTGTGACAACATCTCACTGCGTCGATACATTCTGCTTCAACTTTATTTTTTTAATCTTTGGTGTTGATCTCTCATCTTAATTCTCGACATCTATATCATTCAATTTTTTTCTTTATTCTTTGTTGCACATTTTGTGCAAGGTTTGGACGCTCTCCTCTTCAGCGTACCCCTAACCAGTGGTTCGTACATACACACAGCCGACTTGTTTGCCTTTCGATCATGCTTAATATTTATTTGTCACAACATTGAATTCAATAATCGTTGAAGATGAGCTGGTGTGACTTCGGACATATTTATATATTCGTCTATGCGATTTTAAAACATAGTGACTTTAATTTTGATCTGATATCTAAGTTAAATTTTAAATAGTAACAGGTACACGCTGCCTAACAAATTAGACATGTGTTAAAACTTTACACTATACAGTATCTACTATTACATACTATATGAATAAAAGACAGTGGTCATTAACTAAATGTGTGAAATAATTGTACCCATAGTAGTGTAGATTTATAGTTTATTAATTACTTGAACAAATGGTTGGTATGAAATCGAGTACATGAATCTTTAAATAATAAAAAATTTGTGATGTTAAATTTACTTTGTGATATCTATTACAAATAATAGTCCATAACCAAATTCAACCAAACAGTAACAGTTTCCATGTCATAACAGTCAACAATTGTAACTATTGATTTTTAGATACTATCTATTGTCAACTGATAACCAACTCATAGCGTACCAATGCGATATTAGCCAACATTAATCAAACATCTTATATAAGCTCAAATTAATTTACAAGTCTTACAAACTAATTTTCACCATATAAAATAATATGTCAACAATAAATAGGCATGTGAATATATACATGGGAAAAATGGGTGGTACATAAATACCTACAAGGCTATGTTATTAGTAGGCAATTCAAACACTAAAATTTTACTATGTGTAGTTTACATCGGATAAGCCATTCAATAAATACAATTAAAACATATCTACAACATTTACTGTCTTATAAAAGTTAAAAAAAAAAGCATATTTACGTCATCATACATCATCTACATTCAAATAGAAATAAATTACTTTTGTATAAAATTCATATTAATGACAATACACCCTCCCCTCCCCCCCCCCCCCCCCCCCAAAAAAAAAAAAAAAAAAAAGAAAAAAAAAAAGAAAGGCCCTAAATAATAGTACAAGTTTAGGAAAATAATAACAAGATATACAAGTCATGTAAACTAAATCTTTTCATCTACTATAATAAGATATATAAGTATTGCAAAAAACTTTTATTAATGTAAAAAAAATATATCAACAATCAAAAGGCATGTGGTTACGTACGACAGAAAAAGGTTGGTATATTTATACTTACATGGCTATGATGTTAGTAAGTAATGCATAAAATAAACTTTATTTTGTGAATATTTATAACATAACTATTCCTTAAACAAAAGTACAAAATATGTGTAACATTGACTATCTAACAATAGTAAGAAAACTGTATATTTAGGTCATCATACATCATTTAATTTCAAATATACATATATTACTTTTGATGAAAGTCATAGACATGACAATCCACCACCACCATTCCCCCACCCCACCCCACAAAAAAGTTAGTTTAAATTATAGTACAAATATAGGCAAATAATAATAAAATATATAAGTCATGGGAATTAATTCTTTGCATCTACTCTAATATATTAATGATTAAAAACAACGTAGCCACCGATTGGTGAAAATGGTTGGTACATAATCACCAACATTTGAATATCATCTATTGTCAACTAATTTTTAATGCATATCGTGTCAAGGCCATATTAACCAAAAATCTTCAAACATATCGTGTAAACTCAAGCTACTTTATAAGTCTTACAAACCAATTATAACCATGTATAATAATATATCAACCATTAATAGCCATGTGAATATGTATGTGGGAAAAATGTGTTGTATATAAATACATGGCAATATTCTTAGTTGGTAATGCAAAAACTACGGTTTACTGTGTGTAGTTTACATTACATAAATTATTCAATAAACAAAATTACAATCTCACAGTAAAATTTACTATCTGACTATATATATATATATATATATATATATATATATATATATATATATATATATATATATATATATATATATATATATAGAGAGAGAGAGAGAGAGAGAGAGAGATCATCATACATAATCTACTTTCAAATATAAATTGATTGCTTTTGTATCGAAATCTAGTCATGACAATCCTCTTCCCTCCCCTACCCCCCCACCCCCCCCACACACAAAAAAGGAGCGATAAATTATTGTACAAATTTAAGAAAACAATAACAAGATATACAAGTCATGCAAACAAATTTAAGAATAGTTTTTAAGTCCACTCTAATGAAAACTCAAAGTAATTTAGAAGTCTTACAAACAAATTCTATCATTCTACTAATATATTTCAACAGGCAACAGGCATGTGGTTACGTATATCGAAAAACAGGTTGGTACATTTATACCTATATGGATATGATGTTACTTTGTAATGCATACAATAAACTTTATTGTGTGAATATTTAAAACAATGTAACTCCCTAAATAAAATTTACGTGTTCGTACATGATGTTGGTAAATTAAATGTTACTGATATATGATGTACCTAGCATCTTCTAAAAACTCTAACTAATATATTGTTCTGAATTCAAAGTTATGACTATTCTCCCTTAAGATAGAGTGCAAATTTTATTGAGTTTATAGATGGTATAACTTGTAAATCAAATGTACAATTTCAACATACTCAAACAGTAAATTTCATTAAATGGTCTTTGTTTATACGTAAAATCTTAAAATTTCTGACCACGTGGTTCAACTAAGTCGATGATTTTACTAAACCAAAATACATTTCAAACAACGTTTATTATTTTTTGTATAACAGACACGTGATTCAGTCAATAACCTAATGTACTAATTGAATATTAATAATAAAAAAATTTGTCAATGTAGTAAGATAAACACAAATAATATATATATATATATATATATATATTCAATCAACATACCTGAAGTTCAACATGTCCATAGAGAATAATGTCATCTTGAAGTATAGCGCTCAAGTTTGCAAGGTTCCACTTCATGAATATGGGTTATAAAGTCACTTTCACGGGTTTTATAATACCACTCCTCTCGTAGAAACAATACTGAATTCAAATAAAGAATTTGTGCAAAATGTTTTAAGTACAATCTTATGTCATAAAAATCTGACAAATATATAAGTTGAAAGATTATTACCAACAAGATAATAATGCATCTGTAACACTTGTGGGGACAGTTATTATTATTATCAAGGGATCCTATCAAGTAGTCATATATCAACACCAACGAATTGAAATTTCCTCCATCCTCGATACACAGAAAACTCCACTTGTTGGGAAAAACAATGTACAAAATACGAAAAGGCACACCAATTTTGTAAGGTCGATATAACCCCAATTCGTTCGTAAGTTTGATTCTTCGATTGCGGCATTACTAATATGGGACGATTGAACCATCCAATCAACACTCCCAAACCACTTTCAAACTAATGGGGTATTTGGTTTTCTTCCGTACAAATGTATCTTATATCCACTACTCCCGAAAGGTATGCCAAATATAAGTAATATATCTCGAGGAGTGAATTGGATTTATTTACCCCTAGTTTTCCAATACCCATCCAACCCACGATAAGCATGAATAAATAATTCTATATTCTTTTCATATTTACTAAGGAATGAACGATTAAACGTATGCATTATTAATTCATTAAACAGCGCCCGGAATGGAGTTTTCCTTGGCCAATCCTTCAACTCATCGCCCACTTCCATTTCTAACAAAAAGTCATGAAACGCAACCATGTTACATCGATACTGTTTTCCACTTTATGCTACCTTCTGCATATTGGTCTGATGAAAGACGTTCAAAATAAATTGGTGGCCTTCTTAGATTTACACTTGCAAAATAAGTCATAGGTAAGAAAAAACAAGTACAATTGTAACAAGAATAAGTACAGTAAATATATAATATATGAATGTATGCAGTTAGCCACGTAAAGTGAATTTGTGTAAAAGGAATGAAATATTTACCTAGATATGTTGTTGATTCATAATTGATTAATTGTCACTAGATGATACATACAGTAAGATATGCTGTGTAGACTGATATTTATATGAAAAATGGTATAATTTTGTCTTATATACGATTTACGTACAGTTATTAAGAAGATAATTTTGTGTCAAAGTCATAGTCATTATATATAAAATGTGTTATCTATAAACATTCAATATATAGTATTTTCAACACTTATTGCATATTACTCAATTTGACTATAAACAGTGAAGTTCACTGTGTTGTAACATTTTTATGTGAGTACTCACGAGTCAAAATTCATTGCAAACACTAAAGTAGAACACATTTTATGAGACCACAAATTTGGTTCGTACATTGATTAGTATGGATGTACGACATACAAAACATCTTGTGTGATGTGGAATACATAACATGTTAAACAATAACATTTACTGTGTTAGATTTTAAATTATATTTTGCATACACGATATACAACAGGACATACAGTGACATTTTCTAACTGACCTGTTAGAACTCATGTATGCATAACATAGTTGAATATCCCACACAATAAATGTTATTATGTGACATGTTGTGTATCATGTATTCATACCAGAATTGAAAATTTCACACAGTAAATGTTACAATTTAATATATTGTCTTGTTATTTTCTTTAGCAGTTATAATATTCACTAACAACAACTATCACCACAAAGTAACATTTACCATCGACTAACATTGTTTTTATTTACAAATTGAGAAAATGTAAAAAAATACATGGCTTTACATCACTTAGTTATCCAATAAAAAATTTCCCCAAACACTGAATATATAGACTATAAAGTAAAATGTGACATAAAAAAATGATGCCTATGCAAAAAATTGGAGATAATATACAAAACATCATCTTCCACCACACATTACAATGAACTACTAAATGGTAAAAAAATTATAACAACATATAAACAATATTCATGATTACATGAAGATGGATTTAGAGTTTTTTTTACCCAACATTCCTCAAACATCTTCAATAAACTCAAACTAATTTACAGGTCTTACAAACCAATTCTGACTATGTAAATAATATATCAACAATATACAAGCATGTGAATATGTACATGGTAAAAATGGGTGACACATAAATACCTACATGGCTATATTGTTAGTAGGTAATGCAGACAATAACTATACTGTATGTAGTTCACATCAAATAAATCATTCAATAAACACATTTACTACTTGTTTGTAACGTTTACTGTCTTACAATGGTAAAAACAAAATATCCAGGTCATCATATATCATCTACTTTCAAATAGGCATAAATTATTTTTGTATAAGAGTCATTTTCATGACAATACTCCCCACCCCCACCCCACCCACCCAGCAAAAAAAGGCCTTAAATAATAGTACAATTTTAGGCAAAATAATAGCAAGATATAGATTTAATGAAAATCAAATCTTTGCATCTACTATAATAAGATATACATGTCTTACAAACAAATTCTACCAATGTATAATAATATATCACTAATTAAAAGGCATGCGGTTACTTACGAGGGAAACAAGGTTGGTATGCTTATATCTACATGGCTATTATGTTAGTAATTAATGCATACAAAAAACTTAATTGTATGAATATTTATTATATAACTATTCCTTAAACAAAACTAGAAAACATGTGTAACATTGACTATTTAACAATAGTAAGAAAACGTTATGTTTAGGTCATCATACATCATCTAGTTTCAAATAGACAAAAATTACTTTTGTATCAAAGTCATAGCCATGACAATAAAGTCAATTTAAATTATAGTGCAAATTTAGGCAAACACTAACTAGATATACAAGTCATTGAAGTAAATTCTTTCGGCCTACTCTAATATATCATCGATTACAAGCAGTCTAGCCACCGATAGGAGAAAATGATTGGTATGTAATCGCCTAAATTTGAATATTATCTATTGTCAACTAATAACCAATGCATATCATGCCAAGGGCATATTATCCAAAATTCATCAAACATCTTGTGCAAACTTAATCTACTTTACAAGTCTTAGAAACCAATTCCAACCATGTACAATAATATATACATAATTAACATCCATGTGAATATGTATGTGGGCAAAATGGATTGCACATAAATATATACATGGCTATATTATTAGTAGGTATTGCATACAGTAAACTTTACTTTGTGTAGTTCAAACTGCATAAACTATAAAATAAACATGATTACAATCTAAAAGTAATATTTACTATTTGACCTTATTTACTATCTAAATAGTAATAATTCTTTTATCGCTAGAGGCACTCCACTTCCACCCACCCACCCACCCGCCCCACCGTGGGAGATTCGATGGGTTCAAACACCCATTATCCAATATTCTCTTATATTTTTAGGTCCATGTTAGTGGTACCCAATCCCCCCCCCCCTCCCACACCCCACTGCCAGAGATCCAAAAACTCCCATTAGAGCTCTGATAGCAGGGTGTGTAGTGGTGAGGTGGGGGTGCTGTTAGCACAGACCTTTAAAAATATGAGAATATTGAACAAACGATCAATATTGGTAACATTTTATCAATCACTAAACTCAACCTACTTTACAAGTCTTAGAAATCAATTATAATTATGTATAATAATATATCAACAATCAACATCCATGTGACTATGTACGTGGGGAAAATGGGTTGTATATAAATACATGCATTGGTATATTGTCAGCAGTTAATGCTTACAGTAACTTTACTGTGTGTAGCTCAAGTCACATAAACTATTCAATAGACATAATTAGAGTCTCACAGTAAAATTTACTATCTGACCATATTTACTATCCGAATAATAACATTTCTTTTATCTTTAAAATTTTGTGCTAGTGGGACCCCATTCCCACCCACACTCACCCCCCTATTGGGCCTCCAACAGTGGGGCAGGGTGCCGTTAGCGCAGACCTTTAAAAGTAAGATGATATTAGACAAATGATCAATATTGGTATCATGATATCGATTACTAAATTTCACTACGTACTATTGTCTTACAGAACGTCAAACTTTAATACACGTCATGTACCCCAAAGTAAAGGTAATGCAAACAAATTGTTTACTAGATAAGGCATACAATGAAATTTATTATTTTACTATCTTTTTATCTATAAAATTACACATTAACAACAAATATTACCATAAGTAAACATGGGACTAATCACTAATACGAGAGATCTCTCCAAGAGAATAAACAAATGGTATGCTCAATCAATGAGATTAATTTTGACTCTTTCTAAATGTAAATGATTACTAAATTTCACAAGATAACTTAAATTTTACTAAGTAAAATAGTGCTATAAAACATTAAAAGTAACGTAAATTAGTGAGGTACTACAAATATAAAGTTCCTAACATGAACATCGAAATACATACATCCTCCACTAAAAAGAATAGACATATACCAGCAACTTTTAACGTTTGTCAGTATTCTTCACACATCGTGTATGAACTCAAAAGATTTTAAGTCTTACAAATCAAATCTAACCATGTAGCATAGTATATCAACACTCAGCAGGCATGCGGTACATACGTGGGAAAATTAGTGGTACATAAATACTTACATTGCTATATTGTTAGTAGGTAACGCATAAAATACACTATAGTGTGTGCTTTTTTCATTAGATAAAATACTTAATAAACACATTTACAACCTCACAGTAACATTTACTTTTTGACCACAGTAAAAAAAGTATATTTGGGTGACATTACATCCACATACTTATAGAATAGACATAGATTAAAAATGGTTGGTACATAACGACCAACATTTTGTTAGTTAGGAGATGCATACAATAAACTATATTGTGTGGATATTCATTCATAAATTCTTCAGGTTACACAACTACTACTGCATAGTAAAAATGATATATTTTGTAAATCAAACATTATCGGTTTGCTTTTAAAAACTCAAACTAATATTACGAAGTCATAGTTACCACAACTCTTAAAAAACACATATGTAAGATATAGTACAAAATTAATTGATTTCGTAGATGGAAAATTTGAAATTCAAATGTACAATTTCATCATACTCAAACACTTAATTTGATTAATACTTTGTATTAATACCTAAACTCTTACAATTCCTAACAACCAATTGTAAATACATAAAAGGTTTTACTATAATTTACATTAGGTAATAGGTAATGCATACAGTGAATGTGCAATTTCAACTTACTAAAAAAGTATATTGGATTAAATGTTATGTATCCATATCTAAACTCTTACGATTTCGAACGACCAATGGTAAATACATAAATGGTTTTATTACAATGAAATAGATTTCACACAACAGATAACAAAAATTAATATCTTAAAAATGAAGACCAAAAACAAACAAACCAAAT